>JAOXYF010000023.1:9064330-9075631 GCA_028565775.1 Sternarchorhynchus goeldii
GAGGGTGTGTTATGTGGTTGTGTGGATCTCTGTAAAGTTGTGTTGTGTGGTTGTGTGGATCTCTGTGAGGGTGTGTTATGTGGTTGTGTGGATCTCTGTAAAGTTGTGTTGTGTGGTTGTGTGGATCTCTGTGAGGGTGTGTTATGTGGTTGTGTGGATCTCTGTAAAGTTGTGTTGTGTGGTTGTGTGGATCTCTGTGAGGGTGTGTTGTGTGGATCTCTGTGAGGGTGTGTTGTGTGGATCTCTGTGAGGATGTGTTGTGTGGATCTATGTGAGGGTGTGTTGTGTGGTTGTGTGGATCTCTGAGATTGTGTTGCTGTGTGGGGATGTGTGAAGCTGTGGCTGATGGGAGTGTGTGTGTGTGTGTCTTTATTTTGTAGTTAGCTCCACCCTCATAATCTGATTGGTTGGGAAGCGTTCTAAAGTTTTTTCATGCTATTTTTCACAAAACTGTATCCCACTACATTGACATGTTGCAAAGTGACCACTAGTTTTATTTTTTACCTTTAGTTTTTTGTGCAACTGGAAAATTAATTAACTCAATAGATGACTTTCATAAAATAATATTTGATCTGCAGCCCATTTGGATATCGAATTACGAATCTTCCTTTACCTAGAAAACTCTGAGGTCGACTGCTGTGACGGCAGAATAAATCATCTCACTGAAGGCCTTCAGAGCAACGTTTTTTAACAGCATAAAAGTAACAGAACTTAACATATTGACAAATACAGATAACACCATAGCGCTTATTAATAATAACTCCACCTGTTTATTAATAACTCCGCCTATTTTCAATTTGCTACCTTTTGTAGCTACTTTGTTAGGCGGAGAATAGTTACTTGTTGTTGAACTTCTTTTTGGTGGAAGGAATTGTCAGTAATTAAAATATTAACTGTAGTTAGTTTTTAATAGAAGAGTGTCATATGTCAACACCTTGCTGCTGTGTATTTAGATGAATGTTATATTTAGCTGAGTGTTTAGGCTGAATGCTGTTCTGTGTAGCTCTGACGCTGTGGAAAAGATGGACGTAGGGTGTAGAGAAAGGTCTAACACACGTCCACAGAGTACCAGGACTGAAGTAACTCAGACTTCAACTAATTGAAACTGCCCTTACTGACCAAGACACTATGGCCTCATAATCACCAGTAATTCTGTGTGTGTGTGTGTGTGTGTGTGTGTAACCGCACAGTAAGTCATGTCACGCAGTGACTCCATATGACAGACATTGCTTGGTGCATGAAAACAGGAAGTTGTGGTTTTGAATACAAATTCACTTTGTGAAACAGACACTGCCACCTCTGCCTCCTAAAGTTATTCAAACTGGACCTCCTGTGCCAGACGAGCCAACAGTACCTGTGAGAGTGTGATGACAAGCTTATAAGACGCTTATGACAAGTTTATGGCAAGCTTTTGCCAGAAAGAAAGGAGAGAAGGTCCCACATTAGATCTAATTAAAGATGTAGAGATGATGTCATCAGACAGTCTTCCTCCCACAGTGCTCAGAGGGCCAGTGTGATCCCTCAGAAAAAAACAACGTCCACCATCGGGCCCTGACTCATAAGAGCAGCCTGCTATATTTGACTGTCTCGTTTCAGCCTACGTACTCTTGTTATAGCTGCTGTGTGGTTAAAGTGGCCCTAGGTGAGAGGGATGGGGGTCATTCCAGGCCCGTAAGGTGTCCCCTGTACATTACTATGGCTGATACACACATTGTTATTGTATTGGTATTATTCTGCTTGGCCATCTGCTGCTGATGAATTAGTATATGATTTTACTGACAATAGATTCCACCGTATAGCAGTGGGACACCCTGTGGTAATGGTAGAATGAGATAGACATGAACACACACACACACACACACACACACACACACACACATACACACACAAACATACACACACACACACATACACACTGGCCAAACATAAGCCAGTTAAGGGAGGGCCCTCATTCCTTTGTTGCTATAGTGACAGGGTAAATGTTATCTGAATGTGGCAGAATGGAAGAGGCCTAGAGGACAGCAGTGGCAAGTACCACACACACACACACACACACACACACACACACACTCACTGTGTCTCTCTCTCACACACACACACACACTCACTGTGTCTCTCTCTCTCACACACACACACACTCACTGTGTGTCTCTCTCACACACACACACACACTCACTGTGTGTCTCTCTCTCACACACACACTCAATGTGTCTCTCTCTCACACACACACTCACTGTCTCTCACACACACACGCTCACTGTGTCTCTCTCTCTCACACACACACACACACTCACTGTATCTCTCTCTCACACACACACACTCACTGTCTCACTCACACACACACACTTACTGTGGCACTCTCTCACTCACACACACGCTCACTGTCTCTCTCTCACACACACACACACACACACTCATTGTCTCTCTCTCTCTCTCCCTCACACACACTCACTGTCTCTCTCACATTCACACACTCACTTTGTCTCACACATTCTTGTAATTACCACTTTGTGAGGACACAAGTTTTTTTTAACCCAAAGCAGAAGTCCACTGTTGTAATAATAGATGAATTGTAGTAACAATTTTATAACAGGCATTTCCTTCAACAGGATGTGCTGTTAAAGTCACCCGTCATAATGAGTAAGAAATTCAGGTTCTCTATTTGTTTTAAGTCTCTGTCAGTGCACATTCAGGCTTTCATCAAAATGAAACAATACAAAACTTTGAGAGTAAAAGTTTTACAATTCAGAATAAAAGAGACTTTAAATGTGTTGAAGATGATTTTTGTAAAGCAGTGACATCATTCCCCCAGTATCTTTTGACAAATTCTTTCTTTTATTCAGCATATCTGTCTTCTCTGGACAGAAATCCAGACAATGCAGTCAGGAATTAACTCAGAAAGCCAGGCTTCACTAGCACAGACACCTTATCACACCAGAGATACACAGACACCCTAGCACATACCAGACGCCCTAGAACAGACACCCTAGCACACCAGCAACACACTAGCACACCTGTCTGCTGTGTCTCAGCACAGGGTCACGTGAGACCATGACATGTGGTATTAGAATTACTGCAATCTCACAAGGTTTAGGAATAAACTCAGGAATAAAGGTAGAATATTGTCCCAGGTGATCCGTAGCTGTTCCCTGCTCCAGATTACTGGCTTTGATTCAGCCTTGAAGATAACAAACACAACATGTAGGATCACTGAGACAAGCAGCCATGGTGACGTTTTGGGTTCTGACATGTCACATGTTGCTTGTGCTTGTGGGGTTCCCTCACAGTGCTTGTGGAGTTCCCTCACAGGCCTCAAAGAGGCACTTCCTGACCCAGAAGCTCCACAGACATTGGTGGTAGGAAGGACAGGGTTAGGGTTGTTCTGGGAGTTTGAACACCCACTTCCACCATTGGAAGATATTTACTTGTTCACTTGCTGAGGAACTAGTCTCACAGTCATAATCCAAAACAGGTTTGATCAAGAGTATTAAATATCAGAGCCAGAATACATGTCAAAAAAAGAAAGAAAAAAAAAACGCAATAAATACTAGTGCACGCCTTTACCCTGTTGCATTGTGGGTATGCAGCAACTGGACTGTAGTCAGTTTGTTAACTACTTCATAACATACTTCATTTAACATTTAAGCCAAACACCTTTTATTTAATATCCTAATTTTGTAGTACTTTAACTCTTGCTGTCATTGAGTGTACTTTGTGTTACATACTTTGTGTTACATAATTTTGTTGTGTTGTATACTTTGTGTTACATAATTTTGTTGTGTTGTATACTTTGTGTTACATAATTTTGTTATGTGTTGTATACTTTATGTGTTACATAATTTTATGTGTTGTATACTTTATGTGTTACATAATTTTGTTATGTGTTGTATACTTTGTGTTACATAATTTTGTTATGTGTTGTATACTTTGTTATGTGTTACATAATTTTGTTATGTGTTGTATACTTTGTGTTACATAATTTTGTTGTGTGTTGTATACTTTGTTATGTGTTACATAACACAGGTGCCTCGTTTACGCACATTCATGTAGAAACATGAACCAGTGATCATTTTAGTCAAGGTATTCCCATACTGCCCAGACTGATTTGTGTGTGTTTGAGGATTGCTCCTGCTGTCTGGTAATTGGGGTTGGCCCCTCACATGTTGGCTGGTCTTCAGAGTAGGCTTCCCCTCCATGAGCTGCATCAGTTCTCAGACCAGCTTGTCATTGGCCAGAGAGTGTAGCAGCAGCCTGTGTTTGCATCCTTCTTGTGCTTTTTGGTCAATCATGGATTGTTCATGGTTCACAAAGTGTACATATATAAAAAGAAAACCCCTATGTGTTATTTAAACCCCTATGTGTTATTCAGCACCTGTCAAACATACACATCAAAAAGGTATAAACATACACATCAAAAAGGTCCACCAGTGGCAAGTAGGAATTCTAAGAGTGAAGTAGATGACGTTTAAATTTCTTCCTGTTACACTGATAATGGCTGTCAGAACTGACACATACAGTAACATACCTGACTTCTCACGGCACGCAGGGATTTCTCTCTCTTGGGTGTTGGAAAATCATCCAGTGGCTCTAAAGTCTATGAACTGGCCTTGGTATTAAGAGCTTGAGTTCCATAAACTAAATGGATTGTGGGATATCGTCATCTGTATTACACAATGACACAGCCTGAGTCCTCTGTAAGCCATGAATGAACAATTCTTCTTTCTTTCTTTCTTTCTTTCTTTCTTTCTTTCTTTCTTTCTTTCTTTCTTTCTTTCTTTCTTTCTTTCTTTCTGTCTGTCTGTCTGTTTCTGTGTACACCCTGGTGAGGTTGTTTCTCATCTGCCTCTCGTCTTTTCGGAACAGTGTAGTCCTTCCTGAGACGTTGTTACAGCTGCATCTGTCTTCACTGACTGAACCTTGGTCCTTCCTGCTCTTGAGCTGATCTCAGATCAGTATTAGATAAGCACCTCATCCTTTCCTGATCCCCAGCTGACCTCACACAGGGCTTTTGCTCCTTTGTTGATGAGAATGCTCCTGATGCTGGTCTCGGATCAGTTTTAACTGAAACTTAGAATGCAGCTTATTGCTGCTGCTGAGGGTAGAGCTTGCACCCCCCTCCCCTCGCTAACTGCTCTCTTTCTCTCATATTCTCTTTGTCTTGTCTCTCTCTCTTTGTCCTCTCTCTCTGAGGAGGGTAATAAGATAAGAGGGGAAGGTAATTACATCATCTTCCAGTGTTTCATGACCCTAGTGCCCACAGGGCAGAGTCTTAGGGGATCTGCGCTTGATTTACCTATTCGTCATACTCCTACACTGCCCTCTTCTGGTGTAATTCTGAAATTACACTTTTAAATCCTTACATTGTGGCTTCAGTCAGCTTTCTTATAGCCTGTAATGTGCTATGAATAATTAATAAATAAATAATCTGGATAATTCCTGATTGTTCATCTTTTAATGGCCCAGATTAGGATGCCGGTACAGTGGGGGGGGGGGGTTGTTGTGTAAGTAAGTCTAACCCACTCTCCCCTGTTGTTATGTAGGAGTATACATCCTAACCCACTCATCTCCTGTTGTTGTGTAGGAGTATACATCCTAACCCACTCATCCCCTGTTGTGTAAGAGTATACATCCTAATTCACTCATCCCATGTTATGTAGGAGTATACATCCTAACCCACTCATCCTCTGTTGTTGTGTAAGAGTATACATCCTAACCCACTCATCCCCTGTTGTTGTGTAAGAGTATACATCCTAACCCACTCATCCCCTGTTGTGTAAGAGTATACATCCTAACCCAATCATCCCCTGTTGTTGTGTAGGAGTATACATCCTAACCCACTCATTCCTTGTTGTTGTGTAGGAGTATACATCCTAACCCACTCATCCCCTGTTGTTGTGTAGGAGTATACATCCTAACCCACTCATCCCCTGTTGTTGTGTAGGAGTATACATCCTGATCGCGGCGGGGGGGCTGGTGATGCTGGTCGGGTTCTTCGGCTGCTGCGGAGCTGTGCGGGAGTCGCAGTGTCTCCTCGGACTGGTGAGCATCACATCCCCTCTTTTCCCTTCTGTTCTCGCCACTCAGTAGGCCTGTCACATGCTTGGGGCCAAAAACTGAGGGGAATTTATTTACTGATAAAACTGCACAGATGTGGTGAAATGGTGCTTTGATCCACAAGCACATTTTACAGCTGAGCTCCATTTGGTGTTTCATCACTAACTGCACTGGCAGGCAGCAAGTGAATATTATTGTGAACACACGTGCTCTGAAATGGGAACTTGTCAAAGAAGATTCTAATGTAACACTTTCAAATTATGAAAGACTGTATTAATAAACCAAAATTATTAGAACTATTATTAGAATAATAAGAATAAAGTATTCTGATTCTGATTATTCTGATAATAGTTCTAATAATTTTGGTTCTCATAATAACAGTTCTGACAGTTCTGGCTCTGTAAATGATGTAATCCTGAGCCTTCAGAACACGTTTGTCTGGGTTCAGCAGGATGAGGTCATCACTGAATAAAAACACCTGGATATCCAAGCTTCTGGACAGAAAATCATGTGAACAATACACAAACACTGTAAATGTGAACCAGATATTCCTATGAAAAATCTATAGGGGCTTGAAAGCCATACAGATCTTAAGGTATATGAGGGTATATAACACATTATTTCCTAAAGATGTGGCCAGAAGAGTATCATGTGCATTTGGAGGTTCTTGCTCTCTGGTAACCTGATCATTATTGGTAACCTGATCATTATTGGATAAATGTATCTAACCCGTCTGACAACTGTTACATGACGTTTCATGCCTGAATTGTTTAGTTGTGTGCAGACACACTGACTAACACGCAGTTTCCCTGTTTCCTGTCAGTTCTTCGCCTGTCTCTTAATCATCTTTGGAGCAGAAGTTGCTGCTGGAGTGTTTGGCTTCCTTAATAAAGACAAGGTAATACGTGTAGACTAAACAATAAAGGCAGATTAAACTATGTCTTCTGCACAGCTGCTGGAGATCTGGCCTTCAGTTCTAATATTAATCTAGCACACCTGAGTGCAGTGTAGTCCAGGTGTTAATCTAGCACACGTGAGTCCAGTGTAGTCCAGGTGTTAATCTAGCACACGTGAGTCCAGTGTAGTCCAGGTGTTAATCGAGCACACCTGAGTGCAGTGTGGTCCAGGTGTTAATCGAGCACACCTGAGTGCAGTGTGGTCCAGGTGTTAATCGAGCACACCTGAGTGCAGTGTAGTCCAGGTGTTAATGGAGCACACCTGAGTGCAGTGAGATCCAGGTGTTAATCTAGCACACCTGAGTGCAGTGAGATCCAGGTGTTAATCTAGCACACCTGAGTGCAGTGAGATCCAGGTGTTAATGGAGCACACCTGAGTGCAGTGAGATCCAGGTGTTAATCTAGCACACCTGAGTGCAGTGTTGTCCAGGTGTTAATCTAGCACACCTGAGTGCAGTGAGATCCAGGTGTTAATCTAGCACACCTGAGTGCAGTGTAGACCAGGTGTTAATCTAGCACACCTGAATGCAGTGAGATCCAGGTGTTAATCGAGCACACCTTAGTGCAGTGTAGTCCAGGTGTTAATCTAGCACACCTGAGTGCAGTGAGATCCAGGTGTTAATCTAGCACACTTGAGTGCAGTGTAGACCAGGTGTTAATCTAGCACACCTGTGTGCAGTGTTGTCCAGGTGTGCATGGATTAGCACCTGCATGTAAAAGTCTGCATTACATGATTCAGCTATATTAGACCAGCTTTACTGCAGATTCTCCAGAAGCAGGGCTGAAAATGACTGGAAAACTTTTTTCATTTTGTATTTGTGCTGTACATAAACTAACATTTCTCCAGAAGATCCTGACACTGTCCAGAATAAAGTTTCACATTTAGTCATTTCCCTCTCACTTTTGTCCAACAGATAATTCAGGATATTCAGACATTTTATCAAGAATCTGCTAAAGACAGAAACAACAGCAGTGGAATTCTCTCCACCTATGAAAGAGTCGTGAGTTTGATTTGTGTGTGTGTGTGTGTGTGTGTGTGTGTGTGTACTTGGAGTCAGATGATCCCGTCCTTGTTTATTTACCTTCTCTGTGATGTGGTCGTGTATAAATGGACTCAAGCCGTCTCACTCTCTTCTCTTACAGCTGAACTGCTGTGGCACCTCCAGCACGCAGGTGTCCCAGTGCACCCATGTCCCACCCTCCACCAAGGTAACACTCTATTCACCACCAGGGGGCAGTACACTCTGCAGCCTCAGGCTAGTAATTACACAACAAACGTGATTTACACCTATTGTCTTTTTCTAATGTTTTTTTTCTGCAGAATTGTGAATTAGCCATTGACGAGTTCTTCAATAGTAAGCTCTTCATCATTGGATATGTGGGAATAGGAATCGCAGGAGTCATGGTAATACCAGCTTCCTTTGTGTTTAGCTGAACTGCTATTACAGGAAAGGGTCTCCCAGTGGTTCAGATTTCAGATTTTATGATGCTTTTGGGAATGCCAAACCTGATCTGCAACACCTTTTCACCTTTCAACTTTCACCTTTTCCTGCCTAAAATCCCAGTAATGCTCTCCTAGTTCTTTCTTGATTAGTCACAGAGAAAGTAGAGAAATCACTCTGAAAAAGACATGCATCTCCTCTTTATAGTCATGCAAATTGCTTTTATTACTGTTAATATAAATGGGAGTAAATACAGATGCCATTATTATGGCCGCTTGGACGTTGTTTTTGTCTAAAAGTGTTTTCTGACCTCCACAGATTATTGGCATGATCTTCAGTATGGTGCTGTGCTGTGCCATCCGGAACAGTCGTGAGGTCATCTAACCTAGCGAGATCCTGACCTTTGGACTTTGACCCGCACCAGATTCTCACAGACACAGCAAGAGCTTTCAGATTGAGAAAAACCCACACATCCATCTCTCAGACTGTCCAATCAGAGGAGAGCAAAGAGGGAGTCCCCCTTCATGGTCATAGTTCTCTGTATAATCCAAGATTTCTCAGTTTTAATGTTGACACTGCTGGAGTGGGTGTTTGTTTTTGTTTTTAGTTTGGTTTTTTTGTTTCTTTGTTTTACCGTATAACCTGCTGGATAGGTGTCATAAATTCCAACCATTTTAAAGTAGATTTTTTTAAAGATACCTTTAGAATCGTATTTAAGTATTTTATTCTTCATTTCTGAGTTCTGACTGTGCTGGGGTCTGTTAACCGTTGCTCCCTGTGAGATGAAATATTTAAAATCCCCAGTTTTACCACCTCTGTTTACCAATGCCAGCACAGCATCACATGGCCCTTACACTTATGATGTAATGTGAACTGGAGAGAACATTCTGGAAGGCTTGACCAGTCGTGAGCAGATGACTTTGTCACACTGAGTCAGTGTGTCACGACTGGTCGGGAACCTCGCATATTCCTGTCTCACACACCCAGAGGAGCGAACTCTGCTTTCACCCCACACTGTCTGATTAAGCCTTGAGCTGTGGAAGAACCCAGGGGGCTCAGATAGCGCCTCCTGCTGCTGAAATCTGCAAATTGCATGCTGTGTTATGAGCTGCAAAAAGATGTCTTCAATCTTTATCCAGACCAAATATTTTAAAACTTCTCCTTATCAATGATCGCTTGCTAGAACCAATTGGAATAAACATTAAAAAGTTTTTTTTTCATTGCATTCTCAACGGTTGTGCTTCAAAGTCTACTTATCCAAGAACAATTTTGTATATACTGTTGAAATTTGTACTCCCTTTTGTATTGCGTGTGGTGCCGAATATCTGTACCGTGTTGTCGATGTGCTGTTGTTTGTATAGAAGCTGGTTTTTTTCCATTTCAAAGAAATTATTGTTTCATTAAGATTTAAAAGATAAGTTAAGGTGCCTTGTTTTTATGCAAATAACTTGTGTAACCAGAAATGGTTTGAATGTGTGTTTACCCGAAGACTTCAACCCAGTCCTCAAAAAAAACCCAAAAAAACTCATAGTCCGTGTTTTCATTCTGCCCTACCTCCCTTTTCTCTTGTTATTTCTCTCCAGTTAATGTAGCTCCTGGTTAAGCCAAGCTTGTCCAAAACTATGGGCCAGATCAGAGTCCACTGGACTGGAGTGAAGACTTCAGGTGACCAGACATATTGAAGGTTTCTGTATTTCCATAAACAGGAGTGACATCGCACAGTTTAGCTAGAGAAGTACACGGAACTGGAATGTGGGTTAAAGTTTGTTGATTACATGTAAGATGATTTTAATGTGCCTGCTCTCTCTGTCTCTCTTTCTCTCTCTCTCTCTCCATTTCTCTCTCTTTGAGCTGGCTCATGGCTTGTGCCTGTGTGTTTAAATGTAGCATGACGTTCTTAGCTTTGTTGTAAACAGTTTGTATGTGTCGTAAAATTTGTGAGAACAATAATGAAGAAAGTTTTCGTACTGTAACACAGAACGTCGCTGTTGTTTTTCTGGTGTTGAAATGTGTAATTTATTTATTTACTGAGATGTTCAATCAGCATTCAGGCTTCTCAGGAAGATTGTCGAACCACAATAAATAAAAGTTTTCTGAAGTTTCCCCCTTTTCCCCATGAATTTTCAGCCAGAGTGTGTAAAATTATGCTTTTTACATATATTTTTATACTGCTTTTGGATTTACTGCACAATATTACTGAGATAACCGTAACTACACCGGAAATCTCAAAAATGCTAAAGTGAGAATATAAGTTTTCAAACATACATTTAACGGTACTGTAACGCGAAGCCAAGAAGCCAGCCCTCACAGACCACAGCCACCTATCACAACACTCCTGTTCTTCCCCGCACCAATCACAATGCTCCTGCTCTTCCCGCTCCAATAAGCCGTTTGTTAAATCACTTACAATCACCTACACTTGTTTCCCGTTTCCGTTCACTCCATTTGATCAGTTCTTCTCTGCGTTTTCGTAGTTTTGCATGGGGATCTGTTGCATCCTGACTGCTTTCTCGAAGACTTGGTTTGCGAAATATACTTTTAAGTTCCTCACTTGCTGGTGTTTCGCAATATTGCAGATCCTTACGCCCTAGTTTCTCCGGAGAGTACTTTAGTGGAGTCAGCATGCCATTTTTAAGTTGGTCTGAACAAGTGTGTTTGCGAAATGGTGTAAATGTAATTATTCCAGTTCTTTACAAAAATACAAACATTAATTAGAAAAGCATGCTAGATGTGTGGTTTCTCGTTATATTAAACTTCCCCAGAGTTTCATTTGAGAAACTAAATGTCAAATAATTTTGTATTGATTAGACACAGCTGAATATATCTATATTACACACACATATGTATAT
>JAOXYF010000023.1:9115598-9141957 GCA_028565775.1 Sternarchorhynchus goeldii
CCTGTCTCTTGGATATACACCCAGTATAATCCTTTGAAGAGTATATACCCTATCTCTTGGATATACACCCAGTATAATCCTTTGAAGAGTATATACCCTGTCTCTTGGATATACACCCAGTATAATCCTTTGAAGAGTATATACCCTATCTCTTGGATATACACCCAGTATAAACCTTTGAAGAGTATATACCCTATCTCTTGGATATACACCCAGTATAATCCTTTGAAGAGTATATACCCTATCTCTTGAGCCTAGAATTCAAACTAAATACAACAAAACAGGATTGCATGCTTGCATCCATTTAAAATTCATTATTTTTTTCTCATCTTTTCTATTAAAGTCAAATTGGTCTTTATTTGTAACAATTTGTAAACCACTCTGAATAGCTATGAAATATAAATAAAATAAAGCAAGGGGTAGAGTAAAATTAAGATAAGGTTAGGGTAAAATATAATTATGCTAGGGCTAGGGTAAAATATATAAAGCTAGTGTTAGGGGAAAATTAAGCTAGGGCTAGAGTAAAATATAATTAATCTAGGGTTAGGGTAAAATATAATTAATCTAGGGTTAGGGTAAAATATAAAGCTATGATTAGGGTAAAATTAAGCTAGGGTTAGGGTAAATATAATTAAGCTAGGGTAAGGGTAAAATGTAGGGTAAAATCTTTTCATGTATGGCTCTAAAGTATTCAAGGTATTGGCAGCTTTGTACTAAGAAAGCAGATGCTGTATGAAAATCAAAACACACAAAACCATAAAAATGTTTAAATAGAAATTTGTATTTACAGTAATATTAACACCAAAGAAACAAGATAAATGCCCCCATGATTTACATCATGATCAACATAACAAGCATGTTTACCCTTTGTTACTTTTTTTAATTCTATTTCTTTTTTTAAGCAGATTGCACAGAGATATTATCTAAGGGTATTTCTACATTTCTTTTTAAAGAACAACAACGTAAGTCTTGGAAGGAATTCGATTTTGATTAATTAAGTACAAGAAAGAAGAGCGACTATAGTTGAATAAAGAAAAAATCCTCAGAATTCAACATCTTAAAAGAAATAAAGAAAAAAGCAATAAAAAGAATACTCAGAATATCATTAAATACTCAGAATATCATTAAATACTCAGAATATCATTAAATACTCAGAATATCCATCTTTAACAAAATGTTTGTCTGAAATAAAAAAGGCAAAATGTCCTCAATAATTAAATTTTAAAAAAAAGTAAAACGTCTTCAATAATGTTCTACTGGCCAAAAATCATTAACACATTGTGAAGAAGGTGATAAGAGAAGAGAGTGAGTGAGTGAGAGGGAGAGGGGAGAGAAAGAGAGGGAGAGAGAGTGAGTGAGAGAGTGAAAGAGATAGAGTGAGGGAGAGGGAGAGAGAGAGAGAGAGAGTGAGTGAGAGAGTGAAAGAGATAGAGTGAGGGAGAGGGAGAGAGAGAGTGAGTGAGAGAGTGAAAGAGATAGAGTGAGGGAGAGGGAGAGAGAGGGAGAGAGAGAGAGAGAGTGAGTGAGAGTGAAAGAGATAGAGTGAGGGAGAGGGAGAGAGAGAGGGAGAGAGAGAGGGAGACAGAGGGAGAGAGTGAGTGAGAGAGTGAAAGAGATAGAGTGAGGGAGAGGGAGAGAGAGAGGGAGACAGAGGGAGAGAGAGTGAGTGAGAGAGTGAAAGAGATAGGGAGAGGGAGAGAGAGAGGGAGACAGAGGGAGAGAGAGTGAGTGAGAGAGTGAAAGAGATAGAGTGAGGGAGAGGGAGAGAGAGTGAGTGAGAGGGAGAGGGGAGAGAGAGTGAGTGAGAGAGTGAAAGAGTGAGGGAGAGGGAGAGAGAGAGAGAGAGGGAGAGAGAGTGAGTGAGAGAGTGAAAGAGATAGAGTGAGGGAGAGGGAGAGAGAGAGGGAGAGAGAGAGGGAGACACAGGGAGAGAGAGTGAGTGATAGTGAGTGAGAGAGTGAAAGAGATAGAGTGAGAGAGAGGGAGAGAGAGAGATGGAGAGAGAGTGCATGTATGTCAACAGTGGTAATGAACCATCATAAAATGGAAAACAAAAATCTTTGGATAAAGAAATTGTTTAATGGTAGATTTGTAAAAGGCTCTATAACATAAATAAAAGAACACAAAATAGTGAATTAAGATGGAAAACTCATAAAACAACAAAAGGCCAGTCAGAAATAATTATAATGTTGCCACTGTTCTCTTCACTGTTATATCTCACTGTTCTCTTCACTGTTATATCTCACTGTTCTTTTCACACTGTTATATCTCACTTTTCTCTTCACTGTTATATCTCACTGTTCTCTTCACTGTTATATCTCACTGTTCTCTTCACTGTTATATCTCACTGTTCTCTTCACACTGTTATATCTCACTGTTCTCTTCACTGTTATATCTCACTGTTCTCGTCACACTGTTATATATCTAT
This sequence comes from Sternarchorhynchus goeldii, assembly GCA_028565775.1. Lineage (NCBI taxonomy): Eukaryota > Metazoa > Chordata > Actinopteri > Gymnotiformes > Apteronotidae > Sternarchorhynchus > Sternarchorhynchus goeldii. The sequence continues at coordinate 9,118,027 of JAOXYF010000023.1, forward strand.
AACTTCAAACTGTAGTTCGGGACCTCTAGATGATGAAACATGGCAAAACCCAAAATGTCCCTATATTGTGAATCATATACGACAGGTTTACAGTATCAACTGCCAACAACAAACTTGGCAAGAATATAAGAATATAAGCTTTTTACTACCTGTTTTACTATCTCATTATAAGGAACAATGTAAAGTTTTAAAAAAGGGAAAAATCGGCTTTAGCATCAGGAACCTCACAAATGTGTGTGGTTTTGCTCTAGACATAAAAAAGTGCTTTTTGAAAGAATAAAAAGTGGTATTAAGTTTAAAAAAAACCCTAGTAATAATAATAACAATAATAATAATACTAATAATAATAATTATACAACTTACCTCACCCACCCCCATTTGAAATATTGAAAATAAAAACTGTATTGACCTATAATGTGGAATAGGAAAATCATATTTTAAATACCAAGTTTGACAATTTGTGCAAAAATGGTATGTGACCAACAAAAAGCAGATATAGTACATTTGAAGCTTTTATTTACAAATTTATATTCACATACAAAAGGGGCATGGAGGTGGGATCAGAATGTGACATGGAGGTGGGATCAGAATGTGACGGAGGTGGGATCAGAATGTGACAAGGAGGTGGGATCAGAATGTGACATGGAGGTGGGATCAGAATGTGACAAGGAGGTGGGATCAGAATGTGACAAGGAGGTGGGATCAGAATGTGACAAGGAGGTGGGATCAGAATGTGACATCAGTCCTACTACTGCAGTATCTTTGCTTTAAGAAGCTGTACCTGCTCAGCTGTAAAATCCAAAGGGTCAGATTATTGCTTAAATCTGCATAAATATATTAACTCAGCATTTCTGTTTTATAATCACTTCTGAACCAGCACTGTCGCAGAGAGGACATTTAGAAGCACAAAAGTCTCTTTAGTATACACTAGGTTTAGTATATACTAGGTTTAGTAGTTTAGTATACACTATGTTTAGTATACACTAGGTTTCCAGTAAGGCTAGAATAACCAAGAAAAATATTGCAACAATTCTATGGACGTGAGGCAGCTTTGCTCTCCCACTGAAGTGCGATCCCAGCAGCACCTTTAACAAGACTGTTTTCATACATCCAAACTGTCAACACATGATATACATTCGGAAAAACAGAATTTCTCATGTGTTCACAATGGATCATTTCACATCTTTTTAACTGTCCTCTTGTTAATACACTGTTCAGTGCAGGAAAGTGTCAGGACTCTTCACAATGAAAGACAAAACAAACTGCACATAAAAACTGTGGATAGTAATGAAGATGATGGTACTAATTGTACACTTGGTTATGCCAATTTGTGTTTGTGTTTCACATTGTGTCTGAGCTTTATATGTGCAAGACATTTGTGTCTGTATGTGAGACAGGTCCGGCCATTTCCCTTGAAGTGAAAATGACAGGTTTGTTTGAAGTGTCTAGCCCTCCTCTTTAGCAGTATTTCTGTAAAAACAGACAGACAGAAAGAGTAACAAAAAGACTCATGGTTAATATACATTTAACACCATAAGCCCTGTATTTATCTTTCAGTTTCATTCATCTCACAAGTACATGAAACGCTCATTCCAAAACAAAGCACAGATTTCAAAGCTTTCTTTCCACATGTTGCAATTAAGGAGACTAAAACTGTACAGTAAAACTGTGCAGTGTAATGTAATGCTTGCCCACCTGGTCTGGGCCCATCCTGCCCATCATGCCTATGTTCATTTGGCCCATGTGACCAGTGTTGGCACTGGCTCCGCCTCCCATGTGTCCAGTGTTGGCACTCGTCCCGCCTCCCATGCCCCCATTCATCATCATAGCCCCATACTGCCCACCAGATGCCTGCTGTGGGTATGAACTGAAGACACAACAGCACACATGTATATTGCTAAATATGAGACAAACAACAGCTACATGGACACATTGTAGCGGTCAACTGAATTTGGTCTGCAGCAATGAAGTCTCTTGTACTTCTATAAACATTATTCTCAAGGGTCCCTTAAAATGGGTTGAATATATCCAAAATAAGACTGAATAGATGCCTTAACAAAAGCTACAAAATGCTGTCAAAAGTAGTAGGTTGTCTAAAGCAAAATGCCAAGGGCAATCCTATTGTTCTACAATTTAATGAAACAATCCTTTCTCTTTTTAGAAACTACACATTTCATTTTTATAAATTGTTTTGATTCCCATATGATTCAGAGATCACAAGAAATGACACCACATAACCACAATAGTATCATCTGGACAGACTTTCTTGATATAGTGATGGCTCAGTCAGGCTGTCTTGGAGTTGGTACAGTGTTGGCTCAGTCAGGCTGTCTTGGAATTGGTACAGTGTTGGCTCAGGCTCTTTCGGAGTTGGTACAGTGTTGGATCAGTTAGGCTGTTCTGGAGTTGGTACAGTGTTGGATCAGTCAGGCTGTCCTGGAGTTGGTACAGTGTTGGATCAGACTGTTCTGGAGCTGTTCACCTGTTGCGGCTCATCCCACCCTGGGCCCAGGCTTTCATGTCTGGTGTCTGGTACATGGTTCCTCCCTGGTGCTGCAGCATGGGGTTCTGGGGTGGTCCTAGACGACCAGCCATCATGCCATTGGGTGGACTGCCTCCAGCTGGAGCAAATGAAGGATCGCCTTGCTGACCCATGCCTTAAGATGGACAGCAGAGCAATGGAGTAATACATGCAGATATACATACATGTTGAACCTTTTTTTTACAGGTCCTAGACTTTCTTTACCATAGTTTCCCCCATAGCTGAACTGCTGCTGTGCTGGCCCACCCATGCCTCCACCCATGCCTCCATCCATGCCTGTGGGTGCAGTGACATTGGGTGGAGGGCTGAAGCCTCCAGCTGCTGCCTGGTGCTGCATCAGCATCATCATCCTGTGCCTCCTCATCTCCCTGCTGCGCTGCACCATCATCTGAGCGTTCAGAAAGCCAGGCTGCAGGAGCGAAAGATGCAGTCAGGAACATACACATACGCACACACACACACATACACACACACACATACACACACTTAATTTTATTTCTCATTAATGTACACTCAGCATCCCATCTTGACAGAAAAAAACAGAAATGTATAAATGTTTGCAAATTTATTAAAAAAGAAAAACTGAAATATCATGTGGTCATAAGTATTCAGACCCTTTGCTGTGACACTCATATTTAACTCATATTAACCATTTCTTCTGATCCTCCTTGAGATGGTTCTACTCCTTCATTGGATTCCAGCTGTGTTTAATTAAACTGATTGGACCTGATTAGGAAAGGCACACACCTGTCTATATAAGGACTCACAGTTCACAGTGCTCATGAGGTCGAAGGAACTGTCCAAGAGCTCAGAGACAGAATTGTGGCAAGGCACAGATCTGGCCAAGGTTGCAAAAGAATTTCTGTAGCACTCAAGGTTTCTAAGAGCACAGTGGCCTCTATAATCCCTAAATGGAAGAAGTTTGGGACGACCAAAACCTGACCTGGCCATCCAGCCAAACTGAGCAATCGTGGGAGAAGAGCCTTGGTGAGAGAGGTAAAGAAGAACCCAAAGATCACTGTGGCTGAGCTCCAAAGATCTAGTAGGGAGATGGGAGAAAGTTCCACAAAGTCAACTATCACTGCAGCCCTCCACCAGTTGGGACTTTATGGCAGAGTGGCCCGACGGAAGCCTCTTCTCAGTGCAAGACATATGAAAGCCTGCATAGAGTTTGCCAAAAACACATGACAGACTCTCTAACTATGAGAAATAAGATTCTCTGGTCTGATGAAACAAAGATTGAACTTTTGGCGTCAATTCTAAGTGGTATGTGTGGAGAAAACCAGGCACTGCTCATCACCTGCCTAGTACAATCCCAACAGTGAAACATGGTGGTGGCAGCATCATGCTATGGGGGTGTTTTTCAGCTGCAGGGACAGGACGACTGGTTGTAATTGAAGGAAAGATGAATGGATCCAAGTACAGAGATCCTGGAAGAAAACCTCCTCCAGAGTGATCAGGACCTCAGACTGGGCCGAAAGTTCACCTTCCAACAAGACAATGACCCTAAGCACACAGCTAAAATAACAAAGGAATGGGTTCAGAACAACTCTGTGACAATTTTTGACTGGCCTAGCCAGAGCTCTGACCTAAACCCAATTGAGCATCTCACCATCCAACCTGACCTGACCAACCAACCTGAGGATCTGCAAGGAAGAATGTCAGAGGATCCCCAAATCCAGGTGTGAAAAACTTGTTGCATCATTGCCAAGAAGACTCATGGCTGTACTAGCTCAAAAGGGTGCTTCTACTCAAAACTGAGCAAAGGGTCAGAATACTTATGACCACATGATATTTCAGTTTTTCTTTTTTAATAAGTTTGCAAAATTTCTACATTACGTTTTTTTTCTGTCAAGATGGGGTGCTGACTGTACATTTATGAGAAATAAAATTAAATTTTTTTGATTTTAGCAAATGGCTGCAATGAAAGTGAAAAATTTAAAGGGGTCTGAATACATGTTATGTGTTTATGGCACTATGTAATGGTGTGTGTGTGTGTGTGTGTATTGCCTACCTGTCCTCCCATTCCAGGCTGCATGCCAGGTCTCATACCAGGGTTTCCTGCTCCAGGGTTCTCCATCTTCATGGCCAAACCCTGTCGAGACTGGCTCAGAAACTGAGGAAAGACAAAACAACAGCACTGTGATCAAGCCAAGCTGCATCTCCCCCAAAATGCAGGGGGCAGCACCTCTGACTTGCTGCTGTTGTGCAGGGTCTTTTTGGGCAGCTTGAAGGCCTGTTTGTACATTGCCTGCTAATGCTGTGGTGTATTCCATCTAAAACTATAACGAATTATAAAACTTGTAATTTCATAATGTTTGTGTGTGTGGGGGGGGGTACCTGCTGTCCCTGGAGCCTCTGTTGCAGCTGCAGTCTGGTGGGTTTGGCTGCACTTATCATCCTGGGTCTCAACATTCCAGCACGGGGGTGTCCCATACCCCCTACTGGCCCCATACCCCCTACTGGCCCCATACCCCCTACTGGCCCCATGGCCCCCATCCCAGGGAAGCTGCCCTGCTGCCCCATTTGGGTAAGCATTGGGTTATAGCCTCCAGGAGGGGCTTGGCCCTGCATGGGGTTGCTCCCATAGCCAGAGGGCATGGAGGGGGGCCCATGGTAACCCTGAACATACATGGGCTTCTGCTCCATCACCATGGACGTGTCCTGCCCAGGGAAAGGCTCTGGTGGCAGCTCCCCACCCTGGCCCTGATGAAAGGAAAGATGAAGAGAGAGACAGACAGAAAGACAGGATAAGGGAGAAAGAGAGACAGATAGGATAAGGGAGAGAAAGATTAGAAAAGTAAAGGCAAGGGAGAGAAAGAGAAATTAAGGGAGAGAGAAAAGAAGAAGGGAGGAGAGATGGAGGGAGAATAAACATTTGTGATTCTTTAACATTTCAACTTGACATGTTCACTTTTAAATCAAATGAGAACAAATACTCTACCACAGTCAAAATATTTATGAACGTCACTATACAACAAATTGAATGTAAATTCCAATAACACAGGTAATGTGTGCAGGTGTATGTGTGAGTGTGTGTGTGTGTGTGTGCGTTGACCTGGCTGATGAGGTCAGGGATGCCCAGGGCCCGATCTATCTCCTCTAGAGCCATGACGTCTGTGTTGTTCAGCAGTGAGTCCAGCTGGTCTAGCAGTGCTCGTTCATCACTCTGGCCCTCAGAGGTAGACGGAGGCACCAGCAGCTCATCCAGCGCGCTGCCAAACGGACGCCTGCGACGTATACACAGGCCTGCAGGTATGTGCACGTGTGCATACACAGGCCTGCAGGTATGTGCACGTGTGCATACACAGGCCTGCAGGTATGTGCACGTGTGCATACACAGGCCTGCAGGTATGTGCGCGTGTGCATACACAGGCCTCCATGTATGTACACGTGTGCATGGTTCCCACAGACATCACTATCTTACACTTATCAATGTTTTTGGAGATTATCTGTTTCTGTACAGCACTTTAAAGCAGCAATATATAAATAAAGATTATCATTATTACATATAATATCGAATTAATGGAAACCTAACGGCATCAGTAACAATAGTAAATGAGTGCAGACTGTAATAACATGCAGGTAAATGATGAGAAATAACCTGTTGTTGTCTATTCCCATAACACTGTCTGGCCAGGAAAGAGACTGGCTGTCTGGACACTGTGGTTGGTTAAATGGACCCATATTCATATCAGTGGATCCTGAAAAGGGATTCAAATACATATACAGGTGAGACTCAGCAGTCGTTTTATAAAAATCTTTATATTCAACTCTGACTCCACCCTTGGCTGCTCAAAAAGCCCTTAGTTTATGTATTTACATGGGTATTAATATTGCAACCATAGGATTAAGTTTAGGGTTTATCCTGCGACTGCGTATTCTCTGCCATGCCTGTACACCGAGAGGTCAGGGTCAAGGACAAAATTGTCCATCAGATACATTAATTGTTCAGTTAAGTACAATTACAGGAGGATTATAAGAAATCAGTTCTAAGGTTGAGAGCTGAATACCTCTGGTTTAGAGCTTTGCTGTGTCCTATCGAATATTGATATCATCCAAACTGTGTCCCCCCTGGCCGAGCACACATACCCATGTCCATGAGCTGCTGCTGCAACATGGACGTGGTCCCAGAAACACTGTTCGACCTGTTGACCATGGGTCCTCCCATCATGCCTTTGGAGTTATAGGCGTCCATGCCCGGGCGGTTTATGGAGGGGTGCCCAGCATTGCCCACAGGGCTGGCACTGGAGCGTGGCATACCCCACTCCCCATGCCCTCCCCTGGGAGATCGCTCTGGAACCCCAATTCCTCTGTTCATAATTCCTGGAGTGGGGGGCAAATAAAACCTGCATGTTGATTGGTTTTAAGATTTTAAAGTATTAGTCTTAAATTAGGCTTCCATGTTTTTACTCCAAGATCACTCCTTGGCTCAAGTAAATATGAGGCTCGGCTTTCCATGGTAATCCAATTTTTCCATGATAACCCGATTTTTTGTAAAAACTATGTACTTCCTTACTTCTGATCAACCAGTAGGACTGTACTGATACCAAAATCTATCTGCCATTTTTTTTACTATCATTTTTTTCCAGCGGGCCGCCCAATGGTGGATGGGTTCCCTTTTGAGTCTCAGTCCTCCCAAGGTTTCTTCCTAATCCCCACCATCATAGGGAGTTTTTCCTTACCACTGTCGCCTCCGGCTTGCTCATTAGGGATCTGGACCCATACAATTGTAAAGCTGCTTTGTGACAACATGTGTTGTAAAAAGCGCTATATAAATAAAATTTGATTTGATTTGATTTGACTATCTGGCAGGCAGAAATTAGCAAAAGAAACAGACAAGCTTGATTTGCCGCTGCAATGCTGTGTTTCCACATACCCATGTTCCCGTGGTAACTGTCAGGGCCTGCCATCATGCGCTGGCCATCCATGCCCTCCTGTTTTATGGGAGTTGGACAGGCGGCACTGCGGCGGGTGGACAACCCCACTCCACTGGATGGCTTGGCATCCACAGATGCTGCCCTGTGGAAGGGAGCTCGCGGACCTGGGCCCATTCTAGGACTACTTGTTCCTTGAAAATAAAGAAAGGGGTTAGAGATCAGCCAATCATCTCAAAGCCACTGATAAGAATCATATGCAGTGTGCAAATTTGTAATGTTGGGCATGTTGTTAGAATAACGTCAGGCATGTTGTTAGAGTAATGTAGAACATGTTATTAGAGTAATCTTGGGAATGTTAGAGTAATGTTGGGCATGTTGTTAGAGTAATGTAGGGCATGGTGTTAGATTAATGTAGGGCATGTTGTAAAAGTAATGTTGGGCATGTTGTTAGAGTAATGTAGGGTATGCTGTTAGAGTATTGTCAAGCATGTTGTTAGAGTAATGTAGGGCATGCTGTTAGAGTAATGTCAGGCATGTTGCAAGAGTAATGTAGGGCATGTTGTAAGAGTAATGTAAAGCATGTTGTTAGAGTAATGTAGGGCATACTGTTAGATTAATGTAGGGCATACTGTTAGAGTAATGTCAGGCATGTTGTTGGAGTAATGTTGAGAATGTTAGAGTAATGTAGGGCATGACGTTAGAGTAATGTCGGGCATGTAGATAGAGTAATGTCGGGCATGCTGTTAGAGTAATGTAGGGTATGCTGTTAGAGTATTGTCAAGCATGTTGTTAGAGTAATGTAGGGCATGCTGTTAGAGTAATGTTAGGTATGTTGTTAGAGTAATGTAGGGCATGTTGTTAGAGTAATGTCAGGCATGTTGTTGGAGTAATGTTGAGAATGTTAGAGTAATGTAGGGCATGACGTTAGAGTAATGTCGGGCATGTAGATAGAGTAATGTCGGGCATGCTGTTAGAGTAATGTAGGGTATGCTGTTAGAGTATTGTCAAGCATGTTGTTAGAGTAATGTAGGGCATGCTGTTAGAGTAATGTTAGGTATGTTGTTAGAGTAATGTAGGGCATGTTGTTAGAGTAATCATCACATGGTAACTACTTCAATAAAATCATCACATGATAACTAGCTGTCAAATTCTGTTTCACTCTGCAGGTTTGTTTTACCATCCTCAGTAAAGGCGTGCGTCTTGCTCGCTCCGTCAGACACGCCCCCTACGTCTGCCTGCTCTGAAAAGTCTGTGCCCGCACTTCTCAGGCCTCCCAGGAGAGAGTCCAGCTGCAGTAAAAACATAAACCCTGCTCATATAAAAACATAAACACACTTAACAGTTGTGAAATATGAAAAAACCCAAAAACTAATGTGTGAAAAATATGGAAGATACAAAATAATAATTAATATGAAATTAAGGGCTTTGCTTTGTACCAGCTGGTATACTTTAGGAGTTTTATCAAGTTTTTGAAATACGAAAGCTTCAAGCTACAAGAACATTATATAGATTAAATGGTACTATGTTCAGTTTCTAACTGCCTCCATTATTTTTTAAACATTCTAACATCTATGGGCTTATTAATTCTTTCAAATAGGGAGTAAAGTTCTCACCTCATCAGGAGGCTCAGCCTTGATCTTGTTCTCTATGTTGTCCTGGGCTACTCTGCTGCCTGGGGTGCTGCCGTTTCCCCCAGCTACCCCTTTGCCCTCCACATCTGCAGGCTTTGTCTTACCCTCTGCAGGCTCTTTAGAGTCATCCTTGTTGAGAAGGTAGTGGAGCAGAGCATGAGTTTTTTTCTCCTTGGGGCTGTGCTGCTCCTGCTTGGGCTCAGATGCTCCTGCACCCCCAGCTGGAGCTCCTGCTGTGGCCCCTCCCACACCTGCACTGGCTGGACCAATCTCTGCTACTCCAGTCTCCTGGCCCAATGTCACCTTCCCAGTGGCCTCTGCAGTGATCTTTGCCACTTCGTCAGGCGTGTTCCCATTCTGGAGCAACTTGTGAAGGATCTTATGCTTCTCTTGCAGAGATGCTGTATAATGGGAGGAGCCTAAAGCTCCAGACCCACCCCCTGTTCCATGAACCTGGCTCTGATTGGTGGAAGAAGACACACTAGTTGAGGATGGACTCGTAACACAGGCAGATTCTTTGCTCTCAGAGCCCATGGATGCACTGGTGGCTGTGGGGGGTCCAGGGAGGCCACTTCCCACTCCTAGCCCAAGTTCCTCAGTAGGGGAGGTGAGAAGCTGCAAAAGCTTTTTATGTCCCTTGCCATCTGGAACCCTCCGGGAAGGTTCGGAGGGAGCCGTCCCTGCCTCGCTGCTTCCCTCCCCAGGATCTTTGCCAGTTCCACCAGCCTGGCTGTCGGGACGATCTACCCCACTGCCCTCTGCCTGGTGGGCATGACTGTGGGGGTGCTGGTGGTGCAGGGGATGGTGCTGATCTCCAGCAGCAATACTGAAGGGTCCCGCTGGACTCTTGGAGTCACCATGTCCAGGCTTGCAGGGTGGGTTGGGTTGGGAGGAGGAGTGGATGCTAGGGGAGCTGTCAGGTTTATGGGCTGGGGACAGAGAGGTCAGGCTGGAGGGGAGAGATGTGCCCACACCTTCACTGATGGCCTGGAGAGCGTTGAGGGAGCTACTAGAAAAGGAGCTGTTACCACCTCCTCCTCCTGTGCCTCCAGTACTCACACTGCCTGGACCCATAGGGGAGTGCATGCCTGATAAACACACACACACACACAAACACAAAATAGTATGTTTCACAGACATCTATCACAGAGACCATAGGCAAACCTTCAAACAAAATACTTATTAACAAGTCAACGTCACCAAACATCACCAAAAGCAAGACCCATCCATGTAAACCATCCATGCATGATTCCTCTCTTCCTCACTTACCTCCTGGAGAGAACTGGCTGGAGGACATTTTGGGACTCCCTCTGTTGCGAGGAGACATGAGGAGGCCCTGCTGAGGTCCATTAATACTGGGGCTACCCTGGGGAGGGCTGTTCATGCCACCAAGACCATAGACACCGCTGGCCTGAAATGGAGGCTGGTGGTGGTGGTGTGGCTGCTGCATCCCAGGAGCGGAATGATTCATTGGATTAATTTGATTCATGTGGTTTATCTGATTCATTTGATTCATCGTATTCATTTGGTTCATCTGGTTCATCTGCATCATTCGGTTTCCCATATTGCTCATGTTGCTTCCATTGCCCCCATACACTGACCCACCACCCATGTGCCCCATGTCATTCATTCCATAACTCCTGTTCATACCCAGCCCTCCCATGCTACCCATGCCCATACCCCCACCCGGACCCAGATTCATTTGAGCACTGTGGTTGGCACCACCCATTGCCTGCTGCCTCATGCCACCTTGCATCATGCCACCACTTTGGTTTGCACGACAACCATGGGGCTCCCTGTGAAAAGAAAATAAGAAAACGTATTACTGCTCTTCTGTGATGAATTAGTACAAAATGGCTTATGTGACAATCATTTACACCTATTACCAATGTCAGCAGTTATGTATGTAACTGCTCTAGACAGTTACATACATAAACATGTATAAATACAGATACATAAAGTCACTATTTCTGCAGGGTTTGTGAGTGTAAGAAGGATTCACCTCTGTAGCAGGTGAGTGGACACGAATCCTTGTGGCTCATTGGTTAGTGGGTTGCGATAGAGCTTGCTTTTGGTCTGTGCTGTGACTGGGGTGCCATCAGACAATGAAAATCGGTACATGGGGGTCTCTGCATGGCCCTGGAGAAAGGCTAGTTAGGCAGAGAGGCAAAGAAATCAGATTCAGGACTGGCACGACTCTGTAGGGGAGGAGTACTTGCTGCGTTGCCCGTACCTTCATGGTAGTGGCGTTTATGGGACCAGGGCTGTCCATCACTGTGCTGCAGAAACATCTGAATACAACGTCTCAGGAGGTCCTCCCAGCCAGGGCGCATAGAGGCGCGCAGGGAATTCTGGTCTATCTGAATCAGCTTACCTATTTTAGCAACAAAGAGTTTAAATGGGTGTCCAGAATGAATGAGAGCTTAGGCAGATCCAGCTTGAAAAGAACTGTAATGAATTCCAATTGTTCAATTACAATCAGCTGATTGTTAAACTGTATATATTACTATAATATAATGATGATATATCATTGCAATATATATTATAATGAAGAATAAGCCTTTCTTATATCCTTTCCATTGTTATTGCTGTAAATAGTGTTATGATCAAGATCAATATCTCAATTCAAATCAGCCTCCGTAAAGTTTAAAAAGTATAAACTAAGCCTGATTTAGTCTAAATTAACAGATTAGTCTAAATTAAATGTAGTTCTAAACTTTGTCCACTGGGATGTGGTAATGGTGACACTGGGATCTACAGAATTAGGAGCAGAAGAAAGACAAAAAAGATGGGATTTAATTAAATGTACATAATTTAATTACAAAAATGACTGGAATTTTTCAAATATAAAACATTTCAGCAACCTAATCTGAAATCACAGATCATATTGCCCTTTCACTATTTGCTTTTCATAACCTGCTGAAGAGGAACACTGGGTTAGAGTTAGGGGTTAGGAGGAACAATGGATTAGGGGTTAGGGTTAGGAGGAATGCTGGGTTAGTGGTGAGGGTTAGGGGTTAAGAGGAACACTGGGTTAGAGTTAGGGGTTAAGAGGAACACTGGGTTAGGAGTCTTGTGGCCACCTGACTAAGGGGACATTGTCTGCACTAACTGAAGAGTATAAGCATATTAAAAGTGGGAATGTATGTGTTGCACTGTGTGGTTAACCTGAGAGCTCGTGTCTGGTGTTGAAGCTCTCCGTCCTCTCCACAGCAGTCACACGTCGTGCAACACAGATCATACATGACTGCAGATCTGAAAACACACATGCACAAATCATATAAGCCCATTTTAACCACACACATACCACATAACCCCTTTAAAACCAAAAACACTCAGAAATCAAATAACCATAAAAATTCTGTTTAGAAAAACTGATGTGCATGCAGTTGTATGGTAATATTCAATAACATTTGACCTCTGATGTAAACAGACACTTAATTCTATTATAAACAATTCATGAAGTTCTTAAATCATTCAATATACTGATTCCAGTATTGGCTGGTGAGTTGTACAGAAAGTCCACCATTCTAAAAACCTTTTCATATCCCAAATACTTGAGTCCATAACCTGGACAGATTATGGTCTTATTTGGGGGAAGGGCTCATTATTACTGGTTTGCTTTTGCACAGAAAAATGCAATCCCAACATGGATCAATTTATATATGGTTCTGTACTGATTTGATACCGATACCTTGCCTTTGAACGGCTCTCGATATTGATACCAATCTGATTACATTTAATTAAAAACACTGTAGAGCTGTGGTTCATTTTGGGTGATATATACTATATATGATGTATTTTTCCAGACATCATACGTGGATATATCAGACAAATAAAATTATTTAAAAAAAAAAATTTATGTACAAGACTAAAGCATTTTTCCTTCCACTGTCACACAGCGTGTTTCTTAATGAGATAATATTTATATATACTAACATGTTTATATAATATACTAATGTATTTATAGAATGATAATGTATTTATATAATAATATTTATATACACAACCCACACACTAGATACTAAGTGAGCAGACAGAGAGGCTACCTGTACTACTGGTATCATTTCACTCAATCCCTGCTTAAAACCAACAGAAATATAATCTAATAACGATTACAATATGGTTATTCTTTCAAAATGAAAAAATAATCTATGGACAATTATCCTGAGTTTATTCTCTTCTTCTTTTATCCTGAGTGTATTCTATTATTCTCTTATCCTGAGTGAATTCTTTTTCTGAATGTATTCTGTTATTCTCTTACCCAGAGTGTATTCTCATATTCTCTTATCCAGAGTGTATTCTGTTATTCTCTTATCCTGAGTGAATTCTGAGTGAATTCTGAGTGAATTCTCTTTTCCTGAGTGTATTCTCTTATCCAGAGTGTATTCTCATATTCTCTTATCCAGAGTGTATTCTGTTATTCTCTTATCCAGAGTGAATTCTCTTATCCAGAGTGTATTCTGTTATTCTCTTATCCAGAGTGTATTCTGTTATTCTCTTATCCAGAGTGTATTCTCTTTTCCTGAGTGTATTCTCTTATCCAGTGTATCCTCTTATTCTCTTATCCAGAGTGTATTCTCTTATTCTCTTATCCAGAGTGTATTCTCTTATTCTCTTATCCAGAGTGTATTCTCTTATTCTCTTTTCCTGAGTGTATTCTCTTATCCCAAGCTTATCCATCTTCTTATTTTGATTTTACAGTCCACATTTAAAAAGGTTAATGGCAAACTTTTTAAACAGTTAGAATCACTAAAGCCATATAAGTATTAGTTTATAAGTAATTCACTTCATGAATTTAGAGGAGAGCGCTGTACTTGTTCGGTTATTCTTTCTCCTCTCCGGCTCTGTTTGTCTGTCAGGTTTCTGCTGATCTGTGTCTCCTTTCCCCAACCCTGAACTTCTTTTACTTCATGGCCAAACTGGAAATGTAATTTTTTGAAACAATGGATTAATAATAATGGATCAATAAATCACAATCAACTAATCAATAAATGTTAGTCACATAGCTGTGCCAGTGAATGGAGCTAAGAAGCTATTTTGTGTCCTTTAAATTCTCTAACAAGAATGCTGATAACCTGATAAATATAACCTGTATATGTCCTATATATATAACCTGGTAAATATAACCTGTATAATATATGACCTAATATATATATAAAACCTGATAAATATAACCTGTATATGACCTATATATATAAAACCTGGTAAATATAACCTGTATAATATATGACCTAATATATATTAAAACCAGATCATATAAATATTATATGATCTGATAAAGGCACCTGTTCCCCAATACTTGTTTATCAAATCTATATGACAGCTGTGCAAGTCATCAGATGTATGTGAGTGCATGGATACTAACCCTAACCCTAGTGAATGGGTATTAACCCTAACCCCTAACCCTAGTGCATGGATACTAACCCTAACCCTAGTGTATGGGTACTAACCCTAACCCTAACCCTAGTGCATGGATACTAACCCTAACCCTAGTGCATGGATACTAAGCCTAACCCTAACCTTAGTGCATGGGTATTAACCCTAACCCTAGTGCATAGGTATTAACCCTAACCTTAACCCTAGTGCATGGATACTAACCCTAACTCTAGTGCATGGACACTAACCCTAACCCTAACCTTAGTGCATGGGTATTAACCATAACCCTAGTGATGGGTATTAACCCTAACCCTAACCCTAGTGCATGGATACTAACCCTAACCCTAGTGCATGGGTACTAACCCTAACCCTAGTGCATGGATACGAACCCTAACCCTAGTGCATGGGTATTAACCCTAACCCTAGTGCATGGGTATTAACCCTAACCCTAACCCTAGTGCATGGATACTAACCCTAACTCTAGTGCATGGACACTAACCCTAACCCTAGTGCATGGGTATTAACCCTAACCCTAGTGTATGGGTACTAACCCTAACCCTAGTGCATGGGTACTAACCCTAACTCTAGTGCATGGATACTAACCCTAACCCTAGTGCATGGATACTAACCCTAACCCTAGTGCATGGGTACTAACCCTAACCCTTGAACATAATGATTTTAATAGTTAATGTGAAGAAACTCAGCCGATAAATTGCAGCTGTGTATAAAATGTATATAAAGTGTGTATAAACTGTGCCTAATATGTTATCATATGACTGCTGAAACCAACCAGGAGCACTGTTGTCATTTGAGAAAGTTTTTGGCTATGCACGTCAGCACTAGACATGTGTTTTTCACGATGTTATTAGTACATGCCCTCACACCAGAGAGGTGAGCTTATTACAACAACCTTGTACCAGTCCTTTGAAAGTGTGGTTTTATGAGGCATATAGTGATATATAACAGTGATAACATGGGATCATCACGACTCACCTAAACACATATAAAACCCTGCACTCTTTACCCCACCATCATAACACTTGAGAAGGGAAGTGATGTAATAAGTCACATTATAAAGGGAAGTGATGTAATAAGTAACAAGTCACATTATAAAGTCACACAAGCCCAAACGCGATGCCAATCCTGGAGAGCTTGAACACATGCAGCGCACCACACTTGAAGTGACCAGACCACTGATTTCAGGAGGGCCAGAGCAGTTTTCTGCTCCCAGTGTGAAACCAGCTTTAACACTTGACCAAACACAGTAAATTCACAGAACAGTAAACTCATAGTGCAGTCCTTGGTCCAGAAAAAAAAGTAGTGTGAAAACACCCTACATTTTATACAAACATTCATCCTTAATATGTGAGGTTTCTTTACTCAAGACTAATTATTACATCATTATTACATTGTTATCCATAGGACACCCTCTAATTATTACCGCATTGTTATTATTACATCATTGTTATCCATAGAACACCCTCTAATTATTACAGCATTGTTATCATTACATTGTTATCCATAGAACACCCTCTAATTATTACAGCATTGTTATCATTACATTGTTATCCATAGAACTCCCTCTAATTATTACATCATTGTTATTATTACAGCATTGGTATCCATAGAACTCCCTCTAATTATTACAACATTGTAATTATTACAGCATTGTAATCCATAGAATTCCCTCTAATTATTACAGCATTGTTATTATTACATTGTTATCCATAGAACGCCCTCTAGTGGCTGGTTGTAAATGATGCTCAAGGAACTGATAGTACAGCCATACCTTCTCCTTCCTCGATCATTGCCTTGGGCTGTATGAGGGCGAAACACTGCATGGTTTCATAGCGCAGGCCCCCACCAGCTTCCTCTGCTCCAAACTTCACCAGCATGCGGCAGTTGAAAGTATGACTCTTCTGCCGATGGACCTCACCTGCCCAAGAAACGGCATTCACTGGGAGGTGAAGGAGAGGGTAAGAGTGAGGAATATCATGTGGGTTGGAGAAAAGTTTAAGAAATAACACAGTGTACGGTAGATAAGAGGGTTAGGGCTAAGACTCTGGGAGTGGAGGGGAAGTTTGGGTTAGGACATTGGGAGTGGAGGGGAGATTTGGGTTAGGACACTGGGAGTGGAGGGGAGGTTTGGTTTAGGACACTGGGAGAGGAGGGGAGGTTTGGGTTAGGACACTGGAAGTGGAGGGGAGGTTTGGGTTAGGACACTGGGAGTGGAGGGGAGGGTCAATGGAGGTAATGGAGGTAAATGGAGTTTCATATGTATATGGAAGCAGTATATATTTATGTGCAGAGGCTTTGAATGTTTATGTATAAAGGGTTACAGTAATAAGACAGAGTTAGGTTGGGCTTAGTTTGATTAAAGCCTGCCCCTGCACTGACACTATAGGGTTAGGGTTATGTAAGGATTAGGTTAGGTTTGATTCAGATCTGCCCCTGCACTGCCACTGTAGGGTTAGATGAAGCACAAGAACGTCCGCAAACAGTTTGCTGAAGATAAACAGACTAAGGACATGGATTACTGGAACCAAGTCCTGTGGTTTGATGAGACCAGAGTGAGATGTACAAAGACAAGTGTGTCTTGCCTACAGTCAAGCATGGTGGTGGAACTATCATGGTCTGGGGCTGCATGAGTGCCACTGGCTGTGGGGAGCTACAGTTCATTGAGGGAACCATGAATTACAACTGTGACAGAATGTACTGTGACACACTGAAGGAGAGCATGATTTCCTCCCTTCAGAAACTGGACCACAGGGCCGTATCCAACATGATAATGACCCCAAACACACCTCCAAGATGACCACTGCCTTGCTAAAGAAACTGAGGGTAAAGGTGCCGGTCTGGCAGCATGTCTCCAGATCTAAACCCTTTTGAGCATCTGTGGGGCACCTCATATGGAAAGTGAAGGAGCACAAGGTCTCTAACATCCACCAGCTCAGTGATGTTATCATGGAGGAGTGGAAGAGGATTCCAGAGGCAACCTGTGAAGCTCTAGTGAATTCCATGCCCAAGAGAGTTAAGGCACTGCTGGAAAATAATGATGACCACACAAAATATTGACACTTTGGGGACAGTTCGGCCATCTTCACGTAGGAGTGTACTCACGTTTGTTGCCAGTGGTTTAGACATTAATGTCTGTGTTATTTTGAGGGCACAGCAAATTTACACTGTTATACAAGCTGTACTCCTCCTGGGCCTGAAGACCGCAAGACAGAAAATGACAGATTTAATGCTAAATCTCGCTGACTTCCCCATTGCACCTGACTCGGTTGCTAAAAATCTCAGCATCGTATTTGACTCATACTTATCATTCGATAAATATATAAATAGTATTACTAGGATAGCTTTTCTTCACTTACACAATATTAGCAAGCTAAGGAATACACTATGCTGTCATTATGTAGAAAAATTAGTACACACCTTTCTTAGCTCTAGATTAGACTACTGTAACTCATTACTATTAGGATACTCTAGTAAGAACTTAAGTAATCTTCAACTAGTTCAAAATGCTGCAGCCAGAGTTCTAACTAGAACTAGGAAATTCGATCATATCAGCCCAGTCCTATCAACCCTACACTGGCTCCCAGTCAATTTCACATAGACTAGAAAATACTTCTATTAACATATAAAGCTCTGCATGGACTCACCCCTGATTACCTGCAAGAACGTTTTTCCTACTATGAGCCTCCACGTTTACTAAGAACACAGGGTGCTGCTTCTTACTGGTTCCATCAGTCAATAAGGTAACAGTAGGGGGAAGAGCCTTTTCTTACAAAGGCCCCCCAACTATGGAACAGCCTTCCAGAAAATGTCCGGGACTCTGACACAGTCTCAATCTTTAAGTCTAGGCTAAAAACTTACTTATTTAGTTTAGCATTTGGTAATTAATACTCCCCCTTAGATAAAGGTTACAGATCCAGGGATTCATGGACAGAGGCTTTTATGCTATACTGAGACACTGGTGCTGTCATCCTAGCACTGCACACGTTCACTCAAGTTTGTTGACGGTGGGGTGGAGGGATGCCAACGCCTCAGGGTGCCCCCAAGTCTGTGTTACCTTCTGGTTCTGTCTGGTTCTGTCTTAGTTAGGCTGTAATAGTTAATTGCCGGAGTTGCTGCTGCCACGCTTCTGAAATGTCTATATTTTATGTCCCATAAAGAACTGTCTCGTTTACTTTTACCGAGCTAATGGCTGTTCTTGGTACAGATTTACGAGGCTCTCCTGCTACCTGTCCTGGACCAACCACCTCCTACTCATCCAGACGCAGATGAAGGATTAATCAACTGGATGGAGGCCCTCATCAGCACCCCTGGTTCCCCCCTGCCCTGCTGTGGCACAGCCCCGGACTTTTCTCGGTGATGCCTACAATGCGTCAATAGGATAGGATTTAGGAATTACATTTTTGCATGCATGTTGTGTGTGTGTGTGTGTCATACTTTTTTAAGAAAAAGTATGTGTGTATTTGCATGTATGTGAGCCTATATGTTTAAGCGTAGTGTGTGTGTTTGTATGTTAAATGTGTGAGTTAAATGTATGTGTATATGTTACATGCTTGTGTGTGTGTGTGTGTGTGTGTGTGTGTGAGAGAGAGAGAGAGAGAGACTAACCATTGTTTCTGGGTAGGTTCTTATGAAACTCCTCCCTGTCCTCCACGTGTAAAATGTTGTACACACTCGTGTTAATGAGTTCCTCCTGCTTGTACTGCAGATACTGGGTGACATTGTCTGACACAAAAACAATGCTGCCCTCTCGGTTCACCACAAACAGGAAGCCATCCAGGGCCTAAAGAGCCATGGGACATGGTGTTAGACTTCTCATAGCTTAGCACTGTTTACTGGAACTCCTCAAAGACCCAGAAGACTACTAGTAAAAAAAACTAAAAAAAAAAAGACTCAATCGATTTTGCAACAAATACAACACATTAAAAACAATCTGCAATTCCTGCTGAAAATTCCTTCAGTACAAGACATTTCAGCAGTTCAGCAGTTACAAATAGGTCTGTTTTTATGGAAGTATGTCTCCCCTTTTATCAAAATTCTTGATGCAGTTGGAAGTCCTGGTCACCTGGAGTAACAGTGGCCCCAGATGGTCCTTGTCAATAACTCCCTGCTCACCCGGAGTAACAGTGGCCCCAGATGGTCCTTGTTAATAACTCCCTGCTCACCTAGAGTAACAGTGGCCCCAGATGATCCTTGTTAATAACTCCCTGCTCACCTGGAGTAACAGTGGCCCCAGATGGTCCTTGTCAATAACTCCCTGCTCACCTGGAGTAACAGTGGCCCCAGATGGTCCTTGTTAATAACTCCCTGCTCACCTGGAGTAACAGTGGCCCCAGATGGTCCTTGTCAATAACTCCCTGCCC
Organism: Sternarchorhynchus goeldii; assembly: GCA_028565775.1. Taxonomy (NCBI): domain Eukaryota; kingdom Metazoa; phylum Chordata; class Actinopteri; order Gymnotiformes; family Apteronotidae; genus Sternarchorhynchus; species Sternarchorhynchus goeldii. The sequence goes on from JAOXYF010000023.1 coordinate 9,137,837, forward strand.
TGTTGAGGACACGTCCGCCTTCTGAACATCATCATCACTGGACGAGGCCTTTCCTGTTCATGTAAACAAAACAGATGGAAGCCAATTAAGCAACACACAGTCCTTCTCCCAGATCCCCCCACCAAACACACACACACACACACACACACACACACAGTTCTTCTCCCCAAAACCACACATACACTGGGGCAATGGGACCAGAAAATCTAAAATGGAAATCTGCACCATCTTGTGACCACCAGGGGTCAGCATGCTCCAGTTACACTCGATGCATGACACTATGCCAAGTTTTTGCTCCTCTGATTGGGCGGTAGATGGAAGTGGTGGGCTGGCAGTGCAGGTAACTGCTGCTTTTGTATTCAGGAGGAGAAACATAGGAGAGGAGAAACAGAGGAGAAGAGGAGGTATTAAAGCAGAACTGAACAAATCAAGAGTCAGACCAATGATTCTATTTAATGAGATGGGTGGACCACTGGACTGGCTACCGCTGGGAGGCAGAAGAGAGAGTGAGACAGACAGACAGACAGACAGACAGACAGACAGAGAGACAGACAGAGAAGGACAGTGGGAATATGAGCAAAATGAAGAAAGTGAAGAAAGCATGAAAAGGAGTGAGAGAGAGACAGGGAAAGAAGTAGAGGGAGACAGGGAAATGTGAGAGAGAGACAGGGAAGGAGTGAGAGGGAGACAGGGAAAGGTGAGAGAGAGACAGGGAAAGGTGAGAGAGAGACAGGAAAGGAGTGAGGAAACCTTTCTGGTTCACCGAAGTTTATAGTTGCATTTATTTACCTGAGATGAAACACAGACTGAAAACACATGACTAATGAACAAAAATTAAATCAGGGAGTTCAGACCTGAGTGGTGACACTGCAAAAATGGAGTGAGTGGCAGAGTGTGTGAGTAACAGAGTGAAACAGTGATTGAGTGTATGTGTGTGTGAGTGTGTGTGTGTGTGAGAGAGAGAGAGAAACAGGGACAGAGAAAGAGTGCCACTTCATTATTCACTTCCTGTAACTATGGCAACCTGTCTCCACAAAGTCAGAGACAGCTGTAGACTCTTGCTGTGCTGTGTAAGATGGTTTAGATTCTCCCTTGTTCTTCCCCCCTCCCCTCCCCCTTTCCTTCTGTCTCTCTTCCTCTCTCCGTTCCTGACTGTTTCCCTCTTCCTTTCGATGTCTCTACCTCTCCCATTTTCTCTATTTTTTCTCATTTCTCTCTCCCCCTTTTCTCTTGCCATCTTGAAGTCCTCAGAACAAGTGCTGTCAAATAATAAAACTGCAAAATACATACATTTAACGTCCACAACTGAGAAAGGAAACAAGGCTTAATACTTTATACACACACAGTAATCATTTCTATTATATTACATTAAGGAGATCATAAAAACACATTCACAACAGGTGAGAATAACTGATGAGATGAAGGCTTAAAGAGATCTGTGAGCAGGAAAGTGACTTTCTCCCTCATTTCAGGAATGTGAAGAAAAGTGAAATGCTGTTCTTCACCGTGCACACCCTTGATGTGACCAATAATGAACATTTGTGAACTAACCCTAGCTCTAACCCTAATCCTAGCTGTAACTCTAGCTCTAACCCTAACCCTAGCTGTAACTCTAGAGTTAACTCTAGCTCTAACTAACTCTAGGCCAAGTAATATGAAACTGATAACGAAAGACATTAAGAACACCCTCAGGTGTCACACCACAAATTTTGCATTAAAGTATTAAAGTAATAACTTGGGCAGTGTTTACACTCAGTTTATTACAGTATTATCGACTTGGGCAGTGTTTACACTCACTTTACTGTATTAAAGTAATGACTTGGGCAGTGTTTACACTCAGTTTACTATATTAAAGTAATGGCTTGGGTAGTGTTTACATTGAGTTTATTACAGTATTAAAGTAATGACTTAGGCAGTGTTTACACTCAGTTTACTGTATTATGTTCCAGTTTTAATGACTGTGTGATCAATTCGTAAGAGTCTGGCTCTGTTCGATTATGAGTGTGTGATGATTCAGAGGAGTCTGGCTCTGTTCGATTATGAGTGTGTGATGATTCAGAGGAGTCTGGCTCTGTTCGATTATGTGTGTGTGATGATTCAGAGGAGTCTGGCTCTGTGTTTGCTCTGCTGAGGTGGAACTACAGTACTCTACGAGCGGTTGACCTTTATGTCCTTTATTGAAATACTATAAAAATAAACACTATACACATGAAATTTAACTACAGAATCAAGCAAAATAAATTAATATTAGATTATAACTTCTTTTTTTTTACCTGATTTTAGGTAAACTAATTATAGCTAACCTAATATATTTTTACTACTTTTGAGATATTTGTGCATGCAGGTGTATACAAAAAAAAACAATATTTTATTTTAAAAAACCTTTCAAGATAACCAAGATTCAAGGATAGGTATTCAGTAAGTTCTATGTACCCAAAAGTTAAAGGTTAAAGGACTCTCTATTATCATGGATACTATACATGTACACATATAACATGGCGATTAAGGCTGATGCAGTGTACACTGGCTACAGGACTCAAGTAGATCACGCTCAAGTAGATCACGCTCAAGTAGATCAGACTCAAGTAGATCACACTCAAGTAAATCAGACTCAAGTAGATCACACTCAAGTAGATCACACTCAAGTAGATCACACTCAAGTAGATCAGACTCAAATAGATCAGATAGCTTAAGTGTGTAATAGTGGCACCAGTAGTGGTGGCTTACAACTAATAATTATATCTGATAATTATAACTGATAATTACAATGAATAATTACAACTAATAATTACAACTGATAATTATAACTAATAATTACAACTAATAATTACAAGTAATAATTACAACTAATAATTAGAACTAATATTTATAACTAATAATTACAATTGATAATTGCAATGAATAATTACAACTAATAATTACAACTAATTATTACAACTAATTATTACAACAAATAATTATAACTAATTACTGCCCATAATATTTGGATACTTTTACATCCTTCCTCAGAATAACTGAAGAATACACGAAATTCGATAATTGTTCATAGTAACTGTTCCATATAAGATCCTGTGGGACTTCCAGACACAGACTGACTAATGGCTAACCAACTGCATAGAAGTGATGGACAAACAACATTGAGGGCCGTAGTGATAGATGTAGCTAGACAGATGTACTAGGACTAGTATGTTTCTTGTATTCTAGCAGTGATCTAGGTCAAATGTCTGCTGACCTCTAGCCTACGTACTGGCTAGGATACATTCTGTGAGACAAAAACAAAGCACTCTTTGTACGTCACTCTGGATAAGATGTAAATGTAAAGTTTGCTAGAGAACACCTAGACAAGAACCAAAACATCAGGAACAATGTGCTTTTGGCAAATGAATCCAAAGTTTCATTATTTGGGCACAGTAACAGATGACATGTTTGGTGCAAACCAAACAAAGCATTTGAGCACAATAACCTCAACCCAACTATTATACATGGAGATGGAGGTGTCTTGGAGGTGTCATGGAGGTGTCCTTTGGGCTGCTTTGCTGCAGCAGATCCTGGCAAGCTCTCCATCAAAGAACCCACTATGAAGTCTTCACTGTATCAGAGGTACTTATATGAGTTCATCTGACTGGAGCTGAAGTGGTGGTGGACCATGTAACATGACAACAACCCAAAACATTCCAGTAAATCCATCAAGGAACAGATCAGAACGGAGCAGAATGGCTCACAAGAAAGAAATGGAGAGTTCTGGAATTGCGAGTTAAGGCCCTGATCTTAATCCTGTTGAGATACTGTGGGGTGATTTTGAAATGAGCGGTGTATGCAAGAAACCCCTCAAACACCACACAGCTAAAAGAATTCTGCATGGAGGAGTGGGAAAAATTTTCTTCCAGTCAACATCAGAGACCGGCAGATGATAATTGAGGTTATTTCAGCCAAAAGGGGAAACATCAGCTATTAGGACATAGGGTGTCCTAACAAAATAACAATATCAGGTGATGTAATTAGATCATCTTTACCTATACATATTTTTTTAAAGAAGATCCAATATAGATATGGCCGTAATTCAAAATAAAGAACTAAATATTTAATGGTGTGGCCCAATTTTTTTCACACGACGATATATA
>JAOXYF010000023.1:9142057-9163947 GCA_028565775.1 Sternarchorhynchus goeldii
CATCAGCAGACGGTAACAGGTCATTAGAGAGCCTCAGAAGAGCCGTCTCTGTAGAATGCTGTAGAAACTGGAAATTATCATAGACATTTTAATTCTCCAAAGCAGCAGTGAATTGATTGGCTACCACCTTCTCTAAATGTTTTGTCAAAAAATGTTTTTTCAGTATAGGCCTGTAATTCTATAATCATTGACAAAAAAAACCAAAACATGACAATGTTGCAGATGGTGGTGAAACAAATTTAATGGTATCAAATAAGATCCTAGGATTTAAATAAGATTTAAATAAGATCCTAGGATTTAAATAAGATTTAAATAAGATCCTAGGATTTAAATAAGATTTAAATAAGATCCTAGGATTTCTCTTGCAAAGTAAAATTAAACAAGCAAAGTAAGCAGACCAAGTTTCCTTTACTAAAGCATTCAATAAAAACATCTTTAAGGTGCAGGCAATGCACTTCTAACCTAGTTGCAGTTTCCATAATTTCTCAGACCTGTGACACTGCTGTCTCAGAGTATCCTCACCACTGCCGTCTCAGAGTGAACCACACCACAGCCGTCTCAGAGTGAACATCACCACTTATCCATGGCACAGTTTATTGAGAGCTCTAGACCTGACCTTTAAAGGGGAGACTTTGTCCAGTAATGACAGTAATGCTCATTACAAGACTGCGTTCAAAACTCAACATCATTACAATTAATATTAAAATCACAACAGAACTGTGCTGAGAACTGAAAAACCAATTTCTGGGTGATATGGTGATCATTCTTTTAGGACAGAGGGTCAGTATTACTAGAAATATTAAAGAAGATACACTCATGATCACTTATGAGTGGCACCTGAAACCAACTGCTTAAAATTAAAAGATTCTATAACGTTAAGAAATTCAGTGGCTACACAATCCATATCATAATCAATATTCAAATTAAAATCCCCAAGCAATAACACTTTATCCATCTTATAGAGGTCAGAAAGTCAGTAATATCAGATAAAAACTATTTTGCTTGATCTGGAAGCCGATAAATTAAAATACAAAAAATGGCTTTGGCCTACCAACTTTAGTCAGTTGCAGCTCAAAAGTAGTGAAATGTTCTGTGTTCACTAACTGGGCAGAATACTGGTTCTTCCAGACCACAGGAAGACCTCCACCACAGCCAGACAGACGTGAAGCCCCAATAAAAGAATAGCCTGCGGGGATTTAGTTTGTATAAGTAAATAAATTCCTTATTAGGAATTCCTTAGGTGAGTGTGCAACCCAACTAAACACATGCCCGATCAGAATCACACCTGAAATCTGACATCTCCCGCTTCCAAGCCAAGACAGCCCAGCCTATGCCACGCAGTAGCCGGGATACAACGCTGGAGATTAAAAGTGTGAGCTCATTTCCAGAGACGACCAGCCCTCGTACCTTCACTTCCTCAACAGCACTTCCTTCACAACAACGCTTTCTTTCTCCGTGAGACTGAGAGCAAACAACTGCTCCGGCAAACGGAAAGTTCCCAGCAACAGACAAACTATCCATAGTGTCTAATCTGCAGCAGCATTTGCTGGTCGTAAACCAGAGCAGCTGAGGCATCGCGAGCACACAGGAATTATGACGTGCCAAACCCAGGTGCATAGTGCCACATCCCACCACACACACCAGCCTGTCCCTCAGTAATAGTAGTAATAACAGACTGTTGTTACTACCACTCATAATAATGACAAAATAGCAGCTTGACATTAAACAATGACATTAAATAAAGCCCCCTAAGGGAGAACCAAGGTGCCAGGTGTGAAAAGGTTTTAGGAATACGAAAAAAATAGAAAAAATAAAAAAAGAGGTAAGTGCAGAAAAGATCCAGGAGAGCATGCTGAGCTCAGGGAGAGCATGCTGAGTCCAGCTCACCTAGTGCCTACAGGTGCTAACACTCTAACTTAAGTTAAAGAAAGGGAGAAGGTTTCATCTGTTTGGTCATTGAAACCATAAGATGTATCTGTCAGGCAAGGAAGGTTAGGGTTAGGGAAGGTTAGGGTTAGGGTAGGTTAGGGTTAGGGTTAGGGAAGGTTAGGGTTAGGGTAGGTTAGGGTTAGGGTAGGTTAGGGTTAGGGAAGGTTAGGGTTAGGGTAGGTTAGGGTTAGGGTAGGTTAGGGTTAGGGTAGGTTAAGGTTAGGGTAGCTACTCTTAATGTACTTTACCAGCAAGATAATCTTTTCACTCAACACTGAATGAGTCCTTGATCTTTCTGCTCTCTCACTTTCCCATCATACCTCTGTCCTCACACAATAATACTCCTGTTTCCCACCTGGCCTTGCTTTAACCCTCATAGAACTTTCACCTTAGATAAACTGCAGTGGGGAAAGAGAAGGAACAAGAAGGACTGATAACAAAGAAAGAGAAGAGAGAGAAAAAGAAATCAAAGGGTCAGTGAGACAGGGAGACAGTATCATCTCATTAGGCACACAGCATTAAGGACGGAAAGAGATCGATATCACACAGGTTACACTGGACCAAGGGACAGAAATATCACAGCACACACACACATACACTCACAGAGACACACACACACACACACACACACACACATACACTCACAGACACACACACACACACAGACACACATCCACACAGACACACACACACATACACTCACAGACACACACACACACACACACACACACACACATACACTCACAGACACACACACACACACACACATACACTCACAGACACACACACACACATACACTCACAGACACACACACACACATACACTCACAGACACACACACACAGACACAGACACACACACACACAGACACACACACATACACTCACAGACACACACACACACACACACACAGACACATACAGACACACACACACATACACTCACCTCTTCAGAAGTGTTTAAACAAAAGGTTGGTGCTTTGTTCTGCTTCACATCCTGAAAATAGAAAAAAGGCACTGATTCAGTAACTGATTCAGTACTGAGTGAATCAAAGCAAACCAGATCAAATAAGCAGATATTCACCTGAATTCCCACCAGAAATACAAATGCAACTCAGTCCATGTTTGTGCTCAGTGTCAAGTATGATGTGTAATGTGACCAGTTCAGATAGTTATTCTGGACCTCTGGGCACCCAAAAGTGCCATATTTGCAGGGTTAGGTTTAGTCCATTGGGTTTATTTGGTGGGTGGAAAACACCATCTCCCATGATCCCACTCTCCCAAGAACCCAATCACCCATGGGTCCCCTCTCCCAAGAACCCACTCTCCCATGGGTCCCCTCTCCCATGAACCCACTCTCCCATGGGTCCACTCTCCCATGAATCCACTCTCCCATGGACCCACTCTCCCATGGGTCCCCTCTCCCAAGAACACACTCTCCCATGGGTCCCCTTTCCCAAGGACCCACTCTCCCATGGGTCCACTCTCCCATGATCCCACTCTCCCAAGAACCCACTCTCCCATGGGTCCCCTCTCCCAAAAACTCATTCTCCCAAGAACCCACTCTCCCATGGATCCACTCTCCCAAGAACCCACTCTCCCATGGACCCACTCTCCCATGGACCCACTCTCCCATGGGTCCACTCTCCCATGGGTCCACTCTCCCATGGGTCCACTCTCCCATTTTCCCACTCTTCCAAGAACCCACTCTCCCATGGGTCCCCTCTCCCAAAAACCCACTCTCCCATGGGTCCACTTTCCCAAGGACCCACTCTCCCATGAGTCCATTCTCCCATGGGTCCACCTAACATTAACCCTAATACAAGCAAGGACACACAACCCTGTGCTAAAATCAGAAATATATTATAAACGGCACACAATTATCAGAATTGCATTCATATTTAAACAACACTGTTTACATAAACTTTTTATAAACTGTGGACAGATGTTAAAGTCTCATGTAATTTGAGGTTATTATCATAGTGTGTCACCGATGCCAAATTCCTGTAGAATTACAAGTGTTTAACAAGAGGCAATTGATCATCTTTGATAACTGATCAGCCTTGTTATTAACTAATCATCTTTGATATTAACGCGGCCATCTTTGCAAGGTTGCTTGAAAGAGATTCTATGAATCTGTTGCTGTGGTAGCACCACCAGCAACACAGAGCAAACTTGCATCCACGGGTGTAAGGGGATGTGTTCAAAGCATGTGGAATTCAGGTGTTTTAAATACCGTGATCAACAGAGCTTCATTCTCATTCAATATTTGCCAAGTTTGCACCATGTGGGTAGCAGGTTTGCTTACCTACATTCTATACATGCTTGATGTATCTTTATTATACATGGTAACTAGTCTCAATAGTTTTGATAATCAGTGGTTGAATGTTCTACCAATATATTTTCTATGCTGTAGCAAAGATGGTAAAAAGGCAGAATATGAAAGTATGAAAAGTTATAAAAAGTAGTAATGATGTTTGGAAGGTAATGGCAAGTTCCTTCCTTTTGTACAGAGTAAAGAGGAAAGTGAGTCCATAGATATGAAGATGTACAAGTACACCTTCCTTTTGTAAAGAATAATCTTAAAATCTTTAAAGGTTAAAGATATGGTGATGTAGCTACATATTTACAGACTGAAAAAATACATGCAAGAAACTGCTTATGGACGTATTAGTTACCTGCCCCCTCACTCAGACTGGAGGTCCATTAACTGCCCCTCTTAACCCTAACACCCCCCCCCCTCCTTTACAGTATCTGAATTCTGAATTTACAAAGGAAGCACAGGAAGGGTCTTGGAGCTTAACACTAGAAGCACCAAGCGCCGGTCATTTGACCACAGCAGCACAAAAAAAAAAAAAAAAAAAAATCTTTGCACTGGATCCAATTTCAGAACCCTCCTTTCATGACTTCTCCCAGAAAGGTCCTTTTAATAAAATAGCATTATTACATTGTTAAAAAACACCCTGTACAGCTTAGTTTAAATTGATTTCGCTCGTATCTCTGTAATATTGCCGTCATCGCCTACATTTCAAGTGATTCTCTTTTCTGCCAGCAGGTGTCGCAAACATTCGTATGTCATTTAATATTTAGTATAAATAAATAAAGATCAATAGTTTTCAAAACAAAATCACAAAGTGCAAACTTTGTGTGTGTGTAAATGAAAAAACGGAATTCATCCCCGAAGTGTTTCACTTTCCAAAGTCTTAAAATACGTACTTTATTTATTAATATTATATAATATATACTATATATAAGTTTACATCACGTTTTCAAACTGAGTGAGTCTTGCTTTGCCTAATAAATGCTTTAGTAGTTTGCAGGAATTCTACGAATGATAACCTACTTATCAAGTCAATATCTCAAAGGAAATATCTCACGTGTATGATCCCTCTTTGCCAGGGCTAGCTGTTAGCTATCACTTATTATGTAAATGCAAAAGTGAGATGCCCCCATGTACACAGGCATAGTCTGAAAGATTTTCCACCAAGATGTTGCGGGCTGGAAAAATAACTCTAACGATTTACCAGGCAAAACCTAAACAAAATGTATGCATCCTGAGCACAACTCATCAGACAGTTTCAATTGATAATGGCACAAAGAAACTGCCTGAAACTGTTTCCTATTACAACACGACTAAATGTGGCATTGATGTTATGGATCAAATGGCACGACTGTATTCGGTGAAGGGAGGCACCCGTCGTTGGCCTGTAGTGGTGTTCTACAACCTCCTAGACATGGCTGCAATAAATGCACAAATATTGTTCAAACAGTGCATGAATGTTAACCTGAGCGATGGAGGTTTATTCTCGAGTTCACAATTCAATACATAAGGGGAACTTGACTTGAGCTGGGGAACGAAACTTATGCAATATAAGCTAAAGAGAATGTAAATCACCAAATGGTGATAACGCTGCTTGTGAACCTCTATACTTTGATGGAAACATCTTCAAACAACTGATGACACGTTTGTTAGGACATGGGATCACACATTCGCCGATCGAACACCTCTCCATTTGAAACGGTATCACAATACGGCAAAAGAACAAAGTGAACATTATAGAGAGGAGAGAGGCAACTATATTCGCGAAGCCATTGTTTGATTCTACCATCGCATTGTATCATTTTAATAATTTTGCGTTTTGTTTCAAATTGAGGTATTTTCATGTGCATAGCCTACCTTTTATAATTATATTTTTGTAATTCATTTTGGCATTAGCCTATTTGTGCTTTTTGTTCTTTGTCTAACATAAAACATTATAGACATTTATTTGCAGATTTGTTATGTTCACCATAGCCTACAATACACTAACATACACAACTTTTAGGCTAGAAACATTAAAACTTGAAATGGCGTAACATTCATTGAATATACAAATAAACTTGCTTAGGCTCGGTCTGCGAGCTTCACGTTTGGTAATTTGAGTATTGAACAAGCCTTCTGTGGATGTGGGGGTTGAAGGTTCCAGCGCACTCTGTTGCATTAGCAAGACAAAAGATGCCAACGCTTCACAGCAGGGGGTGCGGGCCAGTGGGTTAGTGGTGCGCCGTACGAACATGATAATCTAGTGACATATATGCCAACAGAATAACACACAAATAATAAAACTATTACACTAACCAAGCAACAAAACTAAACCAATATTTTGCATTTACGATTTCACACAAACCAGGAAATGCAATATGAAACTAAACAAAACGGACAATGGGGAAGCTACTGAAAACAATGTCACAAGGCACTGATTCTAAAAGGTTATTTAGTCACATTAATTTGTTAACATATTGACGTTACGTGCAAATGTCACCATTACGAATATTTTGTTTCGGCGGCTCGTTCTGCCTTTTGTGCAAAACGCCATCTAGCATTAATTATGTGTCAGTACCAGCTTCCTTGTGTAAAGACTCTGCGGTCTTTTGACCGCCGAGGCACTTTAAGTAGGTGAAAACAACACGGCGCTAGTAGTAGATGGTGAAAGCGGTCAAATGAACGGCCCTCGGCGCTTCTAGATATAAGTATGTAAATGAGGCGCGGCGCTTCTAGTGTTAAGGCTTACCAAATCTCCTTCAGGCTTCCTGAGTTGCACAACAGTTCCTGAATGAATTCCATGAATTTCCTGACCTCATACATTGATAAATCACTTTGGTGAGCTAAAAGTGTGACATTCATTCCTGCACAGGGGTGGGGATTGTTTAAAATTTAAAGCTCCTGTCTTCTGTGAAACCAGGACCACTTCTTCTGTAGAAAAATGCTCACTTCAAGTGGTTAAAATAATCTCTAGGATGTTCTGTATGATTGTGCTTAACTTTGATGGCTAAGATGGATGCTGATGGCTGAAATGGTTCTCCTGAGCAAGATCTTTGCAAAGCTGAGTGTAACTGTCCCTAATGGAAAATGGCTCTAACTCTATGCAAGTATGAACTGACCTAGAGATGATTTTCCATATAAACCCGACTTTCTCTCAAGAGGTTACTCAATTTCCCTGAGGTAAGTCTTCAATATAGCAGTTTGATCTTGTTGGGTCAAATGGTTCTATGTCCTTGGCTAGTGCATCTAGGTGCTGTAAACAAGGGGAAAGTTCAAGGACATCTACTGTTTAGAATAGGACTTTCAGTCTTTCAGAGAGACTTTGTGTCACAGTGGTATGACTCATGGTCAGTAACATGTTTCCTTCCTTCTTATTCTCAATCTCTAGGGAGCAACAATGACACCTTGTGCATGTCAAGCAGGTGCTTGGGTTGAGGAGTCTTCAGACTCATAGGAAGAGGAAATAGAATAAGTTTCTCTCTTAGAGAAAGGATGATTCTCAACAGAGACCTCAGATTCAGCTTCAGAAGCTGAACACTCAGTAGTATCATAAGGAAGAGCTTGTTACATCTGACCCGACTGTTGATGAGCACTGACTTAAGTACCAGACAAAGTGAAAAGGAAACCTCCCTTTGGAGGCGCACAGATTTCACAGACTTTAAAATCAGTTTCTCCATAGTGAACACAGGCCGCAATTCAACCTATGACTTTGTAGAAGCGTCATTGGATTTGCCATCCTGTGTTTTAGACAGTGAAGCTGTCAACCGATCAAAACCTAGTGGTGGGCAAGGAAAACAGGACACATTGAGTCCAAGGAAGACAGGAGACATTGAGTCCAAGGGAGACAGGAGACATTGAGTCCAAGGGAGACAGGAGACATTGAGTCCAAGGGAGACAGGACAAGGCCAAGTGGGCCTTGTTCTGTGCCTCTACTAACAATACAGCTGATCAGAGCTGTGGTCGCAAGGTTTTCGGTTCCTGTCATGCCGGCAATGCCCGAACTCGTTGGTGGACACCTTGGATAAAGGAGGCTGTCAAGCTGAAGAAAGAGTCCTATCAGGTCTGACTGGCTTGTGGGACTCCAGAGGCAACAGATAAGTACTGAAGGGCGAAGTGGATCGTGACCTTGAACCTTTACTGTTGCAGAGGCAAAACTCAGGGTTATGGTTAATCCTAGGGCATGGACAGTGCCCCTGGATTGGCAGACAGGGGTGGTAGTTCCTCTTTTTGAGAAAAGGAACCAGAGGGTGTGTTCCAACTATTGGAAATGGCTGGGATTAGTGTGAAACAGCTGGGACCTGAACCTCTAAATCTGAGACCATGGTACTCAGCCAGAAAAGGGTGGAATGCCATCTCTGGGTCGGGAATGAATCTATGGTCACAAGCTCTGGGTAGTAACCAAAATAACAAGATCACTGATACAAGTGGCTAAAATGAGTTTTGTCCACAGGGTGGCCGGACTCTCCCTTAGAGACAGGGTGAGGAGCTCGGAAATCTGGGAGAGACTTGGAGCCATTGCTCCTCCACAATGAGAGGAGCCAGTTGAGGTGGTTCAAGCATATGATTCGAATGCCCCCTGGACACCTCCCTAGGGAGGTGTTCTGGCCATGTCCAATGGGACGGAGATGTCAGGGAAGCATCATATCTTCTACAGAAACAAGTTGGGAAAATTATATCTTTGGGGAACCTCCCGAGAGGAGATGGAAGAGGTGGTGGGAGAAAGGGAGGCCTGGGCTTCTTTGCTTAGACTGCAGCCCCCAGGACCTGGATGAGCGGTGGAAGATTAGATTGGATTAGATTCAACTTTATTATCATTGTGCATGTACAGGTACAGAGCCAATGAAATGCAGACAACATCTAACCAGAAGTGCAATATAGAGTATTATTTACATGGATGATGGTGCAGTAGTAAGTAATATATACAGATGAATATATACATATCTATATACTTCTATAAATATATATATACATACACATATTAATGAGAAGGTTATTGGAGAAAAACCGTAAGTGTCACGTTATGGTGCGGTTTTGCCGCAGGAACGGACAGAAAGCGAAACACGGTAGTGATCAATGATTTTATTTAAACCAACAACAAAACCACATTTCATTGGAAGTCCGAAGTCTGACGAAGACCAACAATCACCTGGTGACGCACACACTTAAATACACGAACCCTGACGAGACACAGGTGAAACGAGTAACACTGATAGCCGAGCTTTACTCCCCACAACACACCTCCACGGCCACATAAATACAAGACTAGGGAAGAGGTAGCGGTGGCCACTGTCACAGTAAGTATATGCTAGGAGGAGAAATCAGATGAAGGTTTGAACTATAAAGCATTGCGAGTACACAGTATATACAGAGCAGAAAAAAATCATCTGTAGTGGAGTAAATAAAGAACAATGCTATGTAATGAGTGATAGGCATGCATATACAAATAAGGTGCATTTACAGTACAGAGAGTGCAAGAGTGCAGATAGAGAGAGTAAGTTAAAGTGTCCGTGAAACATCCATCAGGGTCACAGCCTCATGAAAAAAACTCTTCCTGCGGGAGCGGAGGCTCCTGTAGTGCCTGCCAGATGGGAGGAGGGTGAAAATCCGTGATTCGGATGAGTGACATCCTTGACAATGTTACTCGCCCTGCCCAGGCAGCGCTTATGATAAATGTCCTGAATGGTGGGTAACTGGGTGCCTGTGATGTGTTGAGCCATTTTCACTACCCGTTGGAGAGCTTTGCATTCAGCAGCACAGCAGTTGCCGTACCACACACAGATGCAGTTTGTAAGTATGCTCTTAATGGTACAGTGGTAGAAGTTCACCAGGATCCTGGCAGACAGGTAAACTTTCTTGAGGCTCCGAAGAAAGTAGAAGCGCTGCTGTGCCTTTCTGTTGAGGACAGAGAAGTTGAGAGTCCAGGTGAGATCACTGTAGATGTGTATGCCCAGGAACTTGAAGCTAGACACCTGCTCTACTGCAGCTCCGCTAATGTAGATGGGAGTGTGAGTCTGGCTTCTAGCCCTCCTGAAATCCATGATAATCTCCTTGGTTTTCTGGGTATTGAGCGTCAGGTTGTTGTCATGGCACCATGTTGATAGGTGCTGTACTTCATCCCTATAGGCCTTCTCATCGTTGTTTCTGATCAGGCTCATCACTGTGGTGTCGTATGCAAACTTGATTATGGTGTTGGGACCATGGACAGGCATACAGTCGTAGGTGAATAGGGAGTACAGGATCGGGCTCAGAACACAACCTTGTGGGACACTGGTGTTCAGGGTGATGAGTGAAGAGGAGTGGTTGTCTAACTTCACAGACTGAGGTCAGGAATCTAAAATCCAATTGCAAAGGGGTGTGCTGATACCCAAACGGTTCACTTTGGGGATTAGCATGGAGGGGATCACTGTGTTGAATGCCGCACTGAAATCGATGAACAGCATTCTAACATAGGAGTTCTGACAGTCCAGGTGGGTCAGTGCAGTATGAAGCTAGGGTTATGGTTAGGGTTAGCTAGGGCTAGGGTTAGCTAGGGTTATGGTTAGGGGTAGCTAGGACTAGGGTTAGCTAGGGTTATGGATAGGATTAGACAGGGTTAGGGTTATGGTTAGCTAGGGTTATGGTTAGAGTTAGCTAGGGTTAACCCCATCCCAATTCCCATCCCTAGTCCAAAACCCTAGAAAGAAGAAATTACATTAGCAAAGTAGAGCTTCCTTCAATGAGGTGAAAATCAAGGATCTTTAAAGTATAAACACACTTACTGTAGGACACAGTTACAGTACATGAACAAGCTGTAGGACACAGTTACAGTAGATGAATGAGCTGTAGGACACAGTTCGTATGAAGTATTTCAGTGTGTTTACATAATGTTTACGTAATGGCTAAAAATATTTTTAGACATATTTACATATTTTTATATTAAAATATGTAAATGTGTTTAAAAATTTGTGGATGAAATTTTTAAAGAAATCACAACCCAAGTGGTTGCCCACTAGATAAAATCAAATAACTGGTCTAGGTTCAACAACCCAGTACGATGCAGATTAATCTTTCCTGCACTGGCAAACAGGAGAATGATATCATTGTCATATTTCATTGCCGTGTTTCGGTTCAGAAACAGGAAATCTACATTTCCAATTGTGCACAAGCCATTTTGTTTGTGGACCTGGTCTACTGTGGAGCAAATAACTGATCAAACCCATTTTGATTAAAAAAGGCACCGTACCAACATCAGCTCACAAAACAAGTGTTACATACTATCAGTCAGATCACATGCACACCACAGCAATCCCTACCACAGCAGAATCAAGGCCGAGGTGGTTGTAGATCCTGTAACCCAGGGGATGGTTGCCAAGAAACACCAAGCACAGATAAGATGGTCTGATAGGGCAGATCTGTACAGGAACACACAGTCACTGACCCCAGCAACAGAAACACACTCACTCACCCCAGCAACAGGAGCACAGTCACTCACCCCAGCAACAGAAACACACTCACTCATCCCAGCAACAGGGCAAAGCAACACAAGTCTGGAGGTTTGCAGATCATTTCCAGAGATGCTGCATTTTAACTTTAACTTTTAATTGTATGACATTGTTTAAGTGAAGGGGAGTAAGTAAGTATGTAAGCATTTAAGTGAAGGGGAGTATCTAAGTATGTATGGTATGTAAGTATTTAAGTGAAGGGGAGTATGTAAGTATGTAAGTAAGGTAAGTAAGTATTTAAGTGAAGGGGAGTATCTAAGTATGTATGGTATGTAAGTATTTAAGTGAAGGGGAGTATGTAAGGAAGGTATGTAAATATTACAAGAAAGAGAGAAGGAGGGAAGACAGAGAACAAGAGAGAAGTTAATCAAACATGAGTTACAGACGCAGGAGTGGGTTCACATTAAGGTCACTGTACTGTACACTGTACAAACATTTCTGGTTTGACCAAGATACTTGGAAATACAAACACTGTTTGGGCATCTTGTCTGTCTGGTCCTGTTGGCATTGCCTATATTTTGAGTGTGTACATGGGTGACTGAATTGAGCCTGTGTTTGTTGGTATGTCCGAGTGTATGTTTTTGTTTTGTGTTTGTGTGTGTGTGTGTGTGTGTGTGTGTGTGGGTGCTGTCAGGTGCTACCCACCATTCAGTCACTCAATACTGACACCTCACAGTGAGTCAGAACCCTACACTCAGTTTACTAAACACACACTACTGCTTTAGAGGACATTACTCAACACCCACTGCTGTTTTAGAAGATCACCCTGCAGAACACCCAGTGCTGCTTCTGCAGACATTAGTTAATAGACAGTGTTGCTTCCAGAAACGTTAACACACAATGCTGTTTTAGAGGATGTCCCTTAAATCACTGCTGTTTTAAAGGACATAACTCAACACCCGTTGCTGTTTTAGAGGACTTAAGATGGACTGCCGCCACTGCTGTTTAAAAGAAAGTTCAATAATAAAGTTCAATAATAAAGTTTGCTAAATACAATGCAGTTGTTTCAAATTTTGTTTAGCTGATTCATGGACTCATCTGCTGGACCTGCAGGTAAACAGCATCAGTATTGGAAGCACCACACTGGAATCAGCCACCCTGACCAACTGGGAGCAAATCTCAAATCAAGGATTATTTGTCACACATAGTCATGGTACAACAGGGAGTGAAAAGCTTTATGGCTGCTCAGTCACAATATTGACAAGAAATTAACAAACGCATGAAACTAAAATAGAGATTTAAAGATCTGCCAGGAACAAGGTGAAAAGTTTCATTTTTTTAAAGAACTGAGGACAAATATTTTTGACTTTTACTTTAAAAGTACATTAATTTGCAATACAATACTAGAAGAATTCATGTGTCATCAAGTTGTAATCTGATTTGTAATCTGAGTGAACCTAATGACTTACAGTACTGGTTACTTTTATAATGCACTCATTAGACACAACAGACAGACGGACAGACAGAGAGAGTGATAGAGTGATTGCTTTCTACTGTGTTTTGATGGTACAAATATCTCAAATACAGAACATTCCAATCCTAACCCAGGTGATTCATAACACGTTACATGTTATACGCAATTCTATATACATGAGCATATTCAATATCACAAATGGATTACATAAACATACACAAGGTGAATCTTTTAAAAGAATCACTGCATGCTCAAGTTAACACTTATATTTCAAAAGATACTGTAGTGTGTGCATTTTCAAGATTCAAGATTCCAGTGTTGATTTCTTATTTGTACTGAGTAGACTATAAATCGTGCATGGACAAGCCCTCAGTCCCAGTTAAAGTAACTGGCACTGTGTCTCTGAGGATGGGACTGGTGTCACATCTCTGGCAGTACTGAAACACAAAAAGTAAAGAAATGCCTTCTAGGCAGTTTATACATGGACAGACCTGCCTCCCCCTAACAGCACAAGTGCAAATTGTATTCTGTGCGGAAAACACAACCGCAAATCAGCCTATTATTAACTGAATTAAAATGCAGTTCAGTTGCATTGAATGAATCCAAATGCAATTCAAACAAGTGTAGAATAAGGACCACAGAGCACCACAGAACACCACATAGCACCACAGCACAATAGAACACCACAGAACACCATAGAACACCACAGAGCGTCATAGACCACGGAGCACCACAGAACACCATAGAACACCACAGAACACCACAGAGCAACACAACACCATAGAACACCACAGAGCACCATAGAACACCACAGAACATTACAGAAAACTATAGAACACCACAGAGCACCACAGAACACCATAGAACACCACAGAACACCACAGAGCAACACAACACCATAGAACACCACAGAGCACCATAGAACACCACGGAACACCATGGAACACCATAGAACACCACAGCACCATAGCGCACTATAGAGAGCATATCCTCCTTTTATGAACCTCTCCATTTCCTCTCCCTTTCCATCTCTCCACCTCTCCATCTATTCTATCCTCCATCTCTCATCCGTCCCCCTCCCCATGCATCCAAATGAGAAGACTGATTAATGCTTTGCTTCACTCTCCACAGCACAAGAGAATGTTTTCTGCCATTGCCTTCCTGAAAGCCACGCCCCTCTCTGCATTTACCTCCTATCCATATTAACCTCTCCATCTCTATACTTGCCGCCTCCATCTCTCATTCTCCCTCCCTCCTGCCTCCCCTCCCTCTTGCTCTCCTTCTCTCCCCCTCCCATCATCCTTTTGGTTCACCCATTTCATCCTTTGTTTCTACCACTGTTTGAAAGATTTTACACTAGTGCACATGCAAATAACTACCATCACGTTCAGCTGAGAACAGTACTTTGCTGACTGGTGTGGCTGGTCTAGTTTCAACATCAGAGGGAACACAGTGTCTATGTCTTTTAGCTATAGCAGCTTGGGTTCTGCTGCATTACTGTACCAGGTCTCTGATTGCTGCCCCTCACAGACAAAACGCAGCAGGCTGTTTGGACTGCTCTTCTGCCTGTCCGTTGCCGTGCCAACCAGTGCGTTAGATGAGGAAAAGCCCACCTTGTGACAGAGCAGAGAAAAGGTTCTCCAATCCTCCACCGCAGGGCGTCCCCCGACTCACCCGCCCCTTTCCCAGAAACCTCAGCAGCAAATGCTGTCCTTAGCTACGAGGAGAGAGAAAGGGAGAGAAAGAGAGAGATGCTGAGATAAAGATGGAGAGAGTGATAATAAGCACTTCTGTTTAACACCAAACGTTCATTATTATCATATTACAGCTGAACAGCCAATGGTACTAATCAACATCTTAATGACAGCACAGGAAGCAGAATTAACATGTTAATGATGGATGAGACACAGGAGGAGGGCAGCTGTTGTTCAGATTTATTAATAAAACACTGTTCAGTGTGATTAACACACAGCTTTCAATCTGTTAACTGGTCACACTGGGACGGATGTACAAACTGCATGCGTTAGTACAGAGTATAATAATACACATGATTTTTAAAAATATTATTTACTGTATTTGAGTATAACAAGCCGTTAACAATTCATCAAGAAAAGGAATGGTTAATGTACTAATGGCTTTAGGTCAAAAAAATCTGTCTCACATGAAGCGTCTCTACTCAAAAAAAATCCTGATTAGCAACTGACCTCAGACCCAAGAGTCTCCCCCCATGAAGGCTTCTTAATGAACCATTCCACACAGCCTTAGCACTGAGCCAGGGGCCATGCCATTGCACAGAGCAGGGGAGCTGGCAAACCACATTCTCTTCATTACACAAGCACAGATAGAAACAAATACTTCAGACCCTTGAAAAATGGCATACGTCTCGCCAGGATATTTATAACACGTGATATGCTTTGCTAAAAGTGAGCATAAAAGCCTTTTGTGAATATAAAGAGACAAATTTTAAGAGAATTCAAGAAAATATCTATAAATGATTATAATTCATGTGTAGTCTGCATTAGCTCATAGATCTGCACATACATGCACAAATTCCATTCATAATGCAGTGCTACACCCACCTTTGATGTGAATATACAGCTACTCCCACCTTTCTTGTTCCCAAAAGGTATGTTTTCTTCAATAATTTCCAACAAACTCTGGAACAATTATTAAATGTTAAACAAAAATCAATAACAAATATACTTTTTAAAAACTGCCCTGAACATACTGAAATTAAAAAGAAATGTTTTAATGTTTTAATGAAAAAAACCCCAATTATGGTGTTATGGTGGCTGCCCTCGCCTCCTCCCTTGTCCCATGTTTGTGTGGACGTGTCTGTGTGTGTGTAGGTGCCTAAACTGTGTATGTTGGAAAGTGTGAGTGTAATGTGTTAGTGTGTGTATGTGTCAGTGTGTGTGGTGTGTGTGTGTGTGTGTGAGTGTATGTGTCAGTGTGTGTGGTGTGTGTTAGTGTGTGTGTGTATGTATCAGTGTGTGTGAGTGTGTGTGTGTGGTGTGGGTGTGGTGTTCATCTTGTTATCGCTATCTATTTCATCTGTGTCTGGTCTAGCATGTGTGTATTTAAGTGTGTGTGTGTGTGTGTGTGTGTATTTAAGCGTGTGTGTGTGTGTATTTAAGCGTGTGTATTTAAGTGTGTGTGTGTGTGTGTACTTAAGCATGTGTATTTAAGCGTGTGTATTTAAGTGTGTGTATTTAAGTGTGTGTGTGTGTGTGTGTGTATTTAAGCATGTGTATTTTAAGCGTGTGTGTGTGTGTGTGTGTGTGTGTGTGTGTGTGTGTATTTAAGCGTGTGCAATTCGCCCTTTGTTGGTCTGTCTTTGTCAACATATAAGTGTCTCTAAGGTCTTTGTCTCAACTTCATTAAATATAATACAAAAAAACTATCTTTTCCCAAGCTAGGCATCCTGGCTCACTTTATTAGTGCTAGCGCTAATGGTAATGAATGTTCAGGAAGGAAGGAACATGCTACAGTGCTAAGACCTTCACCAAAAGAGTCCACCAGAACAAACACACACCCACCAAAACAAAAAAGCCCACTAG
This sequence comes from Sternarchorhynchus goeldii, assembly GCA_028565775.1. Classification (NCBI taxonomy): domain Eukaryota; kingdom Metazoa; phylum Chordata; class Actinopteri; order Gymnotiformes; family Apteronotidae; genus Sternarchorhynchus; species Sternarchorhynchus goeldii. The sequence goes on from JAOXYF010000023.1 coordinate 9,158,743, forward strand.
AACAAACACACACCCAAATGAACAAAGGCCCATTAGAACAAATCCATATCAGAACAAACAAACAACAGCCCTCCAGAACAAAAGGCCCTCAGAATAAAGACACCTACCAGAACAAACAGACACATGCCCAGCTACTCATGCAGTGACCAGTGGTCACATCATCTCCTTTCTTCTCATCATCTCCTCTCTTCTCATGTCCAAAATGTCAAGAGTTTTAGAATCAACAAGCTGATAAATATGTGAGTGTGTTTGGGGACTGACATCCACACTAGGAGACGAAGTAGAAAGGCAAAGGTGGAAGCAGAAGGTCCTTGACTGAAAGGACACGGAGTTGAGAAAAGGAGGAAACATTGTAAAAGGGTTAGGGAAACCCTAAAAGGGTCGTCACAGGTTCCATTCATAACTTTTATGTATAGAATTTCTCTGCACAGCCAAGTGGTGGAGGGAATCCGGTATGATGAGGGAGTCCAGTATGATGGCATCAGGATTTCACGTTTTCCTTCATGTCTTAAAACAAAGACTGAGACCCACAGCTTCCATGGAGGAGGAGGAGGTGAAACAACAGTGACTGGATCAGATGGTGGATCAGCTATGGGCTACAAGGAACTGGACAAAACCGTTCACAAAAATCCATGATCTGGGAAAATCGTGGAAATTCTAACTGCACTAAACAACATTCTCGCCCTGTTTCAATGCCATATATAAAAATCTTACTATGGCATTATATATAATGCCATAGTAAGATTTTTAAAAACGTAATGAAGTACACAAGGTTTCTAAAGAAACAGGACATTTTGAACAGAGGTCCTTCATCATCTGTGTAAACGTACTTCTGAATTTGTAGAAGAAGGAACCAGTTTATATTAGAAAAAGTTGATGTTTAAATGAAAACATTGATTCCATGGTTCTAAAGTTCCAAGAGTGCAGAACAGTCCTTTTTCTTTGAGTTTTCTGATTTCATTGCTGCTATAGCAACAAGTGGCTGCGCAAACAGATGTGTCATTAATGCAATGCCCAATTGTATTAAAATGTCTTGCTACTGGAAAGGATAAATCCTTAATTCTTACGATCTGAAGGTGTTCAACAAACCGATCAGCCTTCTCTAAGTTTCTCCAGTGTAAAGTTGATCAAATTTCTTGCACATAATACAGCAGAAACTCCAGCAGTGATGCATAAGGAGGAACGGTGGATTACAACGGCAGTTATTTTAGTGTCTGTGTTAATAAATGTACTTGTAAAATATCTAGAGCTGGAGCAGTCTACATTACCAGTTATCATTTGAATGGTCATTTATCTCAGTCATCCATCTATCCATCCATCCATCCATCTAGCTATCTATCTATCTATCTAGCTAGATAGATAGATAGCTAAAAGTCTTAGGCAACCATTAAATTTATTGTTTTATTGATTTAACAATGGTATAATGACCATATATAATTACTTCTCAGTCTCCTTATAAGAATACAACCTCTCTTCAAGTCTCTTAAAGCCTGTTATAATATACCAAAAGATTACTTCAGAACACCTCAGGACAGTCTCTGCTAAAGACTTCTAGATGTGCTTATTGCCACAATTGTGTGTGTGTGTCTGTTTTTCCTTTTTTAATAAAGAGAAATAATTTATATAATAAATAAATTTTATATATATGAATATGGTATATATATATATATATATGGTATAATGACTATATATATATAGTCATTATACCATTACTAAAACAACTAATCTAATGGTTGCCGAAGCCTTTTGCACAGTACTGTATGTGTGTGTGTGTGCATCTAAGTAAAAAAATATATAAATAAATAAATTATATATATATATGTGTGTGTTTTAATTTTATTTATTTCATATATGTTGAGTTTATATATCATGTTTTAATTTTTAATTATAACATTGCCAGATATTCATTATCACAGTTTGCATAATAAATTAAGAACTAAAACTTAACAAAAACAAATGAATAAAAATTCAAACTTCTGCATATACAAAATTGCTGCGTTCCCTTCATTGGCTTCCTGTAGCTGCTTACAAAGCCAAAAATGGACAAGCTTCCTCCTACATGATGATGGTCAAAGCCCGATCCGAACCTTGAGTACTTCAAGTTCAATGGCAGACAATCTGCCAGACTTTTCCTGTCTTGGCTCAAAGATGGTGGAATTAACTTCCACTGATTGTCCAGACTGCAGAATCCCAAGAGACTCATCTATTTATAGAGTATCTCAGACTAAAGACTCATCTATATGTAGAGTATCTCAGACTAAAGATCATCTATGTGTAGAGTATCTCAATGACCATTAATGCTGCATTTTCATTGCTCTTACCAATGCTGAGTAACTTAAATTCTAGTACCTATTTGTCACTGTATTTATCATTGTTTAATAGAACTCTTACTAGGACCAACACGATTCTTGTATTCTAGCAGTGATTTAGTTTAAATGTCTACTGATCTCTAACTTACTTACTGGTTAGGATGTATTCTATGAGTCAACAAAGAAGCTCTTTGTACGTCACTCTGGATAAGAGAGTCTGCTAAACGCCATAAATATAAATGTAAATGAATTAAACACTTGTGTATCTTAACTAAGCACTTGTGTATCTTAACTAAGCACTTGTGTATTTGGCTTTCCTGCTTTTTCAATGGTTGCTCTAATAAGCTTCTTATTAAAAAAAAACTGTCAACATGGACACTTGTAAAACACAAGCCAACATGAAATGATGTCAACCGACAGAACATTGTTCTAATGTACATATTGTGGGCTTTTGGCAGAGTCTGGGTTTAAATACCAGATGTGCTATGTAAAGGCTGGATTGTGTACATTTACATATTTTATGCCGTTTGGCTGACATTTATCAAAAGCAACGTACAGCTGTGACTGGACACATCTTGAGCAATTGATGGTTAAAGGTCTTGATCAGGGGCCCAACAATGGCAACTTAGCAGAGCGTTTGGCAACAGGGGCTTGAACCAGCAACCTTCTGATTACTAGTCAAGTGCCTTAACCCCTGAGCTACCCTTGGCCTGGTGTAGGTGGACTGACTGATGGAGATAGGGTGGCAGGCTCCTGACAGAATTCCTGACATCCATAAAACAATCACAGCTGCCCTGGGGATCAGAAAGCCTTTAGCAACAAGATGTGTCAATGTGTGAGCCATTATGTTATTACTAAAGAACCCTAAGATGGAATTATAATACCTCACCATGGACTCCACACCTCAAGGACAAAGTAAGTGTGTGTATGTCACAGTGATTTCTAATATAAACATAACAAGGAAAACTGAGGCTGAGGCGATGGTGCCTGTGTCTGTGTTTACAACTGCCTACTGCTTTCACACACACAAGCAAACACACAAACGTACACAAATGCACACACACACCCACCACCTGTGGTGGTTCACTATAAACACAAGTTACAGTGTGTGCTGAACTCATGTTCACATCACCTTCAACTTTCCTCCCAGTGAAAGGTGTTCCAGGAAGATCCTGACTCATGTACAAGAACTTGTAAAGCACCTTTCTGAAGTAGAATGGCTACCTCTAATTTCCACCTGATCCAGGTCGAAATATGACATAAAGTCTATATCAGGAATCAGTATTTAATGCCATTATGTCCAGTGCTACAGGGACAAGAGGGTGGACTACAACAGCATCCTCATAACCCTCAAACCAGGATAATAAATCCTTTAATACTAGATTCAGGATTAAGAGTAAATAAAAACATACATACAAGCATGCAGGCACATAAACACACACACTAATATGCACACACGTATACACACATTCGCACGCACACGGATGGGAGCTCTGGGGGCACAGTTTAATGGGAGCTCGGTTCTCTCTGTTCTTGTCTGTTCACTCTGTTCTGTTTACTTTGTTTTCAGAAAGACACTGACATATGATGAGTTTTAGTAAGGTGCTAAAAGTCCAGGAGCAAATAAAGTTAAACAAAATGTTTATCAGCAGCTTTATGAGAAAAATTAATAATACACTCTCAACACTCGGTTACACAGCAGTGAGTGCAGAGGGTTAGAGTAACGGTTAGTGTACTGTGGGGTTAGGGTAAGGGTTAGTGTACTGTGGGGTTAGGGTAAGGGTTAGTGTACTGTGGGGTTAGGGTAAGGGTTAGTGTACTGTAGGAAATATATACTCTAGTCATATTATGTATGACTTCCTGTTGTCTAGTTACGAGAAGATGCCTTCCAGATCTTTCCTGTCTCATCAGGGTTTGTGTTAGGGTTAGGGTTCGTTTTGGCGAGCAGTTACGGTTAGGGTAAGATAGCATTAGTTAGGGTTAGGTTAAGTTAGGGTTAGGGTAAGTTAGGGATAGGGTTCGTGGGGAGTGGTTAGGGTTAGGGTAAGTTAGGGTTACTTAGGGTTAGGGTTAGTAGGGTTAGGGTAAGTTAGAGTTAGTAGGGTTAGGGTTAGTAGGGTTAGGGTAAGTTAGGGTTAGGGTTAGTAGGGTTAGGTTAAGTTAGGGTTAGGGTAAGTTAGGGATAGGGTTCGTTTTGGGGAGTGGTTAGGGTTAGGGTAAGTTAGAGTTACTTAGGGTTAGGGTAAGTTAGGGTTAGGGTTAATTAGCCCCCACTGGCCCCAGAGCTGTGGTGAGCGATGAAAGCAGCTTGAAGCATATAGCATGAAGCACAGAACACAGCTAAAGGTCTTCCTGTCATTCCTCCATGTACTTAATATCCACTGGAATAAGACTGTGATTCTTCTGGTCCATGGTCCAACACAACAGCAGGACATTATACAGGACACTGTACAGAACACTATACAGGACACTATACAGAACACTTTACAGGACACTATACAGAACTACTGATGGTTCTGAAGGATGTCACCCGTGTCCTCTGCTGATTGACCCCAGTCTTCTGCATGCTATTAAATTAAGACCCCATTAAATATTTTGTTATTTATTGAGAAATATGGCCATATTGGTATTTCATCTTCTTTTAAACAATATCTATAGATAAAGGTAATGTAATTGCACCTTTGCAAAAACAATGGAAATGTTTTGGTTTTTTTTATTTAACCAAAAAAGAAAAAGATGCCAATTCTTACTGAAGAAATAGTTAGGGTTAGATTTAGGGTTAGTTAGGTCAGCCTATGCGGTCAACTGGGAGAAAGTTTCTGTTATGTGATGTTTTTGAGGGGCTTCCTGCATGCACAGCCCATTTCATCACAATACGATTAAGACTTTACCATTC
>JAOXYF010000023.1:9245505-9258227 GCA_028565775.1 Sternarchorhynchus goeldii
TTGCTAGAGAGCATTTGGATGTTCCAGAAGAGTATTGGGAGAATGTCATATGGTCAGATGAAACCAAAGTAGAACTCGTCGTGTTTGGAGGAGAGTGAATGCTAAGTTGCGTCCAAAGAACACCATACTTACTGTGAAGCATGGGGGTGGCAACATCATGCTTTGGGGCTGTTTCTCTGCAAAGGGAACAGGACGACTGATCCGTGTACATGAAAGAATGAATGGAGCCATGTATTGTGAGATTTTGAGTGCAAACCTCCTTCCATCAGCAAGGACATTGAAGATGAAACATGGCTGGGTCTTTCAGCATGACAATGATCCCAAGCACACTGCCAGGGCAACAAAGGAGTTGCTTTGTAAGAAGCATTTCAAGGTCCTAGAGTGGCCTAGCCAGTCTCCAGATCTCAACTCCATAGAAAACCTTTGGAGGGAGTTGAAAGTCCATGTTGCTCACCGATAGCCCCAAAACATCACTGCTCTAGAGGAGATCTGCATGGAGGAATGGGCCAACATACCAGCAACGGTGTGTGCCAACCTTGTGAAGACTTACGGAAAATGTTTGACCTCTGTCATTGCCAGCAAAGGATATATAACAAAGTATTGAGATGAACTTTTGTTATTGACCAAATACTTATTTTCAACCATTATTTGCGAATAAATTCTTTAAAAATCAGACAATGTGATTTTCTGATTTTTTTTTTTCTTGTTTTGTCTTTCATAGTTGAGGTCTACCTATGATGTCAATTACAGGCCTCTCTCACCTTTTTAAGTGGGAGAACTTGCACAATTGGTGACTGACTATATACATTTTCCCCCGCTGTACATACATACATACACACACACACACACATACATATACATACACACATACACACACACACATACATACATACACACATACACACACACACACATACATACATACACATACACACACACACACACACACACACACACACTCACGCACACACACATACACACATGCACACATACCAGACCTACATATGTAAATACATACATGTTTATATACCAGATCTCTTGATGTTAATGTCTCAGTTTTTGTGATTCCTCTGAGTTCAGGCGTTTGAGGTGACAGTAGCTCCCTGAGGTGTGTGTTGGGAGGGAAGTCTGTTCTCCTCACCCCCCTCCCTCCCTAATCAATGATTAACTCCCTCCTTGATCAATGGTTCTGCTGACTCTGATACATCAGCAGGATCTTGTATTGTAGGACCATGTATTAGGAAGCCTCTACTCTTTACTCCAACGTGACGGAGCACATCCTACTCCGCCCCCCTCCTCCTCCTCTGGTGCCTGGTGAGTGATGGGGAGGAGGGGAGGGGAGAGGTGCCTGCTGCCCCTCTGGCCTGCGTGGGCTGTAGAATGAGCAATTTGCTTCCCTTGTGAATAAAGACTGGAAGGGATGGGGACGTTTCTCATGACCCGAGGAGAGGAGGGGAGAGGAGGGGAGAGGAGGGGAGAGGAGTGGAGAGGAGAGGAGAGGAGAGGAGAGGAGGGGAGAGGAGTGGAGAAGAGTGGAGAGGAGGGGAGAGGAGGGGAGAGGAGTGGAGAGGTTTGGAGAAGAGAGGAGAGGAGTGGAGAGGAGAGGAGAGGAGTGGAGAGAAGAGGAGAGGAGATAAGAGGAGAGGAGAAGAGTGGAGAGGAGAGGAGTGGAGAGGAGCGTCTCTGTGTGGGAGTGTAAGAACTGGAGTGTTGGAGCCAGTGTGTGAGATGGGAGTATGAGAGCAGACTTGCTCTTGTGTGAGTGAACACCTCCCAGTTCACTGCTGTACGGCTGTAGCGCAGTGTCCAGGTTAACGTTCAGGTGGAGAAACTTTGACCTCACTGAGCACATGCTCCTGTTTTCTCCTGTTTGGATCCCCACCTCTGCAGGGCAAAGGTACCCTACCTGTCAGTCTAGTGATTCAAGCCTTACATTTCATTGGCTCTTTGCTATGCAAAACATCACCTGGATTAGTGATTGATACTACATACAGCCCTGTATATGTGTGTGTGTGTGTGTGTGTGTGTGTGTGTGTGTGTGTGTGTGTGTACACATGCGTGGGTAGTGCATTATGCTGATTACACTGAGTTAATTCGACCCCCTCAGTCGAGAGACTAACTTTATTACCCTGTACTAAAAACTACAGCGATCTTAAACCACTACACTGAGTCATACTGGACAACCAATCTGTACATATACAATGTAATTAAAATATCTGAACTATAGAGACTATAGTGTCTTTTCAGAATTGCTGGTTTAAATCTCTGAGGGAGGCGGGACAGCATAATGCAGATGTAATGATGTGTTAAGTGGTGTAATTGATGATATCTGAGGTCCTGGTGCTGTCCTGTGAGATGGTTGCCACACTCTGCTGTGAGGCTGTGATCACTAACCAGCTCTCACCCACACAGCCTTACCAGCCATTGTCTGCTCCGTCATCTTCAGGAAGTGAGGATATCCCCTGCTGTCAGAGACATGATGAGTGATTTTTTGCTCTCCTTCTCTATCTTTCTCTCTCTGTCTCTACCCCCCCCCTTCCCCCCGTCTTTTGTAATGGAGTGTAGTTATTGTATCACTTTATGTTTGTGACTCGGACACAAACTCTAACATGATTTCATCTTGTGTATCAATGACCCCTAATTACATGTATAACAGTGTATGTTACAAACTGTATGTATGTATGTGTATGTGTGTGTGTGTGTGTGTGTGTGTGTGTGTGTATGTCTGTCTATGTGTGTCTATGTGTGTGTGTGTGTGTGTGTGTGTGTGTGTGTGTGTGCTTTTCTGCAGTGTACCACTACATTCCATTACAACCATCTAATTCCACACAGAGTAGCAAGACACCCTGACTGACTTCTCCATGGCCTGCTGTGATTGGCTGTCTCCACTCTAGGTCTGCTTTGATAGGCAGTGTCCACTCTGAGCTATGGAATGTCCACTGATTGATATGCATGTTCCAAAGAGACCACACCCCCTTCCTGCTCCATCAGCCTCCAGCTGGTGTTGGTTAAACTATTAACCCAGTGCTATTAGGTAATATTGCTGACTGGTGTGAGGAGTACAGGGATCAGAGTTTTCATGTAAGGGGGAAGCTGTCCCATTCAGTGGAGTCCATACAGCCTGTCCACTCCGTCATGTTCTCTCCATTGGAAAGAGCTGTGGAGAGCAGGTTCTTAGTCCTGCCCCTCCGCCCACTCCTCCCTCCTCCATCCTCTTCTCATTTTTCACCTACTTCTCTTCCCCTTCCAGTCCCACACTGCCACGTCTGGATCACAAAGCTTCTCAGGGTTTGGTCCCTGTGACCAACTGTTCTCTCATCCTTTAGCAAAGCATAGAGAACAGATGAAATAATACATACAGTACCTGTGAAAGGCTTGGACATATCTGACTCAATGTATGTTTTTAATAGTAACAAAGACATTTTAATTTGATGGATTATATTTCTAAGACAAATAGAAATTGCTAAAGGTATTAGCCTATATATAAACTGATTTTCAAAACACACACACACACACACACATGCACAAAACACACACACATGCACAAACAATTTAATTGTAGATGCACCTTGAGCAAAAAGTTCTCTTTCAGATTCTTAGTCCCTCACCCTTTCAGCGCTCTGCACATATGAGAATTTATTCAGGACTGATGGAGAAGCATCACAGGTGGCTCCTTGTGCAGCTGGAGAACATCATTAGTGTGGAGCTGAGGAGGACAGTACAGGGATACACTGAACAATCTAAAATCTAAGGTAAACACAGCATACTCTCACAGCATAATCACATATGTGTTACTTCACTCGTTTGATGTTTCTGGTTTTTTGTTGTATAAAATACTAAAAGTAAGGGAAGAGTAAGTGTGTTCAAACCTTTGACTGGTCATGTATCATTTTTTAAATAATGTTTTTAATAGTAGTTCTGGGAATGGACACTTTACAGTTTCCACAAACGCAACCCTGAACTCTAAACCCTAAACCTGGACCCTAAACCCTAACCCTGAACCCTAACTCCTGAGCTAACCCTAATCCAAGCCAACCCTAACACTAGCCTCTGAGCTAACCCTAACCCTAACCCTAACCCCTGAGCTGCTGTGTTTTTGACTCCACAGTGCCCTCTGTGCTGGGGGGGTGCTGTGGTTCTCACTGCTGCTCATCACTGGCACAGTGACAGCATTCACTTACACTTATTCCATGATAATAAGTGTGTGTGTGTGTGTGAGAATGTGTTTTTGCATGTGTATGATTGTGTGTGTGCATGTGTGCACAGTTTATATTGGAGGACGTAGTCATGTTAGTGTATACTGGAGGACGTAGTCCTCTAATGTTAGTGCTGGTGGATACTGGGGAGGTTAGTAAAGAGGGAGGGGGTACCTGGGAAATCTGCAGATGGGCTGCTGTAATTTGTGTGTGTGTGTGTGTGTGTGTGTGTAGGAAGGCGTGGATGGTGATAGATTGGTCTGGGTGGGAGGGGATGTAGATCCACTCATCAAGATTGATGTTCTGCCATTTGGCTTTAAGTGCAATTAAAAAGTGTCCCTGCTCAAGAATCCATCGCTCACACAGAAACCAGGGGACTTGCGTTATACGCACCCTGCCCCCCACCCCCAGGACCACCAACTCCATGTGAGACACGCTCACTTCTTCCTCATCCTCACATAATTCACTTCTGGTTAGATCTTTTGTTTTATATCTTCTGGTTAGATCTTCTCAACAGTTTATCAGTGGCCAATAAGCAAGAGCTAGAGAGAAAAGACCTCAGAATGTGGAACCGTGAGTTACTGAAAGGGGGAGGAGATAGTAAACGAATTACAGCCCGTTTATGATTTGAGTCCGTCTGTCCAGGTTGGACCCGTGTGTGCTGGTTCTTCCCAGCTGTGAGAAGCAGGTCGTGAGCTGGTTGGTCTCTGTGTCGAGCTGTTAACCTCACGTCACTGGTGCTGCAGCCAGCATTTACACACCCATGATGGATGAGTCCACGTGGAATTCTCACATAGAGAGAGGTGTAACACTCACTCCACCTCTCCATCTCTCCATCTCTCTCTCCTGCCCTGCTTTCCTGCCTATTTATATCTTTCTCCTTTCCCTCTCTCTCTTTCTTTTTTCTTTCTTGTCCTTCTCTTAAACACCCCTTCACTTCTTTATATTATATACTTTTATTTATTTATTTATTTGACCAGTTCAAGAATCTTTTACCATATACAGTTACAATATTAAGGACTATAAGCTCTCTACTATATGTTAATAACAACTACCATGACAATAAAAGTAATTAGAATGAAACAATACTAATGATATGAAAAAGAAACACAAGAAATAATGAATACATCATCAAATAAATACATCAGAATCATCTCAAATGCTGCACTGTGGTGTGTAGTGTAGTAGGACTGTAGTGTTGTTTCTGTTCAAACCCCTTTCATCTCCTCTGAGTGTCTGGTTAAAGGGGAGATACTGCATGGGTCGGCAAAATCGCATGGTTAAAGTTTAACCCACCTCCTGCCTACTCTGCAGCACTGAGAGAGCAAGGCCTCTGGCCTTTAACCCCGCCCTCTCACCTGCCTTGTCGCCCGCTGCTGCCCTGACTCCGCCCAGCATCTGCTGCCGGTGTCCTATGTGCCCGACCTGCCCCCTGGCAGAACAGTGTGGGCGAGGAGCGTAGACAGCATACGGGGGGGAGGGCGTGGGGGGGGGGTGGTCAGTGTGGGCATCGAGGGCAGAAGCATGCTTGTGACCATCGTGTGGGGTAGGCAGATGGCAACCTGCCCTCAGATGATGCTTGTCTTCAGTCATGGTGATCATGGATGTAGCTTTCAGAACTTTAGATGTGCAAAAAAGAGTCTATTACTATCAAATGTAAGTCTAAACCCTGCTACTACAGGTCCTGGAATACCCTCTGTCAGCTCAGGCCACACCCACTGTGATGACTGTCAGCTCAGGCCACGCCCATTGTGGTGGCTGGCATTTTGCAGCAGGTGCAGGTATGATCTTTACAGGCTGTTTCCCTGATCGGCGGCTCTGCTCAGGAGAGCTTCCTGCTTTATCCATGACTATGCTCTCACATTACTGTCGGGTGGAGTAACTGCTGGAGTCACCGCTGGGTGGAGCACCAGCACTCTGTGCTTCATGACAGTGATTTGTTCAGGGTTTGAGAGGCCAGGACAGAGATTGTGAGGTCATAAAGTTACAGGACACTAGCTGGGGTGCATAACATACAGGAAGAATCTGTGTTGGTGTTAGGACTGTTAGTAGAAGGCCAAAATGTTTGAGAGACTCATCAGCTCATGTGTTAGAGGCTATTCACTGATTACACTCACTCACACACACACACACACACACACACGTAGGTATGTACACACAGCATAAAACACGTCAGTGCTGAAATCACTAACCCTTGATGAACTTGTGCATTTCATAGGCGAGTTCATAATGGATTCATTTCTGCCTGTTTGACAAGCGGAGCAGAAACCTCTCAGAGCAGATGATTGGTCGGAGAGAGGTCGTGGGGGAGAGAGAGGTCACGGGCTGTGATGGTGAAGTGTCTGATCGCACAAACCCGAGAATCAGTCATGTCGTTCTGTGTTTTTCCCGCCTGCCTGCTGACTCTCCACGACAGGCCCTCAGCCCTATCCACAAATCACATTAGAGAAATTGTGTTTGTGCCGTTGCCGCGGTGATCTCCCTGGAGCCTGCAAGGTTGTGTGGGCGAGACACAGCAAGTGGAGAAGGGTAGAGTGAGGGGTAGTAATGGGGTAGTGAGGGGTAGTGATGGGTAGTAATGGGGTAGTGATGGGTAGTGAGGGGTAGTGATGGCTTAGTGAGGGGTAGTAAGGGGTAGTAATGGGGTAGTGAGAGGTAGTGAGGGGTAGTAATGGGGTAGTGAGGGGTAGTGATGGGCTTGTGATGTTTAGTAATGGGCTAGTGATGGGGTAGTAATGGGGTAGTGATTGGATCTGTAAACTCATGCAGCAGGAAACTTTGGGCCAGTGCGCATAGTAGTGGAATATGACACACACACTCCTCCTCCTGACACACACACACTCATCCACCTGACACACACACTCATCCACCTGACATACACACTCATCTACCTGACAGACACACACACTCAACTACCTGACACACACACAGACACACACACACTCATCCACCTGAGACACATGCTCATCCCCCTGACACACACACTCATCTACCTGACACACACACACTCATCCACCTGACACACATGCTCATCCCCCTGACACACACACTCCTCCTCCTGACACACACACTCATCCACCTGACACACATACTCATCTACCTGACACACACACACACACACACACACTCATCCACCTGACACACACACTCATCCACTTGATACACACACTCATCTACCTGACAAACACACACACACACACTCGTCCACCTGACACACACACTCATCTACCTGACATACACACTCATCCACCTGATACACACACACTCATCCACCTGATACACACACACTCATCCACCTGACTCACACACTCATCCCCCTGATACACACACTCATCTACCTGACACACATACTCATCTACCTGACACACACACACACACACTCATCCACCTGACACACACACTCATCCACCTGACACACATACTCATCTACCTGACACACACACACACACTCATCCACCTGACACACACACTCATCCACCTGATACACACACTCATCTACCTGACAAACACACTCATCCACCTGATACACACACACTCATCCACCTGATACACACACACTCATCCACCTGACATACACACTCATCCACCTGATACACACACACTCATCCCCCTGATACACACACACTCATCCCCCTGACACACACACTCATCCCCCTGATACACACACTCATCTACCTGACCAAGAACAAGGCTCTGCTATGTAGCTGTAGCTGATTGTAAATTGACCAAAGCAAACAAGTTGGATATGATTGTGGGTGGATGTGTGGGTGGATGTGTGGAAGGAGAGAATGGACTGAGGTTGATCTTCTACACCACAAAGGTCTTCCTCAGTGTCTGTACAAGCCAATCAGAAGCTCCTGAATATTTCAGCAGAAGAAATTAGTTACCATCTCCAGGGACCAGTTTGGCGTTGGATTGCCCCAGTTTGGTGTTGGATTGCCCCAGTTTGACGATTACAGCACCTCTCACACCTCTTTAACGTTCTGGGGCCCCATGGTGCCTGTGAACAGGGACCAGGGGAGCCTCAGGCCAAATCTGAGACATAAAGAATAATTAAAAATAAATGCTGGGATTTTGTGTTCTCATATGTGCCTGATTTCGTTTTTAACAGCTTCCAATTCATTTTTAATGAAGCATTGAATATTAACAGAGCCTGTTTGAGACTGCCTCGCAGGGTGGGACAGATCCCCTCCGCTCCACTCTTATGGGAGGGGGCAGTTACTTAGGGCAGGGGCAGTTTACAGAGGGCTCATGTGTAAGGAGTTGTTCTAGTCAATTACAATTACAATCTCACACAGCAGGGGACATATTCACTTCAGTTCTGATCTCCACACCTCCCATGGAAAACTGCAGTGACCGTATGATAATGGAGGGAGAGAGAGAGAGAGAGAGAGAGAAAGAGAGGGAGAGATAGAGGTAAAGAAAGATGTGAATGGATGATATTACAAATAAGAATTACAGCAAAAGCTTAGTTCTATAGAAGTGAAACACATTAATGTTACTACCAGGAAGCTCATTGTGTGTTGTGGGCAGTGGTAGTTCACTGGTTAAGGCACTTGACTAGTAATCAGAAGGTTGCTGGTTTAAAATGTATTGAGTCACAATTGTAAGTTGCTTTGGATAAAATCGTCAGCCAAATGCCGTAAATGTAACTGTTGTAGGCCTCGTGTGCAGCCTGGGAGTGGAAGAGACAGAGTGGCCTGCTCTCTGGAGCTTGACCCCCTGCTGAGCCGCTCAGCCTCCCCCCTGTGTTTTGTGTCCTGGAGATCCTCGTGACGCTGTGATTAATGAGACACTGTACTGTGATGTGAAACAGCTACCAGCGTGCAGCTGGCTGTGTGATGTACTGGTGTGTGGCACAGGAGGGGGGGCAGAGGGGCAGAGGGGCAGGGCAGGGGGCGGGGCGACCCTGGTCAGGCCTGCAGGGCACTGGGGGAGAACATCAGCTGATGTGTGTAATGCAGCACTGGACTCAGGCCTTTTAAAAGAGAACATGTTTATGGCTCCTTAGAGCAGATTGATTTGATTGTGCCCCAAACATGTGTGTTAACAGCCCTTGGCATTTTTATTGGCCATTTGTCTTGGGTGCCACAACAAAGACGATTTGTGCCTGCGTTGGGATTTTGTGTGTGTGTGGGCATATGTACTGGTGTGTCTGTATGTTGTGTGTGTTTGCATAATGTGTGTGGATATATATATATATATATATATATATATATATATATATGTGTGTGTGTGTGTGTGTGTGTGTGAGTGTGTTTATAGTGTGGGTTATAATAGAGCTCTGGAGATGCACTATACCTCTTGCCAGTCAGAGCTAGAGGATGATTAACAGAACTTTAATGCAGCTGGATCTCAGAAAAACACACTTTTGCTCGCAAATATTTCCTCCCTCGAACTGATGTCCACCTGCACAAAGCCTGTGGGGTCCCAGGGTGCTGACTAGACTAGAACCCTAACCCTAACCCTACCTGTGGGGTCCCAGGGTGCTGACTAGACTCTGCACACACACATGGAATTGCATTTCATTTCATTTGCTGTTTTGAAGAAAAAGTCATTTAGTCAGAAGCAAATTAAAAGTGCTACTTTTAATCATTCTGTGTACAGAAATTATATGAATTACATATAGGAATTTAGGCGTTCATGCTGGAGAGCAGATCTGGTCCACTTACTGAAGGTGAAAGATGGTGTTACCGAAGGTGAGGGATGGTGTTACTGAAGGTGAAAGATGGTGTTACTGAAGGTTAGGGATGGTGTTCACGGTAGGTGAAAAATGGTGTTACTGAAGGTGAAAGATGGTGTTACTGAAGGTGAAAGATGGTGTTACTGAAGGTGAGGGATGGTGTTACTGAAGGTAAAAGATGGTGTTACGGAAGGTGAGGGATGGTGTAACTGAAGGGAGCACAACATCCTGCTTTCCTAAAGCCTTTCGTAGTTAAACTTTTTGTTTTATTTATAAAGCATATTTCCTGAGCTCTGTGTCACTATACAGATAAACAATGAACACAAATTTAAGTTCATACTAACAACAGACAACAAAAACACAGTAATAATGAGGAAATCACAGGTGAAGAGTGGATGGTGAAGAGTTCAATTGTAAGTGGAAAGACAATCGTGTAAGTACTGGGGAGCTTCACGGTGTGGTGGCCACAACACTAACTGACCTGCAGCCCCAGGAGAAGTTTGGGGGACAGACAGAGTGTGTGTGTGTGTTGGTGGGGGATATTGATTAAGGAGATGAACTGGGGAGAGGGCCATGCAATGCCTTGAAGATACTAAGTAGCAGTTAGCCCTGTTTAGCATTATCAGTTAGCCACGGTTAGCATTATTAGTTAGCCCTGGTTAGCATTATCAGTTAGTACTGGTTAGCATTATTAGTTAGACCTGGTTAGCATTATCAGTTAGTACTGTTTAGCATTATCACTTAGCCCTGGTTAGCATTGTCACTTAGCCCTGGTTATTTGCATTTTATGTGTAAAGGAATGAACAGCCAGCATAAACCATGTAAGATGGGAGTGATGGACTCGAGCGTTTGAGTGGCAGATTTGTACTGTATCATGAGGTTCACACTGCTTTATCTATAATGATCTATATCATCTGTTAAGCTCATTCATTCAGGTGATTGCGATGCTGGGCGTATCTGATGTAATCATTCAGGTGTTTGTGATGCTGGGAGTGTATGATGTAATCATTAAGGTGTTTGCAATGCTGGGAGTGTATGATGTAATCATTCAGGTGTTTGCGATGCTGGGAGTGTATGATGTAATCATTAAGGTGTTTGTGATGCTGGCAGTGTATGATGTAATCATTAAGGTGTTTGCAATGCTGGGAGTGTATGATGTAGTCATTCAGGTGTTTGCGATGCTGGCAGTGTATGATATAATCATTCAGGTGTTTGCGATGCTGGGAGTGTATGATGTAATCATTCAGGTGTTTGCGATGCTGGCAGTGTATGATATAATCATTCAGGTGTTTGCGATGCTGGGAGTGTATGATTTAATCATGCCAGGTGCTGGCAAATGCACCTGATTTTGTTGAGAAGGTTTGCGATGGCGAACTGACTAAAACATACACACACACACGCGCGCACACACAGGCTCCATCCCTATCAGAGGGGTACCTGAACAGGGTGGCCCTTTGCCCTCTGTTTCCACAGCTTGCACTGAGGGGAACTACAGTTCTGTCTCAGTTCAGCTGGAGGAGGTGAAGGGGAGTGAATTTAATTTCACTCCCAACTGTCAGATCCAATGTTTGCTTCCCACGCCCACTGTAGTCCAATGTCACCTTTTAAACATCAACCTGCTGTATGAACAGTGGACGAGAACGAAGTGAGACTGTGATAGGAGTGAAGTGCAGACCACTCTTCATCTGTCAGAGAGAGAGAGAGAGAAAAAGAGAGAAAGAGAGAGAGACAGACAGAAGGAAGGAGAACAGAAGATGTTCTACAGTGTTCCCTAATTCATGCAAATTGAAAAGCTTATCGATTGATAATTGATTTACTTTGATACATGTGTGACACTCTCTCTCCTTCTCCCCTTCACACCCACTACAACTGCTGCTCATTTGACTAAATCAAATTCATCTGTCAGCCTGTTCCTCACATTCAGTCATCCATCAGACTCATCACATCACACCATTCAATACTGGCTTGTGTGTGTGTGTGTGTGTGTGTGTGTGTGTGTGTGTGTGTGTGTGTGTGTGTGTGTGTGTGTGTGGGAGTACATTAGAGGTTTTTCTCTATGAATGTTTAAAAATGATAAAAAACAAGTGTGACGTATATTCAAATTAAAGTGCTCCAGTGATGTCATCCATCAGTGATGTCATGCATCAGCCAAGACAGAATGCAAAGCCACAGCCTGAACCTACATGCACAGATCTAACCCTAACCATAACTCTAGTTAAGGTTAGGGTTAGGAGTGGATATGGTTAGGGTTAGGGTTAAGGTTAGGAGTGGATAGGGTTAGGGTTAGGGTTAGGGTTAAGGTTAGGGTTAACACATGGGAACTGCACACCTTGTTTTGCTCCACTCTAGCAAAGAAAATCCGAAATCTGTGTGTAAATTTGTGCTGGAACACGGCTGATGTTGGTAACCAGTACTCCAACCTTTGAACTCCTCTTCATTAATGTAATTATTCACTTAGCCAGTCACAATGCAGCAGCATAATACTTAAAATCTAGTAGGTCAAGAGACTCAGTTAATGTTCACAATTGCCATCGGAGCTGTGGTGTGGTTGGTCCTGCCAAACAGGATGGGTTAAGGTGGACTGGTTTAAGGTGGACTGGTTTAAGGTGGACTGGTTTAGTTTTGTTTTACACACCCAGTAATGAATGAGATGGAGGGACCAAAGCGGAGAAAGAAGTAAGGAGGAAGAGGTGTAAATGTACAGAATTCACAGAAGCAGCTCTGGATGTACAGCCACAGCAGGACGTTACCTCTGTTAGTGTATGTGCCACAGCAGGACGTTACCTCTGTTAGTGTATGTGCCACAGCAGGACGTTACCTCTGTTAGTGTATGTGCCACAGCA
>JAOXYF010000023.1:9371016-9388516 GCA_028565775.1 Sternarchorhynchus goeldii
TGGTTTATACCAGTTTTATACTAGTACAGGTTTACACTATTACTGGTTTATACCAGTTTTATACTAGTACAGGTTTACACTATTACTGGTTTATACCAGTTTTATACTAGTACAGGTTTAGTTTTCTTTCATCTATGATTTGAAAACTCTGTGAGGTTTAAATTCATAAATTAAATTTCAAATAAGATTTTCAATTACAATGGGAAATGTTTTTTACTAAATGTTTTTTTACATAAAATATGTGACCCTTATAGTACGTGTTATACTAACCCATATAGTACGTTATACTAACCTCGAATCTATTTTAAGAATTTTTACATCCGTTTTTGTGTACAAATTTTACACTTAAATGTAAAAAATATTTAATTATTATTTAAGTATCACTCGCTTAAATAAGACTGCCTTTGCAGTTATAATGTGTCCCGACATGCTTCTAAAATGTAGTGTTTGGGTTTTGTTTATATTCGTCCTCAGGACCATCTCTGTTCAGTTCCAGCAGGAACCTGTCAGTATAGAGGGGATCCAGTCTCCCTGGAACTGCTTTTACTGTATATAATTACATACTGGAACAAAAAAAACATTGGGTGGTAGAGAAATTCAGAAAACAATATTTGGACTCAGCATGCACACACACCTACTAGACAGGTATCTACATACTGCACTGGTATCTACATTTGATTATATTGTTGTTGGTCTGCAATATAATGACAAAAAAAAAAGTGAATGAACATTTTTGCAGGAAGCAAAATCACTGCTGAATAGTAAAATATGTCAAAATAGTCTATCTGTATCTTCCTGTTACCACCAGGACATGATACGAAATTTAAAAACATGAATTTTGCCTACAACCACCACCTTTAGCACTGTGAGACACCTCTATATGTTTTCTTCAATGGGAAAATGCCAAGAATCTGTTTTAGTGCATCAGTCACTGTACAGTCTGGGTGCTGTTGACTGAATAAACAAGTCACACAGACTCCCATATACAAGCCAAGCAAAGTAAGAACTAATCTCTCATTCTTAGTGCATGTCCTCAGCCTGAAAATCAATGCAGGCATTTGGCAAAATCCAGGCTGTGACTAAATCGCCTGAAAAAGTCTCTCACTGTAAAACAGAGCCTAAAGTGTCCCGCAAAGACTGGCTTCTGCAGAGCCTGAGGCCTGAGCCCCTACGTCATGTGTTTTCCCTCAGGGTTCAACTAAATAAATAAATAATAGCAATGAATAAGTAAATTAAAGGAAAGCACTGCCAGAGCAATAAAAGGTTTCAGAGGACATTAGTCGAAACAGTAGAAGGAGGGAATTAGCAGAAACGCTGGGGCCAACGAATCAAATTACACAGCATACGAGCAGCAACAACACAAACTGCTATTCTGTGAAAAGGGGCCAGGCAATGGCCACTGGAGGGCAGGAGGGCAGATTGTTTTGGGTGACCCATGGGGGGCCTGGGGAACTTGGAGACTAACCACCACACACACACACACAGCAGGACTGTGTTACCCTGGAGCAAAGCTGTATTGATTCCCACCTAATTTCCTAATTATTTTCCTATTGGATTTCAGATTTCATAATCGTCATCAGGACACATTAAAAGAAACCCAAAACCCAAGCAGGATTTTTTTTTGCCTGGGTAAACATATTTTTCGTTAAAGTAAAAAAAAAAAAAAAAAAAAACCCTGTGAAATGAAGCTGTGTTTTATTTCTCTCTCCAGCTGCTTGTCCCTTTTTCTCCTGCGAAAGCACATCCTGCCACAACAGTTGCTTTAGGAAACGCAGAGGGACAAAATGAAGATCTTCTGCTGACTTGTTCACTAATGCAAATGTTTAGCGTCGCACATTTTATGCATGACCTGCCACTGTGTACAAGGCCAATGTCTGCTACGGCAACTTCTCCTGCGCTGTTTGTTCACTTTGAGAGTCTAGGGTTTGGGTTAGTACCTAGGGCTTAGTGTTGGGGGGTAGTAACTGTGGGTTAGTAACTAGGAATTAGTGTTGGGGATAGTGCTGGGGGGTGAGTACCTAGAGGTTAGTACTCAGAAGTTAGTGTTCGGGGGGGTGGAGGGGGTACTATCTAGGGGTTAGTGCTGGGAGAGGCCTGAACTTGGAAGTGTGTGACCCTGGCAACTGGGGTTTGGTTTGCCCGTCATCCAGGCAGAGACGAAGCACAAGAAAAAATGGAGAAACTGAATGGGTGACCTGGGGTTGCAACATACGTTAGTCACCATGCATACACCCTTCCAGAGAAACCAGCTACTTCCTCTCAGTGTCCAACATAGGAAATGATCACTAGACTTCATGAGAAGAAGAGCATACACACAGATCATCTCCAAACAGATCATCTACACACAGATCATCTGCCAACAGAGCATGTCACCCACCCCCCCCCCAGTAAATGGCAATTCACAGGCTGACATTAACAGAAACCTGTGGACACCTGTTCTCCCATGACAGACTAGCGTCTGAGGGCAGAAATGTTGAGAAGTGTAGTCCAGCGTGAAGGTGCTTAGTAAAGGATGAGTGTAGTCCAGGGGCGAGGTGCTTAGTAGAGGATGAGTGTAGTCCAGGGGGGAGGTGCTTAGTAGAGGATGAGTGTAGTCCAGGGGGGAGGTGCTTAGTAGAGGATGAGTGTAGTCCAGGGGTAGGTGCTTAGTAGAAGGTGAGCATGAGAGGCCGGAAGAGTAGGAGGAGCACTCAAGTCTAACGAGGCACGTCACAAGGCTTTATCAGGCCAGTCAACTAAGATTAAAAGAGACAGTCTTGCAGACCAGACAGAGAAAACCTACAGAGAAAAGGAGGGTTGGGGTTGCCTGAACGGTGGAGGAGGTGATGGTGCAGAACAACAGCAAGGTGTGTGTGTGTGTGTGTGTGTGTGTGTGTGGAGTTGGTGTTTCTCAGGTCAGCTGAGTGCAGGACTTTTCACTCAAGCATCACACAAACAGCAGCTCTCAACACCAACCTCATGCTACCAGACAGAGGGAGAGGAACGCGAGCAAATGGACTGGGTTGCTAAGCGTTTGCCGCTGATGAGCTGCTGGACTAACCTTCTCCTGGAGCCATAATGCTCTGTGTCCAGTAGTGCTTCTCCCCTTTCTGCTCTGATTTTCTGATTTAACTTGTGCACCTGAAATAAGCTACAACAGCCCTAAAGCAGTACAGAGCAAAACTAGTTAGGAGGAAAGCTAGATATTAAATTAGTTTTATAAGTAAATCAGGCCATTAAGGAAATGAACTGGATTTTAGATTAGATTAGATTAGATTAGATTCATCTTTATTGTCATTACACATGTACAAGTACAAGGCAACGAAATGTAGTTTAGCATCTAACCAGAAGTGCAATAAGCAGCAGTACAGAAGTACAATAGATACAATATATACAGAATGTAGAATAGATACAATATATACAGAATGTAGAATAGATATAATATATACAGAATACAGAACAGATACAATATATACAGAATGTATAATAGATACAATATATACAGAATGTAGGCAGAGGTATGGACAAGATACAAGTGAATATATTATAGATGTTATGTGAGCTTTAGTCAAATAAACAAGTGAATATATATTTTTTTCTAAACCTGATATACAGAGAAAAGTACTATAGACATAGTTTCTGTATATTCTGCAAACTCCTATTATATATACAGTTATGTACAGTGTAATAAATAATGAAAGTGCAGTCAGTGACCAGAGTACAGGTGTGAGGATTAATGGTGGACAGAGTTCAGTATGGACACAGCTCTGGGGAAAAAGATGTTCCTCAATCTGTTTGTCCTGGTCCGGAGGCATCTGAAGCGCCTGCCAGAGGGCAAAGGGGCAAAGAGACAATGAGCAGGATGATGGGAGTCATCAACGCAGGGAGCGTTTCTTCTGGATGTCCTCAGCTGATGGGAGAGGAGAGGAGTGATTCTCTGGGCCACCACTCGCTGTAGTGTCTTGCAGTCTGCAACAGTGCAGCTGGACAGGACGTTCTCAGTCGCACACCGGTAGAAATTCACCAGGATGGCTGAGGACAGGTGTTGTCTCCTTAGTGTCCTCAGGAAAAAGAGGCGCTGGTGAGCCTTCTTGACCAGGTGTTGGTGGTCCAGGAAAGATCCTCTGATATGTGTGTCCCCAAGAACCGGTAGAGGGGTTCTGAAGCTGGAACCCTCGATGGTCCCATCCCAGGGTCACAGTCCGAGTCCTCGTCTCTTATCACAGACATTGCAATAATACCAATGCACAATTCTAAAAAAGACAAGTAATGAGAATCAAACTTACTGCAGATTCATCTAAAATACTACAGCAGAAAGCACATTTTATATGGACAGGCCATAGACTGTTCTGAGCAGGTCAGAGAGCCTGGCACTGTTGGAACAGGGCGTGAGGCTCCTGGATATCAGCCTGGCACTGTTGGAACAGGGTGCGGGGCTCCTGGATATCAGCCTGGCACTGTTGGAACAGGGCGTGGGGTTCCTGGATATCAGCCTGGCACTGTTGGAACAGGGCGTGGGGCTCCTGGATATCAGCCTGGCACTGTTGGAACAGGGCATGGGGCTCCTGGATATCAGCCTGGTACTGTTGGAACAGGTAGGCTCCAGGATAGCAGCTTGCTTTTTGGTGGAAGAATGATGGACAGGTGACCCGAGTGGGACCCTCACTGCCACTCACCTGCTCGCCACGGCAACACGGGTGTGTTTGGAGGTGCAGTTCTGGGGTCAGAAGAGCAAGGCTTAAACCCCAGTGAAGACGTCCTTAGCCCTGATCAGTGTACAGATCAATGGGCGGCCCATCTGCGCTCAGATACGTCTTATTTTATTAGTGCCTTTGGCCTTCGTCGGCCCCATTCACGCCTGATCAATACGACAGGTCGCACAGGCTGTATTTTTCCCACTTTTAGTGCCTTAACGCTATTTAACCGTGTCACCTGATAAATGAGGGTTCCTACGGAAACGCTGAGTTTCTATCGATTCCTCCCTCAGTCGCTCCTTCCGCTGGACGTCGGCTGTGCGCGGTGTTTATCTCCAGTTATCTCTCCACATCCCTCTAGACAAAGTCGAGCCGCCTGGCCTGTCCCTCGTGCGAGCTGCCATTTTGTGTTAGGCCAGGTCGGCCCTTCTGAAGGAGGTGGTTGGGTTTGGACGAAGAAGGAGAGAGAGAAAGGAAAGTACTGTTCACACGCCCCAAATCAGCTTAAGGGAGAAACTGCTTTTTTTTTTTAAAACAGCTTTTTCCTGGTTTTAAATTGAGCGTTGGTCCTCTTTTGAGTGGTTTAGAGGATGATTGCAAAATGTTAGTTTTCGCTGGAGCTAAAAATGGGAAGATGATTAATTGTAACCTCATGAGCGAAGGACATCGCACTGAGGTTCGTGTTTAGTGACCTACAGCAAGATGACTGGCAGCTTGAGCAAAACCGACAGTGGAGAAAGTGAAAATGAAAGATTCTTTGAGGTTTTTTAAAGAAATAAAACAGTATTACTGTAACATAAAACAGGAAACATGAATGTTTTTTAAGTGATTAATTTAATGAACAGTTTACTTGCACACTACAATTTAAATTTTATTTCTATTTAAAGTCAGCCATTCACAGCAGCGCCAAGTTTAAAATACTTTAAGCACGTACTGAAAAGTGAACACAGCACAAATATTTTTGCAATAATGTCAATATGGTAATAATATTTGACAACACTTCTAATATCACAGGTTTTTTTTTATGAAGAACTGCAGTATATTTCTGCAGTAGATAAGCCACAGTAAGATTATTCAAATATAAAAACGAAACACGTTTCTGAAGCCACAGTAAAACTCTCCGTCTGTGAGAACTTTGTCCACACCAGTGACCTAGTAATTAATCGAGAACAGTCAGACACATCATCCAGGCCCTTTTGCTATGTGAATCCAAAGTTGCTTTTATTACTGAATCAGTCAGTTCCAGCTACACAGATCCTACATTACCCATTAACTGACACCCAGTGACACAGGTCTGAGATCAGCTTACCAAAGCAACTTAAAACCAGCAGCATCACCTCCACAGAAAGCACCACCGGTGTGCGTCCAAGCACGGCCATCCAACCCCCAGCTTCTACTTTGTTTTAGACCACCCCTCCGTTAACAGTATAAACGGCTGAGGAGAAATATTGCGTTGTTAAATGAATTCATACAGAGCTGAGTGAAGGTGTTTATTGCACGTCAGTCGAATGAAATATGAGGCTGTGTAACAAAATGTCAGAGTTGTCCTTCAAAAAATATATATAAATATAAAAATACCGAACCCTCCCTATGTAATGCTGTGTCGAAACATAAAATCATGTTGACTTCATCAAAGTACATCCACTGTTTCAGCAGTGGCAGAAAGATCTGGCTTCCTTTTGGCAAATTGTGTTCTGCACAAGTGATGAACCAAGAGAGAGTGGAATAAACCAGAATCAACTAAACGTGTGAATTTGCCAATCTAAACTCGTTCATGTCACCATGTCTCTGACACATCAGAGTAGGCAATGGGCTAACCCTGGCGCGCGCGCGCACACACACACACACGCACACACACACACACACACACCACTCTGCCTTTCTGCATTATTTATTCAAAATTAAACTAGCCTGTGTCTCCTGTCCTGAGTCCTTTATTGATCCTCCTGTTCCTAAAGCACTTCCAGAAACTTCCGCTCTTCTTCACGTTTCCATGGTGAGTGGAAGTATTCAGGGGATAAACACATCTGATGTTTTTGGGCTCTTCGCTGTGGACTCCACAGATCTCACCAAGTGATTTCTGCTCCAAAGGTTTGGATCTGTTCACATTGTTTTCACATTACAGAAAATTAATAACATTTTCTGTTTAAAAAAATATTTCAAAACAGATGCACTACTCACAAACTTCCACTTTCACATTGAATTATCCAGCTATAGATACACAACATCCAGTTATAAATACATTTTAAAGAAACTAAAATTTCATAACCTTTAGCTCAGAACATCTGATGCAAAGGGATAAACATCCACTATAGTGTAGCAATGGCTGCTTCACTGAGGGCCTTCAGGCTTTTTACAACGGGTTAAGTGATAAACTGGCATTTACTGCCCACTACACTAGAGAGACATTCTGAGAAACACCACTAAGTTATAAGGAGAGGGAGAGATTTTCTATTAACACTGACTTGGAAGTGAAGATCATAGCGTGTTTTCCAGCACCCCGCTGCCCTGCTGAACCCTTCGCTCTCTTATTGTAGCTCATGAGCACCACCTGGTGGAAGCGCCTTGCACTGCTGTGTCACCCAGAGCCCAGTGGATATTAATCATAGGCAGGAGAGTGTAAAATTCAATCGCCTCTCTCCATCCATTTGAAGAGTAGCAGTCTGAAGGCCAGCCTTGGGCTCGGCCGAGAGAGAGAAAGAGAGAGAGAGAGAGAGAGAGAGAGAAAGAGAGAGAGAGAGAGAGAGACAGAGAGACAGAGGAAAAGAAGGAGGAAGGGGGGGATGAATAAATAAATAAATAAATAAAGGAACCCCCTCTGCCTCTACTTCATCAGACCCTCTTACTTCATAACAAATGGTGTGTCTCCCTGCCGGAGGAGAGTCATCAGGAACTCACCCTCTCTCTATTCATTTCATTCCAGCGGCGGAGGGAGAGGTCAGGAGGGGAGCAGCATGCGTTCACAGCCCCTCAGCCTACTGTGCCTCTCACTCACGCGCTAAACTACCTTTTAGGAATTGTTTCTCAATACAAAATGATCAGTCGATTCATCTGTGCCTTCTCTGTGCACAGACCTCCAGTATTTTTCGTTTGACCTGATCAGAGCAATAAACTAGAGTAAGGCACTTCCAATTTGTCACCAGCACCAGAGTCTGGGACGTTCAACAACTGATTACATCTCTCCACATACACATACATCCACACACACACACAGGTAAAATTCCTCCCTTTCCAAATGTTCCGCACCTGTACTGTCAGTCACCGCACACTATCGTTTACACTGTTAAATATCCATCCATCCTGGACACTCAACAGTACGATGAATTAAACACGTTCCCTTGCTGTTGTAAAAACACTGGCCAGGTGAGTGGAAGAGAGATTACGGTTTCTGAACAAGAGGTCAACATGGAGCTGTGGACACGGGACCGACACATCTCAGGCATCGGAACATTTGAACGGTAAATAAATCATCGTTAATTCCATGTTCATTTCACGAGGATGTTCACAAAGTCTGATCGAATGACAGACCTGGAAACGATCACTTCACCGCTAGTGTCAGACAAAGTTTAACACGAACAACAAGCAAAACTATTAACAAGAGGATGTCCACTGCAACCAGCAAGCACAAGGATACGCTACAGCCGTGCTCCCCTGAAGCAGTGCTCCGTCACCGACTGACAGTACCATCCAGCCTCAAACTCGAACCGTCGGCCAGCCGAGTTACACAGTGCTATCTGCCGTGTGGCATCCATGTACTCAGTGTGTCATGAATTTTACAAAACCTGGAAATCAATACTGGCCATTATTACAAAGCTGTAGCAGCACGAGCCAGCACAAGGATAATAAAACTCCACTACGAAAAAAAATACTTTACCATTGACATAAATATATTTAAACAAATAAGAGTTAATGTATTTATTGATAACGCTGTATAATAACTTCTGAACGTTTCATAAGTCAGGAATAACGTTAAAGTCACATATTTATTTATTGTTTTTTAAGTTGGAGTTATGAGTAGAATAAGTCCACACGTGGCCGGATATTAATCAAGAGTATATATCAGATGACCCTGTGTGGGTTTGAGCGCGTGAGTGAGTGTGCACGTACCCCATCAACTCCCTTTTCCTTGGCGCAGGGCTAAAAGCGCGTGCTTGGGGGGGGGGGGGTGAAGCTCAGGCGCACGTCGCGTGTCTCGTCCCACCCTGCCCCCCGTCTGTCGCCCCGTCCTTCCCCAGGGAGTCGCGAGAGGCTGCTCTTATCCCGCGTGCGTAACGGAGCGATCGGAGGGCTTAAGCTGCGAAGCCAGCCGCGCTTTTTCATCCTGCCAGCCGCGCGAAGGAAATTTACATTTCTCTCCGCGCCTCCGCCAAACGGAGCGCTTAAACCGGTTTGTCATTTAGCGGAAAACAGAGCTCAGGGGATTAAAGAAAAAAGCGAAAGGCTCTAGAGCAAGAGACATGCTCATTATTCACGGTTAATCACAACCGTTTGTCAAACATTTGATGATTTTTCAGTGATAATAAACAGTTTATAAGCGGCTGTGGTGGTTGTTTTTCCTACCTTGTGATAGGCACAAGCGTATTTGACCGTTATTATTTTTTTAAACAACATAATTGTGGAACAACACAGCGTGAACACATGAACAGACCACCAGCCGATTATATAAATTACGTTATATATCAACAACCATTTTATATATAAATAACTGCTGTTCTGTTCATCGTCAAACAGTAAAACTGCACATTCAGTATGAATTTTTTTACAGCGTCATTCACACTGACCAACCCTGTGAATCACACGTGCTCCAAATATCTGTACAAGCGCTTCTCCACAAAAAGTAAATACTTCCATCAAACATGTCTTTAACTTAGCACACAGGGTTTGTCTAATAATTTTAAACATTATAATACCCTAAAGTAGTCATTTTCTTTTTCGTACCACACTTTCTCTGGTAAATCAAATAAACGAATAAAATTAAACTCGTTTGTGCAGGCGACCAGAAGCGCATAGCAACACTGACACCGTCTGGTGAAGTTCCGCAGGCCCTGTTTAACCAAGCGACTGAGCTCCTCAGCTGAGAACAAACATCTCTAGAACACGTGCTTGTGGTAGACAGCACAATAAAAACAACTACTGAAATGTGAACGATTGAGAGAGCCTCTCCCATGAGACAGGTGTGTGGGACCAGCCTCACCCGTGAGGATGCGTGCTGCTCCCCTGTGGAATAAGCCCCACTCTGCTGGGGAATCCTGGAACGTTAACGTTTTCTCTTCTTAAAAGTTTTCTCTTCTTCTTAAAGTTTTCTCTTCTCAGGCCAGTTTTCGTCAACGGTGTGCCTGGACCCAGGTCTCTATACAATTGCTCTGTCTCATGCTGTGTGTTATAAAAGCTAATAGAGATGAACTGAGGAGTGTTCAGATGCAAGAACATGACACAGAATTAAGTACAGTACAAGATCAAACGCTGCAGAACGTTTGCAAAGACCAGCGATGGACTCACTGGCACAACTTTAATCAAATACCAAGACAAATGAATAACCACTCATAAACAAGAACCAAAACTTAGTCACACAAGTAATTAGCATTGCTTGTGGGTTTCACATGATCTTTCATAAGACCCATAAAAGACAATTAGACACTGTGATGTGTGAGAGTACAGATTTATTTTTGGCTCAACAGACCATAATAATTCGACCAGTGGTTACGTGAGTATTCCTGCACTCACTACAGTCAACCGCAGCACAATATCTGACATGTTCACAGTGTTCAAAAGTTTAACTGGCCATGCAAACATGAGCAGAAGATTCTGGAAATGGCACTAAACCAGTCATAATGCTAGAGCACTGAGCACCAGTTACATCTACGCTACTCAAGGTTAATATGCAGGTGTACGACCCTGTAAACAGCCATGCAGACAGTAGCAGGAATAGAATGTGGGTGTAAACCAGAAGAACCTGGGTGTGGACGTTCAAATTCCAGCTACCTCCTGTGTGGTCTTCCAGAAACACAACTCTGAACGCCTGAAAAACTCATCAAACAGCACCAAACCAGTACATCAAACATGTATGCTGAGATCAGTGGAATGTATAATTCAACACTATGGAAATATGAAAGAGAAATAAAGAAAATCAGAACACAAAAGTCAGAATTAGTGATAAGGTATAGCGACATCAAAGCACCCCAAACACAAAACACAAGCAAAAGGCTCCGCCTCCGGAGCCAAGGCGGTCCAATGGCGTGTTATCAGACGCCATTCTGACAGCGCGGGGAACAAATCAGGAGAGCTCATTTTTAGCCAGCAGTTTAAAAATGGCACTTTCATTTGTGATCTACACTCATAGTGCATCCATGGTTTTAACACACTATGAAATATTCAGGAATATCAGGTAAGATTCTATTATACGGCACTAAACGGTAGAAAAGGCAATTACTGCTCAACTACTCAGGATCAGAATGGCTAGAACCTCTAGAGTTAAAAACGACCATTTCCATGGTCACTGATAGGACAAGGGTATAGAGTGTGATCCAGGGGCTTCAGCTGGGACAGTAATCATTTATATCTCTGTGTGTGTGTGTGTGTGTGTGTGTGTGTGTGTGTGTGTGTTGAGATCCGTAGCGCACACACTTCGACCTAAAGATCCCATCAAACCCGTGTAAGCAGCGTGTTCCAACCTGCCTTCCCTTCTCTCTTTATGATCTGCTACAGCACAAGAACTCAAGCCATGTGTGTCATGATTCAGGGACGACCTTTGACCCCCACGTCACATGTTCAGGAGGACCTCATCTGAATATGAAGAAATAAATATATCGTACATCTATGTACAATGATGAGCACAGGCTGGGTTAGGGTTAGGGTGGGTTGGGGGGTTGATACACAGTTAAGTAGAAGTAAAAAATGATTCTGACTTTCTGCTTAAACTGCGTGTGCAGCTGTGTGTGTGTGTGTGTGTGTGTAAGTGTAAACGTGTGTGTGTGTGTAGCTGTTTGTGTGTAAGTGTAAACGTTTGTGTGTAGCTGTTTGAGGGTCATCAACCATCTGAGATGGTGGCTTGTACCAGCAGGGGGCGGTATGGAGCTGAACAGCAGCTCAGAGGATCTTGCTCCGTTTACTGCTGAGAGACCCATGCTGAGGAAGAGAAACAAACCAGAGGTGAGTCTCAGAGAGCAGTGCTCCCCTAATCAACAGATCAGACAAACACACAACTCGGGACTTGCAGAACTATGACCAACACCACATGAACTGCACTAACAATGCAAATCTACGTCCTCCACACTGTTGCTGGGTCCATATGGGTCTCCAGTACATGGCTCCTACCTTGGCCTGTTTATAGAAGTGTGGAGCCAGCTCCACCAACCAGGCAGACTCCACCGCAGTCACATCCCGCATGAAGTACTTCGATGTCTGCACCACCTCATGGAACACCACCCTGAAACAAACATGGCCGACATGTAAGGGGCTGGCGTTCATCTGGAGGAGAGCGGAACAGGTGGAGCAGATGGCGCGGTCCCACATCTCTGTCTCTGTTGCACCACCCTAGCATGTAGAGCTTCAAAACCATTGAGGAGTTTCTGCCCCGAGTTATGCTGACTCCAGATCAGCAGTCCTGATCTACACCTGGAGACTGAACCAGGAATACACTGACTCCAGGTCAGCATTCTACACCTGGAGACTGAACCAGAACCGGATAAAGATACATTGAATTCCTGGAGTCTCAGTGCCACAGCACAGAACATTTTGATGATCATTACATCAGTAAAACACCCACAGCGCATTCATCATGTCGTACCATTTTGGGGGTTTTTCCCCATAAAGCACGGAGTTCGGATGTATGTGGAGCTCCCGATCGTCCCGTAAAGTCCTGCAAATACAAGGAAACATACATACGTGTTACAGAACATATACCGAACAAAAATAAATAAATCAACTAAAAATATAAAAATATAACTAATTAACCAATTAACTAATGGAATAAACTGTTTAATACCAGACAAATGGGTTGCAACACTGGGAAAGCCCTGCCCTTCAGGAGAAGATGTGAAGCGCGTGGAAGTAAAACTCACCTGTAGGAACCAGAGTGATGCAAACGTGCAGCATTAGCGAAGAATCCTGACACGATGCACCTGAGGATCACGTCCGGGTCACCTGAAGAAACCAAGGAACCGCTACACCTTAAAACCCTGACGACAACACTACCACCTACAATTTACAACCCCGGGAACAGTAAAATACTACCAGTTACATCATTAAAACTCTGGCCAAACTCAGGAGGTTACATCATAAGCCTCGGTAACAGTCCCATCATAAAGCCTCAGTAACAACGGTCATAACTGCAGCAAAACAGAATTGTTGACTGGCAGAATGATTAATGATTAACAATTAATTATTAACGATTAATATCCATCAAACTCTGCATTCCTAAATGACTCTAGATCTTAATAGATCTAGATCTTAGTAATAGATCTTAGTACTGATCAGCAAAATGTTATGAGCAATTTTAAAAGGATTTTAGTCAATCAGAACTTCAGACAACAACAACTCTGCTTGTTCCTTATTCCCATTCCAACACATTTTTTTAAGGAAGTGTTTGACAGCCTTTGTCAGGAGGTGTTGGACATGGTGCATGTTTCTCCTGAATCAGGAGGTGTTGGACATAACCACTGTAAAATAGTGCAAAGTGCAGCAGCAAGAATATTAATATCTAATAGAAACACGATCAGGCAATATACATTTTTTAAATTCATTTTAAAGTCTTATTAGCATAAAAATTTGTCAATGAATAGCCTGTTCATACATTTCTGAATGCGTGACTGTTTATGTCTCCAAATGTAAATTAACTTGGGAACGTCCTCCAGATCCTTCGTATGAATCTCCAAACGAGTGGAGAACAGCAGTTATTAACCACCAAAAACAAGGGATTTCACTACCAGAGATTCACCAGAGCTCCTTCAGCCACAGCTACGCAATTCAAACATTTATTTCTTTAGCGTTAAACTAGTTTTATTACTATTACTTTGTTACCCGTGTAAATAACTTCTATTTTCATGAGATAATTTAAACACATTCATTTACAAGGTTTATTTTCATAGTTTATGTTCATTTTTTGTGTTTGTACCATGCTTTGAGCTGCATTCTGAGGTGCTATGTAAATAAATATAAATAACATTTATTATTATTAAAGCCTCCTGTTGATAAATACTAATTCCTAGTTGAGAGCGTAGCTACAATAGCATGAGAATCAAAGAGAATGTGAGGTTAAAACGTGGAAACGTGGTGGAAATGTGTAAACCAGTGGGAACAGGAAGAGGGAGAGGAAGAGGGAGAGGAAGAGGGCCAGGAAGAGGGCCAGGAAGAGGGCCAGGAAGAGGGCCAGGAAGAGGGCCAGGAAGAGGGCCAGGAAGAGGGGGACAAACCTTCGCTGGAGTTCCGGGGAACCTTGAACTTGTTGAGCAGGCGTTGGAGCTGCTCCCGGATGGTTCCAGCCCGAATCAGACCCCTGTAGTTCAGGAAGTGCTCCTGACACCACTGAGAGCTCTTCT
Organism: Sternarchorhynchus goeldii; assembly: GCA_028565775.1. Lineage (NCBI taxonomy): Eukaryota > Metazoa > Chordata > Actinopteri > Gymnotiformes > Apteronotidae > Sternarchorhynchus > Sternarchorhynchus goeldii. Next base: position 9,385,226 of record JAOXYF010000023.1, read on the forward strand.
GATGCTGAGGACAGAGAGACACGTTCACCAGACGTCGTGACGTCCGATCATCTGCAGAGCTCCACTGTGGCGGGTGGTGCTGGTTGCTCCTACGTTTAAGTATCAAAAACTCCACACGCAGGAATTTTCAGTCAAAACATTCTGATTGGCTGGTACTGATATTCTCATGAGACACCTGATCTGAATCCCTGAATTACAACTCTACATCCACATTTACTCAACACTTAGCAGGTCAAAAGATTATCTTGATACATCATTCACCAGCAAAGAACATAAATGTGAAAATCAGCTTTTCACTTGAAGTTGTCTTTACTAAACCACTTTCTGCCACTAGATGGCACTGAAGCACAACTTTCAGGCAGCGCTGGCCCAGCATCTGATTGGTGGGCAGGACTCACCTTCACAAAGGCCTCGTACACATTGAGCATGGCCAGGTGATCTCCCTCAGCCACAGAAAACTTCCTGTGCTCACGAGCCTTACATTTAAAACCAACAGAAACAAGACAACAGGTCAGGAACAGTAAGACAGGTCAGAAACACAGAACATAAGAGGCGTCCTTTCATAAGAAGAAAGTGTCTGCCCTTCAGGAAGATCAAAATAACACATTCGGGGGTGGGGGTGGGGGGGGGGATTAGCTGCTCTGCTGTGAAATCCGACCTGCAGATAAAACAGGACTTTCTTTTGAATAATTTTTTTAATGATTCATTTAATTGCACAAAAAACTTTTCTTAGAAAACATGCAGTTTATTTGTAGTGGATTGTGTGTGTATATGTGTGTAAAATCTTCCCTCTCAACAGTGAACACATACACATACACACACAAACACAACATCCAATCAAATAAGCAGAAAACATGACACTCACAGCTGCTTTTTTCTGATTGGGTGGTGCCACAAAGATGTTCTGGATCTGCATCATGGCTGCTATGGTGACAATCTCCTTGGAGCAGCCAAAGTTTCCTGACTCGAGCAACATCTTGGCGAACATGGGGCTGAGGGGGAACTCGGCCATCTGCATCCCCATTGGCTCCGTCAGACGGCCAAACTGGTCCAGACCTTCACAGAGACACCTCTTAGTACAACACCAGCCCTCTTGTAGAGGGGGACACCAGAGACCAGGCACACCTCTGAGTACAACCCCAGAGACCACCTCTGAGTACACCTCTGTTATGTTACCCATAAGAACAAATATTTATCACTGAGACAGTACGTTTGCTTCCTAGGAACTAAACTCGTGACTCATGACACCTTAGTAACTCTGGAGCTTGCGAGGGACAGAGAAGGTCTTTGTGCGGGACAGAGAAGGTCTTTGTGCGGGACAGAGAAGGTCTTTGTGCGGGACAGAGAAGGTCTCTGTACGAGGTCTACATTCCTCAGCTTCATCTTCATACTCTTATACACTTAAATAAGGAAGTAACTGCAGGGTTTGTGCATCCTGGTCTTACCAGCAAGAGCGTAGAGCAGCTCCAGGGCCTGTACCAGGGACTGTGCTGGTGGAGGCTATAACACACACACACACACACACACACACACACACACACACACACACAGCTTAAAAACTTAAAACTTGCCCACTGTTATGCTTCTCACCAAAGACTTATTTTTACATTATCCTCAAACAACCAGGTTTTGAAGACATGTTCTTCCAAACTGTGGAGGAACTTTCTGTCTTGAGATCAGACTTTGACTCGATGGCCATTTTTCAGAAATGGCTTGAAACAAAATTTCATGAACAAACGCTCACAGACAGAAAGCTGAAGCGAAGAACGTTGTCAACGCCCAGAGCCTTCAGCTGAAGCACGACTGGAGCGAGGTTGCTACGCTGCATCTCGGGAACCGAGGACTCCGGAAGCTTCTCAAAGTCTTCCTCTGCAAGGAACGAGAGAAGGAAGGAGGAACAGTTGCTGTGTGTGCAGATCTACACAACATACCACACCGTGCTAATCTTCATTTCGGGTTTTTGCTGTTCACACTGCCATCCAACTAAATCCAAATAAATCCAAGTCTCACATACAGAGGGAAAGATCACATTTGGGCCACTGTAACCTGCTGTGTGAACAAAGCCAAAGAGCATGAAGGCCTCATAATGTGTATTAAAAGCTTAATATGTATGAAAGCGTTTCATCTGGACTGTATAACAAACTAATGCTCGTCATCTCACCAGGTGGGCGGTACCTGTATAAAGGCGGAAGCATTTCCCTGCTCTGATTCGTCCTGCCCTGCCCGCCCTCTGGGATGCAGAAGCCTTGGAGATGGGCGTGACCACCAGCGACTCGAGGGCCGTGTGAGAGTCATAGGCGCGGAGCTTAACAAAAGCGCAATCGATGACGAACACGACTCCGTTGATGGTGATCGACGTTTCAGCTACGTTGGTGGCCACCACCACCTGCGGGAGGCGAGCGGTTATTCAGACAGGACCTCCACCTGCGGGAGGACACCTCCACCTCCACTGTTCATCTCACTCTTTCATTTTACATTATTTATACAACTGATCCAAACAGGGGAACTCTACATATTCAAATTCTACACATTAAAATTCTAAATAATTATTACAATTATTAACATTAACATAATAATTATGTAATCATTATTAATCTCCACATTACTATTTCAATAAAGGTTAATAAAAACCACAATTTAAATAACAAAAATGACTAATTAAGAAATGAATCTATGGAGCTCACAGGGTGATGGTGATCATCACAGTGATTTCTTATATACTGAAAGTATGCACACTAAACCAATGGAAAATGAACTCAAAACACACAATGTTTGTAAGCAAACATGCTTTATAAACATATATATATATAATCAGAATAGTTCCATTAACGTGGATATATCTTAGAAAAACACTTATTCTATTGGCTTGGTGAGGTAATGCTGTTTCACCTTTCGGACAGTAGGGGGCAGCCTTTCAAAGGCTTTCATCTGCTCGGAGTAGGGCAGGCCTGCGTACATGGGCAGCACGCGCAGGTGCTTCTTAAGGCCGTAGCGAGAGAGAGTGCGGGCCTGCTCCTGCAACCTGCACACCACCGTCTCCACCTCCTCCTGTGGGTGGAGGAGCAGGCGCACACACAGTACATCTTGTCATGGTTAATTAAATGGCATCTAAAGCCAGTAATAATAAATAATATCACATTTATATACATTTGTTACATGCCACCTTTCACAAGCCCATAAGAGACAGCTGGTTCTCTAACAGGCATGTGTGTGTATGTGTGTGTGTGTGTGTGTGTGTGTGTACAGTAAGGGACCAGCAGCCTAGCAAAGGTGAGGACATCATACAGATCC
>JAOXYF010000023.1:9389693-9399865 GCA_028565775.1 Sternarchorhynchus goeldii
ACAACCCATTCCACCCCTCTCCCCCCGTATTGAAGCTCTGAATAACCTTGGCATCTAGAGTGGCAGACGCTACTATCAGCCGGAGATCTCTCCTCTTCCTCTGAATCTGAGAGAGAGATACAGAAAGAGAGAGAGTCAGTGAGATAGACAGAGAGACAAAGAAAGAGAGAGAGGGGGAGAGAGGGGGGAGGTGGGAAGAAGAAAAGGAGAGATGGAAGAGGAATAGAGAAACAAACCAAGGGGGGCGAGAAAGAGACAAAGGGAGGAACAGAAAAAATCATTAAAAAAAGAGAAGAGGGATGGAGAGAGAGAGAGAAGGACAGTCAAAGCACAAACGCAAACAGAGCGACAGCAAGCAGTTAAAAACAGCAGAGAGGGGAAGACAGGACAGAGAGGTTCAGCGTAGGTGAAGTGGGTAGAGGTGTGTGCGCTGTGTGTCGAGCAGCGTGAAGGAGTTCACCTTCTTGAGGAGGCCGATGGCGATGTCTGTGTAGAGGGTTCTCTCGTGGGCTTCGTCCAACATTAGCACACTACAGGACACGAGTCACACCGTCACAGCAGCTCAGGATCACAGAGATGTTTACTCACCACATGCCTAGCACACGCGTCTCAACATGCCTAGCACACGCGTGTCTCACCCGTACTTCTTCAGCAGCGGATCTGCCATCATCTCTCTGACCAACATCCCATCTGTGAGGAACTGAAGAAGGGGGTCACAGAGGTCACAAGGGTCCAAAGTGTTTACAGGAGCACGAGGTATAATCATTATGTTATAATCATTGTGTGTTCCACACTGGTGACCTTAGAAGGTGGGTGGGCCAGACTGTTGTCGTCCTCTCACATCTACTCCTGGACCCCCAGGCCTCCTCCCACACCTACTCATGGACTCCCAGGCCTCCTCCCATACCTACTCCTGGACTCCCAGGCCTCCTCGCACACCAACTCCTGGACTCCCAGGCCTCCTCCCACACCAACTCCTGGACTCCCAGGCCTCCTCCCACACCTACTCATCCCACATCTACTCCTAGACCCCCAGGCCTCCTCCCACATCTACTCCTGGACCACCAGGCCTCCTACATCTGCCAGCTCCTCACACAGGTGTGCATACCTTTATGCGAGTGGCATGAGGATCTGAACAGTCATCAAAGCGGATGGTGTAGCCCACCTCATGACCAAGATACGCCCCTCGTTCTTCTGCCACACGGTTAGCCACCTGGAACACACACACACACACACACATTCGTATGCAGTAGACAAAACCAACAGATACACAGTCCTCACACTCACACATCTAGAGACAGACACACACACAAACATCAGCACATACACACCCCCCAAACCCACAACACACACCAGCACACACACCTCAACACACCCTGACACACAGACAGACACACACACACCTCAACGGACACCACAGAACATCTAGAGCATAAATGAAACTGGAGACTCCATACCGATGTAGCTGCCACTCGACGAGGCTGTGTGACACCAATCACCTTCCCTTCTGCGGCCCAGCCTGCCTCCAGCAGATACTGACACACACACACACAGGTACATATATATACACATTCAATACACACACCTTAAAACTGCATCTTAAACCATAAAGTGGTCTATTAAATGGCCAACAGAACTTTGAATATTGCACAAAATCTTCCATTAGACAATCAGATTGTGAAAAAAGGGGGATTAGTGATATTATACAATTAGAACCGAAACGATCATAATTTGTTGATTCCAGCACTGGAGTCTAACTACGAACGGCGTCCGTCAACCAAGGACGTACCTGCGGAATCTGTGTGCTCTTCCCACATCCTGTCTCCCCGACAATCACTACAGTCTGATAGCTTTCGATCAGATAGAGAATGTTGTTCCTGTGCTGTGGACAGAAGAGGTGACGCTGTCAATCTGCCATTCAAACGATAATACCGGTTAGCAATAGCTAATACGTTCTGAGAGGCAGGGGTATCCGGCACCTTAAAGACGGGCAACTTCTGCCGCTGTTTCTCTATGGACAGCGCGGTGTAGGGGTTGTAGATGACGGGATTCCCCGCGCCCTCGGTGGACAGCTCCCGCTCCTCCGACACCCCCGGCCCCTCGGCCCCTGCGGGCCCAGAGTGCGTGATTGCTTAATTAAATGTGTCTGCATTAAATATGCATTCGTTACGGAACATGTTTTGATGGATTTAAGCGGCGTGTCGTAATGAAAACGTACAAACGCGAGCAGGATTGCAACGCTACTGGTACAACAGCCAAACTAACACACGCCAATGCCGAAAACAGCAACGTGCTGTACATTTAATTATTAAGATTCACAGAGCACCTGTTCATTTTAATAAAACCCCAAAATGTACGACGTGGTCGACTAGTTCTTCTATCAGACCAGTGTGGACACGACCAGTGTTGCAGAAACGATGGAATAAAAGGATGAGCCGCGAGCGCTGCGTGGGACGAGAACCTCGAGCCCTTGTTTCTCACAGTATCGCAGGGCGTCGAAACCCACACAGATTTGCATTTCAATTAAGTACGAAACCGAGTGTGGGTTATAAGAAGCGGAATGTGCCGCGACTTACCGGGTTTCCAAAATTTCATCGTGGAGTGGGGCGCCGCCATCTTGTAAAACTACGTCATTTTTACTTCCCAAACTTCCCAGACGCATCAGTTCGACCACAAGGGGGCGATAAGCGCGTAAACGAAGCGGAAGGTTTTACTGGACATCATAAAAACACTCGAGTACTGTACCTGTCAAACCGAGACACTGATGTGGTGGTATGTAATAAAGAAGAGTATCAAGTTCATGCTTTTTATTGTACAGCATTTTTCCTCCAATTTGGTATTCATTCAGGAAGACGACCAAGTACGATAAATCATAAACCCTTATCAATTATAAATGAAATACTTAAATATGTCCCTCACCATTAGTCCAGGTTCATAAATATACAAAAAAAACTTGCAACTGGAAAGAATGAAATCTCCCTTTGTTGATTAATAAGAATTCAAACATTAAGTCCATAACATCAGGTTGTATAAAACTGCAGTTAGACGTACTCAGAGTCGTGAAGTTCTCAGCAGTTCTGTTTGATATGTAGGAGACACAGGGATTAGGAAGATTTCATGTACTTCATATATTAAGAAGAATCAGGGGATAACTACCAAAATCAGGGAATAACTACCAAACAAGTGAATGAGTTTGCATTTGGGAGACATCCTTCGCATTTTACGACCACATTAAAATGGCACGATGCTTGGGGTTCTTCCGCATTCCCATCCAGCACCGAACATCTCAGCCTGGATCAAAAACCACCACTACATCATTGGAAAAGCCGGGGCAGACAAAGCCCATGTTTTAATTTGACTCCTCAGAAAAATTCAACCAGAAAATACAGTCTCTCCAACGCCTAATGTGTACCAGTCAGAGTACTATAAGTACATTTGCACTTCTAATAATACACTATAAAATACTGAGAAGTACAGTCACACTGGAGAAATGACAAAAATACAAATGAACACACTGCAGCTGTGATAAAATTGAAACTATACAGAATTTACACATGCCTTAAATGATGATCTCAGAACTTCAGGTAAAACCATTGGATTAAGCTAAATGTGAAACAAATTTTAAATTAATTTCTAACTTGGTAGATACAAAGTAAAGAAAAAAAAAGACAAAAATAAAAACCATCATGACAGCTGGCAGTGCAGTGTGTAGTTTTAGCTTAATACTCATGACCCATGGATCAGGAAGTCTTTAAGTTTACCCATGATGCACCTCAGTTCCAAGGCTCCGATACGCTGCTGGTAACCAATGGAGACACTGTCCATTCCAGCCTACCGTTTCAAATCAAACGTTCAGCTTTATAATGGATCCCCTGAGCCGTCAGTCGTAGTGTAACGCCGTGTAGAAGATGATCCACACCACCTGCAAACACACCAAAGCCAGCAGCAGTGTTCTTTACTGAGGAAAAAAGGACGTGACATTAGAAATGTCATTTAAAAAAAGTGTTATGAAAAAACAAGTAAACTAAAGGAATAATGTCCGTTCCAAATCATATCCAACTGTATTCATGTAGAATATGTAATGATTTATGACTATATAGAATTTAGAATAGTTTATAACTATATATAACATGTCTGCAACGCTTGTTATATAATATGTGTTTACCACCCAAGACAATGAATAAATGAATAAATCAAGACATCATTAAAGTGAACCAGCATGTACAAGTAGGGCTGGAGAAGCCAATGACCATCAGATCACCAGGAATTCAGGTATACAGCCAAAACATGACCACCAGCATGCAGGAACAGAACAAACTACAAGTCCACACAAAAAAGGTGGTCAAGATCTGATTAGATTTTTTTTTTTCTCGTTCAAAAATAAAATTGCATGTCTGTGCAAAAAAGGTTAATTCTGCAATTAATCTATAAATAATAACAGGAACACAATGCTCTCAGAGAAAACCCTCTATAACAGAGCCTTGGAAGAGAGAGGAAGGACTGGCTTCATATTTTAATACCGACACAGTTTCAACCTTTTTTGTGTGTTTGTTTTCAGTATATTGACACTAATAGTTCTGTTCTACCACTGCGGTACATCTCAGGACGTTCTTCTCATAGACCCCGCGGTCAAAGGTAGTGATTATACACCATGTGACATTTTTAATTTGACCACTATGGAAAATCACCAATAAGAATTGTTGCCGCCATTGGTAAAGACACTAATAAAGACCTTTAACTATTGAATCACTGACGTTCTCCGACTAGCATAGCAAACTTCCCGTGCATGTGAACCATGCGAAGGAGAGCCAAGCTCTGGAGGAGCTCCACCCTCACAGCCAACATCCTCTGGCCCGCCAGGCCTGAGCAGAATCGCGATCACATTTACCAGGAACAAAGCGAAGGAGGTCATGAACCCTTCCTTGGTGAGTTCCCACGCGCCTCCAAACTCCTCCTCATCCACCTGCTGGAAGCTGCTGAAGTACAAGTACAGCACACCTGCATTGATCACGCAGAAACTGAAACACACAGAAACACACAGACACACAGTCAAATACCAGCATTCGCTCTGACTGCTGTTTGACTGGTATTTTTCCTCTTCACAGCATGTTATTTCTAGGGCTGCACAATATATTGATTGTTAGTAGTTATTGTGATACTGCCCTTTCAATACTGATCACAGAAGGCTGAAATACACAAGTGAGCTACCTGACAAATCACAAACTACCTGACAAAACACAAAAGTCTTTGTGTACTGTCAACATCAGACATGGCTCAGTGTACATTTTAGTAAATGTCATTAGAGAAACAACTGCCATTACAGTGTGACATTTCTTGTGTCCTGACAGGTTGAGTACCTACATGGCTATGCCCAGGAATCCCTTCAGAGGAGCGATACCCCATATCACTCCCAATACAACCGCGATGATTTGCCGGAACCAGTAGACAACATCTAAAAACTCATCCTGGAAAGAGAAAGTAATTCACTACAGTTAATGCAGGTAAGTAGAACACACTGTGGAAAATTGTAAAGTCCTCTTTAGACCTTCATTTAGCTACAGATAATGGCATAATCTACATTAAAAAAACAATCATAAGTTAGTAAATATTTCCCCAAGACTTACTGTCCCAATCAAGCGACACTCTTGGCACAGAGCAGGTTCACACCTGTTTAACTTGGGTCAGACCTCTAATCTCTAACCTGCGCAGAGGTCGATCTTCACGGAACAATAAGGGAAGTTTAGGTAGCTGCTTGATTCGAAGCTTTATGATTAGCTGGATAAAGGACATATATGGCTAACTGGCTAAATACGTCTAAAACGAATCACTCCTGTGATAACCCTGACAGGAGAGTCCCAGTTTAAATCCCTCAAGGTCTCGAAGCGTCCCTTGATCCCCCTGGTGCGCTGGCAGGTAGCTACACAGCTAGCCAGCCTAGGAAACCCGTAGCAAACCCCAGCGTCTTACGAGGTCTGAGACCAAACCCAACGGACGAAGGAACCTGAACCTGAACCCAACGGATGAAGGTCGCAGAGGAACCTGGAAGGCGCTTGGTTCGGTGTCTGGGTGTCGTTGGTTTGGACCGACCGGGATCCTGCCAGCCGCTACTAACCTTATCGAGCCACACGGACTTGCAGCTGATCGCTTTGCTCCATGTGGACTGTTTCACTCCTCCGTTCGCCACATCAACTTCTTCTTTCCTCTTGGAGCCGTTAGTCATTCTCCACAACTGCCCCCGCGCGCAACACGTCCAAGACTACGAATCCTTCAGTCGACAAAACACGTCTCTCCTGAAAAAACGTTGTCCGATAAAACTGAAGAATTAATACAACACTGCTGACACCTACGATTGACGCTGCAACCCGTACGCTGACCGCGCATGCGCAAAGGGGTCTCGACCCTGCAGTAGCGACCAATCACAGAGTGCGACGTCTACACTCTGCACGAATCGGAACATCGCGTGGGTCTTAGAACGACGGTCTGGAGGAATAAGTGCGCCCTCCACAGGCGACTAGGCGATACTGCAGCACTAAACAGACTATAAACAGTAGGTTGATTCGGATCTTATCTATGAGCGAGGGAATCAATCTCATTTTTCCACTGGACAAAAAAAAAAAAATAGTTACTGCATATTTTTAAAACAAGCGGTGTTTCATTATAATTCATAGTTCTAGGCTACTAAAACACTACAAACTTAAATTCTTCCTCAATAATCAAAGTATTGTCAGCTACAATCTTCGAGTTTAGTTTGTAGCTTAAATTGCGCCATCATCCTGCAGTGTTAACAGATTTTCAGTCTTTTTTGTTTATAGGTCTATAGGTTTTTCCTAGACGTTTTATAGAAAGGGCGAATAAATGTAGATAACAGAGTACTTAGGCCTACCCACAAAGGATATACGGCTAGATTCGAGACAAATAAGTTCATTTATACTTCATTTTATATTTTAAAAATGACCATCTTCTAAAATCAATGTTATATTTAGCGACCAATACGAATGAGCGAATGAATGAATGAATGAATGAATGAATGCTCTCGTCCCGTACTTAATCATCAATGATGCTTTACTATAATGTTTAATGTAGGAATAATTTTCTTTTTAACCCAATAGTAAAAAATCCACGTTATCTTAAACACTTCCACATGCTGATATGACCAGTATGGTAAGCCATTCTCTACTTTTTTTCTGGGTCTCGGTGGTGATGGAAGCAACGTAACTGTGATCTTTCGTTTATAATGTTGATTATTTACACAAAATCAAGTCAGCCTTTATTTCTGCATTATGCATTACACAGCGCACTAGAAACACAATATACGTATGTTCACGTGACATAAATATAAGTGATTTGAATTCATTTTTCAAGAGAATTAACCACAAAGTACATACACAGTCTATCGGAACCACGACGGTGCTTTTACGTGGTTAGTAGCTGCCTGTACCTGCGACATATACCTGCGCCGCCCGCCGTACCACAACTAACTACACCTCCTCGTTTTAGGACGCAGGCTAGTGGTTTCTGCTCTGCTCTGAACGTGCCATGATCTCATGTACGTCCTCGGAGCCGCTTCATGAGCTCATGTTGATCAGGGGTTTGGTAGGCAGTGACGCTCCGGTCACGTGCTCTTCCCCTGGGTACGTACGTCGTAGTTTCTTTCCCTCTTTCAACCGAGATCGATCCGAATAAACAAGAACGAGGGGCCTTTTGTCGCCTCGTGCCCTGGCGGCCAAGATCTACAACCTACACTTAAGCGCGCGGTGCCACCCCCGGCTCGCTCAGCTTAGAGAATCATCATCTCGCATTATTTATTTATATTTTGTTGTATCGCGGAGCAAAGCTGACTGTTTCTCGGCGTTTTTGTCACGCTTATCTTGGATCAAGTGCGTGGTAAGTTACGTTTAACTGTTTCGCCCAACATCCGAAACAATGAATCTGGAGCTGTGCCGCAAAGTTGTGCTTGCAAGATGACGGTACCTTTGATGCGATACGCACGGGCACTTTAGTTAACGGGTACGTTAAGTGTCTTGTGTAAAATGGCGACAGTAGGTGGGGGGCGCCGAGTCCGGTTTTGGGGTATAGCTTTGCTTTTCCTGCCGGATTGGTAACGGGACTGTTTTTGCCAAGATGTTTTGTAGCCCCGCCACAGCACGCGCTAGATAGCAACAATTTCGCTGTGTTCAAAGTTGTATCAGTATTTCGCGTTTCACTAAATAGATGTGCATTGGTCTTTTTTTTGTGATTGTTTTTTACGCGTATAGTTGGACCACTAACATCGTCCAGTGACCACGGCGTGTGTTTTAACCCTGTAAATGAACGGCTACGCGAACAGCGGTTACGGTTGCTTGTAAAAAAAAAAAAAAAAATCGCTCGAGTTACTTTGATAGTCTGGGTCTACGTCCCCGGTGCATCACGCGCAGAGGCGGCAGATCACCTGTGTCCCTGCTATGATGGAAATATTAACGTTGGCAACAGAGCCACTGAAGTTCACGTTTTTCTTTAGTTAATTATGATCTGTTGGTGCTCCATCCGTACAATAATACCTCAGTATCTGTATGGCGTTGGTCTGTTCTGAGGGAACTTTTCCAGCCAGGTGCGGGGATATGAATGAAATCTTTACAAAGTCTTTCAAATTCTGGTTAGCCCCGTGTGTGTTATGTTATGCTAACCCTAGTACCATTAGGGGGCCGTGTGTAGTCTCACAGACCATGCTGTTTGTGTTTTCCTAACATTGTTAAGCATTACATGATGCATTTGAATTCAAAAAAAAAAGTTAGTCAGTGTGAAGTGTGTGTGTGTGTGTGTGTGTGTGTGTGTGAGTGAGTGAGTAGCAGTGGGAGAGATTGCTCCCCTATTCCGGCCTGCTCGTTGGCCGATCTGCTCAGTAAAAGTCCAGTTAAGTTCTGTGTTCTGTGTTAACATTCCAGAGCTGAGTGGATCTTTCGTGTAGAGGAATCTTTTGTGATGAACGCCTGTCGATTGGGACCTTAGCAGACGCAGGCTTTGTTTGTTTTGTTTGTTTGTTTGTTTGTATTTTGTCCCCCCCTCCCCGTGTCTGCCAAGAAAGTGGTTTTGTTTTCAAACTGTTCTGTAGGATGTGTGGCACCTAGAATAATCTAAAATATATAATATATACATATATATAACAGTGAAGTCATACTGAACCTGAAGAATGCGATTATGAAATAGCTTAGAACAACACTGCGTATTTGTATGTGTGTGTTTAGTTTTTTTGTGGGATGCATTTTCATTGCACAGTGCAGAGCGAGTAGTTCTGCTCTCCCCAGGTCCGGCGAGGAGTCGGGGGGGGCGGGCAGCCTGCTGGCGGGGAGCGGGCAGAGGTGCCAGGCCTCCATGCTCTGAGCTGGCACTTTCTGGTCAGCAGGAGTTGGCATTGAGCTGTTTCCCTGGGTAAGACACTGTCAGCCATTTTAGGTTGGACAGCGGAGCGCGTGGTGTGTGCCGCCATTTTTCCCCCTCCTCTCCCTCCTCTCTGTTTTTTTTTTATTTATTTCTTTTTCTAAGCACCGTCTGTGCTGGCCACCGTCTGTACTGCTCCTCCAAGCATGCTTTCGGAAAGCCAAACCGCGTTCTGAAGTTACTCGAGACCTTCGCGTCGGCCGCTGCGGGTCACGCGCGCCTTCGTTCAGACGGAACGCTCCGTCGCGCGGACAGAAGTGGGCCACTCTGTCTCCCTCGGTAACGGCCCGGAGGTGTTGCGGAAAGACGCAAATACTCAGGTGCGGCGGACCTGGAGCGGTTGCAAGCTTGCGGGGTTCTTAAAGGCGGTGAGTCTCGTCGCGGGAGAACAGGAGCCGGGACGGGACCCGGGAAGCGAGTTTTGGTCGGAGCGGGCAGACGGCCACACCTCGGAGACACAGACTCCACGCTCTGAAACAGAAGCAGGGCCAGCTCTCCACTCGCAGGCACTTGCAGAAAAACCAAGCCAGCAAAAGCCAGGAACTTGTGTGTGTGTGTGTGTGTGTGTGTGTGTGTGTGTGTGCGCGCACGAGCGAGCAAGCGTGTGTGTGTGTGTCTAGGGGGTTGAGGGTGGCCGGTTGCCATGGGGATAGTAACACACCAGTGGCGTAGCTGACCTGTCTCCCAGCAGATTGGGCCGAACTTGCTGAAGGGAAACAGAGTGGGGGAGGGGTGCAACACTCCAGCAGATGCGGGGG
>JAOXYF010000023.1:9400492-9414657 GCA_028565775.1 Sternarchorhynchus goeldii
GGGTATCGGGGCAGAAAATTCCTGACAAAAACACCTCGCTGCTTTGCTTCTGCTGCCCACTCTGTCCTCCACACACACACACACGCGCGCGCGCACACACACCCGACACGTTCACGCACACACATTCACGCACACAGTCCCGCACGCATGCACACACGCGCGCACACAGTCCACATTCTCGCTCACGTCAGCCCTGGTCGCGTCGCCCAACCCCCACTCACCGCCTCCACCCACCTCCCCGGGGCTCAACCCACGTGACTGATGCAGCCTCTGCCCACTCCACAACCCCTTTGTGTTGGTCATGTGACCCTGAAGTCTTGGCAGGGCTCTGCCCCGTCACGCAGAACTGAGTGGCAGCCCAGCTAAAGGTCATTTCCATCTCCCGGGTGCTGAGGGGTGGGGGTGGGGGTGTAGTGGGAGGGGGACTCTTCCTTCCGCAGTGTTGGGTCCTTTTTTTCCCTTTCCTTTCCCTTTTCTGGGTTTGTAAACGCAACCTAACGAGATCAGAGAGAATCTGTAGCTGGTGAGAAGCAGAAGGTAGTTCAGTACAGACTTGTTCCGGACCCAGTGGACGGGCTGAGAACCAGCAGGGTTCCAGAGAGCGTCAGCAAGCACGCAAGCTTCGGTAATGGCTTCACTACTGGTGAAAACGTCACCGGTCCAGCTGGCAGTACGTTGTGTGGTGTTTGATCGCTCGGATGCGTGGAGCTGTGTGATGAACACAGGCTGTTCTGATTGGGGTCGAGTCTCCAGGGCAGTAGTCGACCATGTAGCGCGAGACGTTTCTCAACTCAAAGCCTTTGCTGCTGTTTATGATCAGATTAAAACTTCCAGTGGTGACATTGACGTGTCCAGAGAAGGTCCAGCGTCGGCCACCTCCGGTGACTGCAGCCCGATCTGTACCCCTAGCCTGGTTCTAAAGTTCACATTCGGTAAACTCCAGGAGTTAATCCGAGTTCATCTGTGAAGGGCTAGAGATGCTATTACCTGAACGATTTACACAGTGATTTGGCTAAAATCAGAATTCAGAACTTCAAGAGTCATTCTTGAAGCGTCTTAAGTGGAGACCCTGTATCCAGGGCTGTGACCACCCAGGACACATTTACCCAGAACATTTTTACTTTTCTCTTTAAACACTGAAGTGCAAAAGTACCAATGTAACTACAGTGAGTCGGTGTGTTTTTGTCCTTTTGATTTCTGCTGGCTGAGTGTCCCGCTGATGAACTCGGGCAGGACCGGTGGAGATGGATGAAGGGGCTTGTAAAATCAAACGCGGGAACATCCCACCTGAGGATCCAACCAATACGAACAAAGAAAGAAAGAAATGGGGCAGATATTTTCGTCTGTTTTCAAAACCGAACTCTGCGTGTTCTCGCCGCGCTCCAGACATGCCTGCTGTGTCTGGATGGTGGACGGTTCCGTCTTCGGGCTGCTGGGGTCTGTAAGGAGAGCAGCACCAGCGGGCCGACGGGGGGAAACTGGCAGCCTGTGAACACTCAGTAAAACCAAATGAGAGGGCCATAAACGGTTCTTTGAAAATCTGGCGCTGGAGACATGAAAGTGCGGAGAGGGCAGAGCACTTTCTCTGATGAAACTCCTCTCAACTCGCTTTGAATTGTGCAGCTTGTGAGTTTTGTCGTCTGCGATTGCGTGAGAGGAGCTGTCCCTTGTTTATTGTGTCTCATCATTCTATTCTCATTTAGTCGTTTTCTCACTGATCTTAAAACACTTGATGTAACTGAGAAAACAGTCAGTTTAAACTGGGACATTGTCTCGTCATACAGCTGCTAACATTTTTTTGTTGTTCTTGATTTTGCAGGCTGATTTTGTGATGCCTTAAACACAACCTGTTACTAAAAAAACAAACAAAAAAAAACTCCACAAGTCACTGTGGACTGACAGTCATGTCCCACGCCAGCCTCCTGCCCACAGCCCGTCTGTAGGGCCAGAGAACAAGACGGATAGAGGAATTTCCGAGGCGGTACCTTATTGAGAGCCATGGCTAGCAAGAGGAAGTCCACAGTCCCCTGCATGATCCCGGTAAAGACGCTGCACCTGCACGAGGACGTTGAGCAGGGCGGTGCCGAACCCCTGTCCAAGGATGAGAGCGCTGGGAAGGACGCCCATGGTCTGGAACATTCTGGGCAGGACGCTGGCGACATCCAGAAAGACACGGGCACTTACACCTGCAGGCCCTGTAACTTTGAGACCCAGGACCTGAACCTTTTCCTGGACCACGTCTACAGCGGCCACCCGGAGTTCCGCTCCGACCCGTCCTTCCTGTGCGTGGACTGCGGGGTGACTGCTGCAAAATTCGAAGGCCTGGCTTTACACAATGCCCGCATCCACCCGAGCACCCTGACCACCACCCTCCAGCTGAAGAAGAAGGACAGAAAGATCACGGTGGAGCAGAACCTGATTGTGGGACCTATGGAGAGCAGCAGCTCCAAGGATTCCGAGATCTCCATTACAAAGACACCCATCATGAAGATGCTGAAAGGGAAATCAGAACCCAAGAGGATCGTGGTTTCTCACCCGGCCACTGACGAGGCCGTTGCTCCCCTCGTCAAGCAGGCAGAGTCGACGGACTCCCCAGCAGTGACGGTCACTCACGTTCCCACTATCGTACACAACGGAGCAACAAACAAAGTCACCCTGCCGTCCGCCATTCAGATCGTCAACGGTTCCGGGGCTCTGCCCATGCTGAAGACGGCCATCACCCAGGTCGTCTCCGTGGTTCAGAACAGGAGTCTCAACCAGCAGTCCTCGCCCCTCACGTCATCCTCGTCATCCTCCTCTTCCTCCTCAAGCTCCAGGAATCTGCCGAAGGTGATGATTCCACTCAGCAGCATTCCCACTTACAACGCATCCATGGACAACAGCAGTTTTCTGAAGACCTCCTTCAGCAAGTTCCCTTACCCCACCAAGGCCGAGCTGTGCTACCTGACCGTCGTCACCAAGTACCCCGAGGAGCAGATCAAAATCTGGTTTACAGCACAGAGACTTAAGCAGGGAATCAGCTGGTCCCCGGAGGAGATAGAGGACGCCCGCCGGAAGATGTTCAACACGATCATCCAGACGGCTCCCCCTGCTGGTGCGCAGCAGCGGCAGACTCACCACGGCGCCCCACAGCAAACCATCACCGTCCTGCCGGCCTCCCTGGGAGCTGCTGCCATCCCCCACATTTTGCAAGGAAGCCTGGTCGGTCAGGGGGGAGTAATAGTCACGCAGCCCATGATGGCTAACGGCATCCAGGTGAGCAGCACCCCCGTCGCTCTTGCCGTCACGCCGAAGCCCCAGGCCGCCTCCAAGCCGCCGATGCAGGCGAAGCCCGCGGCCGCCCTGATGGCTGATAAGGGCCTGAGCATGGTGGTGGCCACGGTGGGGAGCAGCAACAGCGCAAATTTCACCGTTAGCAACGGAGCTAGCAGTAGCAACAGCGCTAGCAGCGTCATCAGCGCCGTGAGCAGCGCGGCTGGTGTGATCAGTGTCGCCGCCGCGAACAGCAAAACGGCCGGCAACTGCAACAACAAAGTGGCTGCCCCGAGCAACGGCGGCGTCAAAACGGCGAACGACAACAAAAACGGCACCAACCTTAAAAGCGCCGTTTCCAAGAGCGGCGCGGACGTCAAGGGCGGAGCCGACGCCAAAGGCGACGGCGATGACGTCAAGAGCAGCGGAACGGCCAGTCCCAGCAGCGCGGTCAGCCCCAGCCCCGCCAGCGCCTCCATCAACACCGACTGCATCCCTGGCAAACCGGACAGCCCGGCCCCGGCCTCCGCTAACTCCCGCATGCTGCCCACCAGCTTCCTGGACCCCAGCTTTTACAAAGCCAAGAAGTCCCAGGAGCAGTTGTCGGCATTGAAGGAGAGTTTCCTCGTGAGCCAGTTCCCCAATCAGGAGGAGGTGGACAGGTTAACGAGTCTCACTGGGCTGTCGGTGCGGGAGGTCCGGAAGTGGTTCAGCGACCGGCGATATCACTTCCGCAACCTCAAGGGCTCGAGGTCGAGCGGCGGCGGCCAGAGTGCGGCGGCGGTGCCGTTCACGCCTGCGACAGAGTTGACGGACGGCGCCGTGGCGACGGAGAGACCCCGGACGCCACAGCCCCCGAGCCCTTCGCGACAGACGCCGACGACCACCACCACACCGCCCACTCCCACGCGCCGCACGCCTCGCCCTCCCTCCCCCGACTTCACTGCCATCCGCTACAAAGAGAGAGAGCCTCACCAGGTGCGTGCGCTCGAGACCAGCTTCGCCCAGGACCCGGACCCCTCCGGGGAAGAGGTGGACAGGCTGCGGGCGGAGACGAAAATGACTCGCCGAGAGATCCACGGCTGGTTCGCCGAGCGGCGGAGGAAGCTGGCAGCGGAGAAGAAGAAGGAGGAGCTAGAACGGGCCGAGAGGGAGGATGAGGAGCTGTTGGAGGAAGAGGGAATGAGCGAGAGTCGGAGGAAGGATGAGGTGAAGGAGGCAGTGGAGGGCAGCTGCGGCTCTGAGGAGTCGTCGGAAACGCAGCAGCAGCCGAAAGACGAGAAGCACAAGGACGACGCGTGTGGAACCGAGCTGAAGGTGAACCCCATAAAGATCAATCTCAAAATGCTCAAAGTCACAGAATCCAATGGGAAAGGTGAAACGGAGGGAAACCCCCAGCCAGAGACCACGAAAACTCCCACCGCGACGCCCCAGGCAGCCACGCCTCCATCCCTCCCATCCCAGACGCCGTACCGGGGCAAGAAGACGCCTGAACAGCTCCACCTACTGAAGCAGGCCTTCGCCCGCACCCACTGGCCCAGTAGCCCACTGTACAATGAACTGATCGCCAAGACCGGCCTCCCACGGCCAGAAGTGGTGCGCTGGTTTGGAGACTGTCGCTACGTCCTGAAGAACGGCCAGCTGAAGTGGCTAGAGAGCTACCAGTCCATGGTGGATGAGGAGGACTTTGTGAATGCGGACATCACTGTGCTTCGAGAGCACTTGGACACCCACGGTAAGCTCGTGGAGGACCAGGTGGAGGAGCTCGCCAAGGCAAGCAGTCTGGGTGAGGAGCTGGTCAGGAGGTGGTTCATGAGACAAACGAAAGGGCCTCCACCTGCAGGGGGCGGGAATCCTGACGAGACTGAAACCATGGAGATAAAGGCTTCGTCCTCTGTAGCCAAGGGCAAACCTTCCCTGAAAACAGAGAGAGACGCGAAGGTGGAACAGCCGGAGCAGACAACACTGAGCAGCATCACCTCGAAGGATCAGGCCTTAAAGACAAGTTCTCACACAGCTACTAGTGAGAAGCAAGGTGAGTTTACTGGATGTACTGTAACAAAAGTATCATGTTCAAATCTGTACTTTTGCCATGTTTTCAGCTGGGAGAATCACAATGTGTATTTAAGAAATGATGTAACCTCAGAAAAGACTCAACAGGGGAGGGTAAAATCGGCTCGACTCTGTCCGTGTTCAGGTTCAGAGGTTAAAAGTTTAAGTTATTTAATCAAAAACATTTCAGTTTCAAGCAGAATTGCAATGTGATGAACCCCGGAAGTTTGGTTTGTCTGTAGCGTAGATGCATTATTACATTATAACTGGCTCAGTCTAGTTTGTTGTGTAGCAGACAGGAAAACTGAATTATAACTCATGGCAACACTTTTGAGGGTATTGAGAGGAAATCAACAACTGTACAATCGTGTGTGTGTGTGTGTGTGTGTCTGCACGTGCTTCAGGGTGCGACTGAAGGAGTGAGGAGCTGCAGATGTGCGTGTGAGAGGGGACAGGTGGGTGCTACCTGTGGAACACACCACACGGACGGCTGCTTCACTTTTGAGTTGTGTGTAAATGGACCAGGATCACTGGAGGATGGCATGCCCTGCCCCTACAGCCTGGGCTCACGGGCGCTCCCGCCACCGGGCACAAACGCCCAGCTTCACCACTCCAGACTCGCTGGCTGCCATTTGAGTTTTGTTTCTTTGTTTTTTTGGGGGGGGGGGTTTGAGGGGCGGGGGGCATTTATGTTCCAAAGAGAGTGACGAGTTGAGGTTACTGGAGAATACTTCTCCATGGAAGGAGGCTCTCGGACGTACTCCGTGATCTGCTGGAGAGGAACTGGTGGGTGCAGAAGGAAGTGTGTTTTTTCCCGCTAAACATTTGCTAGATTTGAGGTACGAACTTCCCACTGCACTGCTCACTGTGGAGCTTCTCTTCAATTTCTTATGCTTTGGGGTCAGTAAATCCCAGAGTACTGCAGTACCTGGAAGATGTTTCTCTGTGTTCCAGTTAAAGTATCAGTACTGCTACCCGTTGTCGTCTTGTACATTTTTTTTCTTGAGTGGGGAAAAAAAAATAAATCGTGGTTGTTTCACTCGTCTGCTAGCTTCCCCAGGACCGTTGGATCGTTTTTACAGATATTTGCAGAATAAATGAAAATATACCAAAGATCTGTTGTGATGCACCACTGTGTTTAAGTTCAGTCAACGCATCCTCGTTTAATAATTACTTTATTTAATTCTCAGGTTTGAATACGTTTCATATGAAAGGCAAAATTAAAATGTATCCTCTCCCCAGTATAGCATAGGCACATTACAGAAAAAGGCTTCGTTCGTAAATAACATCAGTAACAAAAACAGTGATGAAACAAAGTGTAAAAAAGATATACATGTCCAACAGGGCTTTGTCCTTTAATGTATGATTAATGTACGATTACACGCACTGGACAGTTACACAGTGGGGAGCAGGGAGTCAGCATCTCATCAGCACAGGGGTTAGCAGATCATGGCAGCAGCTGGAAACAAGGAGGGGGGGGGGGTGGCACACTGGAGGGTTTATTATACAGGAGAGGCTTCACTTTTTCCATTTCCTGTTTGCTCCGTAACGAACATGATGCACTTCTGCAACCGGAATATCTGGAACTCTGATTACGCAAGAGCTTTGCCTACAAGGAATGTGTTCATGGATCCCTACTGGAGCTTTAATCGAGACGCAAGAATAGAGTTTCGAGCCCGTCAGCGTCCGTCCTGGTCCTGGCTCGCTGCAGGAGCACCGTCTCCTTCGTTTTCTGCAGGTGCTCCACCGCGAGAAACACGTGCATTAAAACAGCTGCAGAAGCTTGTAGATGTCTGGTGCTCCTAGCCCCACCCCTTTCTCCAAGCGGGTTTCCGTAGATCTTATGCACAAAAGAACCAACACGGGGCCATATATAAACTCCAGAGAACATTTTACCATCTTAAAACAATTAAACACTACAGTGATGCATGAAGAAGAAAAAACCATGGCATCAGGCTGTTGATTTATCCCATAATCCCCTGCTCTATGGGGAATAAAACTGATACTGGTACATAGGGTGTGTATACAGAAGTGTGAAGACCTGTGCGCTGAAGTGTAGTTACTCAAGGCCCTCTACTGGCCATCACTGGAACTGCACCAGCCTATTTTCCATTGTTCTTTCAGGTTTCTTTGGACTTTTACAAACACTAAATATGTTCTACTGTAACACGGCGTTTCCATGGATCTAAATATGGATCCAATATGGCATTTCCATGAACCTGTGGCCCAATTAGAAGAGAAATAAAAAAGAAAACATGACTGATGACTTGGAAAAAAAATAAATAATCAAAACTTTTTTCCCCCCCAAACACAGTTCACTGCTTCGTCTCGTCACAGGTCCATACAGCAGACAGAGGGCAGCAGTGAGCTGGTGTTACAGTGTGTTACAGTTCATGTATGCACTTCCCTCCACATCCCCTTCAACCATGTTACAAAACCATCCACACAAGGAACGTTCTGGAATCCAGGAAAGGATTCATCACTCATTATGGACACCATAGGAATTATAAAGTCTGTCCTTAAAAACTCAAAAAAGAGAAACGGAAGAAAAATCTAAATCTAAAATATTGCAAGATTGTGATGGTGATTAAAATCAGCTTGAGATTCGAGTGGTCTTCACTGAACCAGAACAGCGAACGGCATCTTCAGGACCACTGCTCGATGACCTCAGAAAACATGACGAAAACACACACCTCCCCCTCCAGAGCCCTTGTGTGTCTACAAAACCCTCAACTCTGGGAAACGGAACAAGCTAAACGTGGTTCGGAGCTCGATCAGAGGAGCGAGAGCCGGCTCTGCGCCACCTGCTCCTGCTCTCCTGAAGGCCCCCAGAAGGCTGAGGCTTCCCCCGAGCACTCTCCTATGGCTGCCCGCGTTTCTGCCCGATTAAAAAAAAAGAGAAACCAAAACAACAACCACCACCACCCCCCCCCAGGAGTGAGTGAACACAGGCCCTTCTGCTCGCAGGGGGAGGGGCACTAATAGCAGGAAGGTAACATGAGCCCTTGTGTTAGACACATTAATTAAAAAAGAAAAAAAAAAAGTCACATTATGAAAGTTAAAAATTGCCGTTTAAATAATTTTCAAAAAAAAAAAAGAAAAAGCTCTTTGAGAGCAGAGAAGCTGCAGCTGCTCTGAGGAGAACAGCAGCAGTGGAATAAATATACATACATACCTACATATTTATATACGCCAGAGAGAGAAAAGTACGGGGAAAAACACTTGTGAAAGCAGTTTCAGCCCGATGTGGGCAGTTCAGGCTCCTCCCAGCTCTGGACCAATGGTCTTTAGACTGCTGCATGTCCTGCACTCTCAAGCGCCCCCTTCTGGCCATCTGGATGGACGCTGAACAGTTTTTGTCTTTGCTCTCCATATGTAAAATGTTTCATTCCCACCTCTGCTCCCTCACAGAGAGAGAGAGAAAAGAGTGAGAGAAAGTGTGTGTGTGTGTGTGTGTGTGTGTGTAAGAGGGAGACAGAGCGGGAGGGAGAGAGAGGGGAAAGGAGAGAGGGAGAAAGTTCTGCCTGAAATGTAGGCCAAAAGCCCTGGTGACGTTTCCATAGAAACAGGTTTCACAGCAGTCCATGACATCAACACTGACGGATCCTTGAGCTGGCTCTGGGTGGGTGGGGGAGGGTCAGCAGCGAGGGGGCGGAGCCTACACGCGGTTGTCTGCACTGACCCGGGCCCTCCGCATCACCCTGTGGGAGGAGTTAACAGCATAATCACCACCTCCGTCAGCATCCTGGTACCTGTACATGTCACGCAACTCTTTTCACAGTCATCTCTGTGGTTTAGGGAACCTATTGAAATGTGGTGGTATTCAAAAGTCTAATTTCCAGTTCTGAACTTTGTATTCACTGGGCTGATGAATTGATTCTATACAACACAGGTGCTCAGATCACAGGCCTTGAGATTCTCCTCCATCTGGGTGAATTAAGTGGTCGAGTTAACGACCAGTGAACACAAAACCAGATACTAGAAATACCATGTTCACAACCTCTGCTTTAGTGCTACCAGTCAAAACAAAACACCCCACCCCTCACCTCACCTCCTGTCTCCATGATCCAGCAGGGTGTCCTGCGATACTCTGAAATCGTCAAGGGGGGACTGGTATCGGGCTTCGAAGGAACCCTCTCTCCCCCGGTGACCCAGAGCCTGGCCTGGCGACGAGGGCAGCGGAGACAGGGAGGAGCTGGACGATACGGAGCCTGTATCTCCCAAACGCTCCCGCCCTACTGCTCCTCCCATCGCACCCAGGAACGGAGAGATCTCCCCGTTTTCATGCTGTGAGAGAGGGAGCGAGTGCTGTGTAACCCTGCGGCTTTTCATGTGTCCCATCCGGGTTCCCATCTCGACTTCCTCTGCACGTTTCATGTTTGAGTTTGTTCATGATGATCTAGACTCTCACCAATCACTTACTGGAGGTTTTTTTTTTGTTTTTTGTTTTTTTTTATAAAATCACACAATAATTTAAATGTGTGAACTCTAGCCGCACCACTGTAATCGTACCACTCTGCTCTTACGAGACACTCACCCTGCCGCGGAGAATGTCCACATGGACGAGTAGAGAGGCCAACTCCAGATCCTCGTTGTAACTGTTCTTCAGCTGGACTGACCTGTAGCCTGCATCACGCACACACACACACGTTTAGACCCCATGTCCTGCTCAACCAACAACATCAGGTGTAAGAGCTCTGAGGGGTGGAGGATCTCCAGGGTTGGGACAGCTGAATCACATGCAATCACTGCCCCCTGGCCTCCTGAATCAGACACGCAATCACTGCATACTTCAAAGAAGAAAAAAAAAAAAACTTTCAGCTGCCTAGTGTCCCTACTGCGATTACCACGGCAACAGCCCAGTGGTCTCTAGCGCTTCACCTGGACATCCAGCACAGTGATGGGAGGAGCCAAACTCACCTGTCTTGAGGCAGCTGATGGGGAAGGTGGCCTGGGCAAGGAAGTTTTGGTCGTTGAACATGTCGATCTCGTACACGACGAAGCGCAAGAACGCAAACGTGGGATTACACACGGTGAAGCGGAACGGCTTCCGGGGCCACGTGGGGTTCAGGCCGTTATCCGCTGCAAACACACGGACGGCGGCGTTAGGATAATACAAACCACCGGACCAGAGAGACAGACAGATGTGCGGAGTCGCTGAGTTCAGTGCCCACACCGATTGATGATGCTGGGTGTGTGCAGTCAGTCCCAGGGGTGAAACGGTGCCTGTAATAAAACCTTCGTTAAAACATCCCCCGGGACATTACGGTGCTTAATTCACCAGAGGTTGAATCGTGCACCTCAGGTGAGCAGAGCAACGTCCACTCCTGTTCCTTCAGAATGATAAAATGGAAACGAGCCTCTTCGTACACAGTGAGGGTGTTTGCTCTGATCTCAGTACAGTGGAGATAAACCGTAACCCTCCCCAGCTGGTGGGAGTGAGGGTGTTTGCTCTGATCTCAGTACAGTGGAGATAAACCGTAACCCTCCCCAGCTGGTGGGAGCTGAACCTGTGTGCTGTTCCACCCTGGTCAGCCCTGCAGTGGAAGGGTGTCTCATAGTGTCTCACAGTGTCTCATAGTGAGGACAGGCCTTGGTCCTGCTCCTCACCATCTTCATTCTCACCCTCAGAGTCCGTCTTCTGTTTAGCGCAGTCATATTCTGCACCACACACCTCGATCTCGATGAGCGGGCAGACGATGCCCCGGCCGTGTTTGGGAAGGTGGCGTGCCCCCAACACCTTCAAAACACACACACACACACACACACCTTTAAAATAGCACTTATGATGGGGCCAGCAGGATAGATTACATCACACCAAGCCCATGTGACCTGGTCCTGATTACTGATGTTCTGGAGCCACACTGAACACAACAGTGACTCACCTGGATCAGATGAAGATACAGAGGGGCGTGGCTCTACTCACTCAGCACAAATCACGACTAGACTAGCACACTCGTACCTCTATAACCAGCGTCACTGGCTCCACCCCTCTCAGAGAGTGCCTGTCAAAAGGGTCAAAGGTGTCGTCTCGCATGATTGGTGGCTGCAGTACATAGCCACTCCTCCCGTTTAGCATAAAGAGAGCCTGGTTCATCTGCATGGGTTTGTCTGTGTGAGGGGGAAAAAAGACAACAGGTTTGCAGAAGGAAGGAGGAGGAACACAACAGGAAGCACAGGAGCACTCACACCTGAAGGCCGTAGGACCCTGAGGGTAAACCCCACCCTGTAGACCACCCACTTTCTCCCATCAACCCTCAACCAACCTTTCACAAGTCCTTTGTACCCCTTTATCTGGTTTGGCCAATCAGAAGGAG
This sequence comes from Sternarchorhynchus goeldii, assembly GCA_028565775.1. Taxonomy (NCBI): domain Eukaryota; kingdom Metazoa; phylum Chordata; class Actinopteri; order Gymnotiformes; family Apteronotidae; genus Sternarchorhynchus; species Sternarchorhynchus goeldii. The sequence goes on from JAOXYF010000023.1 coordinate 9,412,114, forward strand.
CTCTGTGCACCTTCTGCCCCTTTAGAATCAATCAGGACTAATCAGAAGTGGCTCTGCTCCCACCTGCAGTCTGGAAGTTCAGGGCGACCAGCTGGCTGCCGCAAAGCCACATGGGTAAAGGGTCGTAGTTGGAGGAGTCGAGGCGCTGGCCGCGGGGGTAGATCCGAGACAGCTGAAGGCGGTTGTACTGCAGGAACTTCTTGCCTTTGATCCTGTTGACATACTTCTCAGCTTTGGTCTCCGGGAACGAGGACATGTCCCTGAAACAGGCCCTCTCCGTGCCGATCTCTGCAGAACATGGGCACACACACACACACACACGCACAGAAAGGTCACCACTCTGGACTTGTTCCGTTTACCCGTGAATCTTCGCTGAACTTGGTTTCACTGTTATTTTTGCATCCTTTCACATTTTAAACCAAAATCAATGGAAGGTTCCCTTGGTGAGGAAGAAACAGGTTGGAGCAAAGCCTTATGGGATTTGCAATACAGACAATTCTTCCCAGCATGCATCACTGTGGTCAGGTATGCTGACAAAACGTACTGTCTTCATCGAAGGGTACAGGACGACAATAGACAACCAGGTCCGAAAGCTCCAGGGCGATCTTCTTCCTCCTCTCCATCATCTTCCCCTCTTCCAGCTGCGCGACAGGGGAAAAGCAGAACACAAACTCAAACACTCCTTTCAAATGTACATCCATGTCCATGCAGTCTCCACCCGGATCTCCACAGCAACGTTCCTGCTCCAGTCCACAAGACACAACTTTCTCTGAGGTTCTGACTGCATGTGCAAACCAGTGGTGAGTGGTGCACGTCACCATAGTGACACGTTTGTGTGAAGTAAGTCAGTACGGAGAGACCGAGAACGTTTCCTAAATACTGGCAAAAAAACTACAAAAAAAAAAAAAAGTTATTACAAGAATTCAGTTCATTTCTTTCAAGATACAACGTCAGTACGAAAGGCCCGTCTATCAAATCGGTCTCCCCTTCAGAGCGGCAACCAGGACTCCAGATCACCTGAAGGAGCCTCCGGTAAGGGAAGTCGCCTTCACCCGACTCGGGGAACCCGAGCCTCTGTAGACGAGTCTGAAGATCTCCTCCCCCACAGCACTGAGTGACTACAATGTTAAACAGGGACGGGGAAGATCCTGAGGTTCTCCAGCATGCAGAAACCTCCTTCCTCTTCACTGCCCAGACCAGCAGCACATGGACGTGGTGTTTCCAGGCAGTGCCCAGCCAGTCTTAAACTACAGCTACCTGAGCATCGAGACGCCTGCCAGTACTGACCAAACGCTAAACACAACAACCTGGGCTAGATTTTATTATGTGTTTCTATGTATAAAAATAGTTTCAAATATCTCTGGAGCTTCCAGTTTTGTCCAAGGTTACAACTTGCTTCTTGCTCAAACTTTCTTTCCACCTTAAATGGTGTAGCAGTTTTCTTTTTAAATCAAATTTTCTATTGCAGTTTATTGGCCTCATTCGAATCTATCTGTTCCACCTTAAATCCTTTTCAGAACAGATGATACAAATCAAAGCTTCTGCTTCACAAATGGTGCAATTTGTAAACGTAAGAAAAGAAACGATTCAACGACCCCCCCCGAGACACACACCTTGGCTTCAGAGGTCATGGTGACCTCACGGATCTTCTGAACCCAGTCTTTCAGCTCCTCCTGAGAGCTGGCAGAGACGTCCAGAACCGGCTCAGCCCGGGGAGAACCCACGGGCAGTAGAGAGAAGACATGTGGCCTGCTGCCCTTCCCATCCGGCCTTACCACTGCGCGCGCGCACACGCGCACACACACACACACACACACACACAATTAAACTTTGTATCCTTTGGTAATATTGTACATCAAACTGTCCTGAACCTGAGGGGAGCTTCCACTAGAGGGAGCTAGAGGCACAGCATTACCATGAAGAGAGTCAGGCTGCTACACACTCACCGATCTGACAGGAAGACACGTCCACACTTCCCCTCAGGAGATCTCCCAAAGGACTGCTCTCTGTTGCCTGGTGTGTGTGTGTGTGAGAGAGAGAGAGAGAGAGAGAGAGACAGACAGACAGAGAGAAAGAAGAGGACAGAGCACATGTCAACAGTGAAAGAGCAACAAACCCCACCCTCCCACACACACACACACACACTCCTGTTTTGTATCATATTAAAGACTTAATTGCCTGTTTGCCGTTATTGATGTTACTGGTGTTAATAGTTACTGATCTTCACTGTTACTGTTGTCATACGTATAATATTTAAAAGGTCCAAGTGTATTTTCCAAAACTGCTTTAAAAATATATACACAGATATTGGCGTCATCTGAGAGAGAGACATACACACACTCACGCACACACACACACACACACACACTCACAGATCTGTCTGGCTCCACAGCTGCAGAACTGATCTCCTCCACATAGTTTGCAGGAAACCAGAGTTGTTTCTTTCCCCCAAAGTCACCTTTCCACCTGCGCACGCGCACACACACACACACACACACACACACACACACACACACACACACACACACACACACACACACACAC
>JAOXYF010000023.1:9426447-9465434 GCA_028565775.1 Sternarchorhynchus goeldii
AAACAATGCTGGGACTCTACTGCTGTGTGCAGTTTCCTTTACAAAGGAGATACCACAAAAAAAACACAAAAACTAAAACACAACTGCCCATTATTCTCAGGTACACAGGCAGCTTGTGTTACCACAGTAACCATACCTTAAAAGATCTAAATAGAAATAAATTTATTTAAACTATGGTTTAATGTCTAATTAGAAAAAAAATCCTTCTGCAAATAGCAAAATTCTGGATTCATCAACAAACTTTTAAAAATAAAAGTGAAAAAATGTTCAACAGCTTGTGCCTCAGGCCTACTGTACACGTGACGAGTACGTGGTTCTCTGTCCCAGTAGTTTAAAGTCTGCAGCATCCACGTCTGTGGATGAGCCACTGCACGTGACAGCGAGCGAGGCACCTGGAGCGCGAGCCATTATGTTTGATATGGAACTCAAACATACAACAATCTGTTTTGAGTAGCCGATTTTGATTTCATAAAAACTGGCAGAGCTGAAGAGCGCCAAGCTAATTTACTTACAGAGAGATCTGTCAATTTGAAAATAACATCAACACAAGCTATAGCACCGATTATCCGACACAACAGCACGGTATAAGAACCGGGAGACTTTATTGCAGCATCACTGTTGCTCGGTCATCTCACTAATGCATAAGATGTCAGCTATGAAATCACATGCTCGAAAACGCCTTTCAGAGAGACGATTTGCCAACAGAAATGGCAAAGAAAAAAAAATCTCGCTCGAGCCATTTTTCCTGCTTCGCTGCTGCATCCGGAGCAGAGTGCAGCTGTGCGCGAGGCATCCTGCCGCACGCCAGGGTTTACGCGAGGCGCGCAGTCAGTGTCTACAGAAAGGCCTCGACGACATTCATCGCCTGCTTTTAATGTAACCGCACGCCCAGAACATAAGCGTATCTGCACATTTTTGCACGCATCAAAATAGGGGCCTAAACGACCGTCTACTGATCTATCCGGTCTGCATGTATCTCAGAATGACGGTGCGTGTTTGCCCACGCGGCACGTCCCATCATACTGTTAACATTTTCCCCCGGTTTGGTCAACCGGCACACCGACCAGTTTGGTTAAAGAAAACCTGTTCTAATATGACGTCTTGTATCTGGACTCGTATCTTCACGTGTGATCACTACGATAGCACGAGCGCTTTGTAATGGGAGAGACATTCGACAACAAAAGCCCAAACGTCAAGACTTATGTAAAACACACAAGCAGAGGGACCGGCAAATCACGTGTGCAGTGGCCAAGCGTGCCCAAACCGGATTGAATCCGTCCATTACTTATACTGGACCGGACTTAATCCGTCCATTAGTTATACTGGACTTCTAATCATCGGAAACACTCGGGACGATACTTACTTTCTCCCTCAATTTTGTCCGTGCCTCTGGTCCATATAACTTGTCTTGTCTCTAGTTTCACTTGAAATGTCCTCCTTTCTGGTCTCTGGGACTTTTTGGAATAAAAAAGAGTGAGTACAGTTCCCAGCTCCAGGTCACGGTAAACAGTGTTCATCTCCGTGTCACTCGGTGTCCACGGAACGGGTCCGTTAGAGAAGAGCGCGGCGCTCGCAGCCATGAGGACGGTCTTGTCCTCCTCGGTTGTGGTCCTTTTCCTCCCAGTTCACAGCCTCCTGGGCCCGACCAGGACACCTACGAAAACACGGAGAGTTGAGCTGCAGTATCCGACATGTCCGCCTACAAAAACGACAGTAACGTCGACAGCAGAACCGACTCGCGCTCCAGTCCGTTGAATTTACCTGCGTTTTGATTCGGTTTGTTAAAAGCAACGAGATGCGATTCGTGTCCTTATTTCATCCATTATGTTCAAAGCACCTTTAGCTTAGCAGCATTTCCACTAGCGAGTGTGTTCAGAGGCGTAGGATATACAGCCCAGAACACGAGAAATGTCAGATGTTGAAAGAGCTTGGTTAGTTCAACGTCGAGCTCGTCGTGGCGTCTCAACATTAACATCTCCAACACTCACCAACTGACACGATATACGAGGATAATGGTGATGATCCAGTGGTTTGGGCTGTAGTTGATCTGAAGGCTAGGCTACATGTAAGTACATTAAGGTGCGTTTGTTTGAACGATGTCTTGCTAGGCTAACAGCTAGCAGGCTAAAATACGCTCCTTCCAAGTGGATAAACTACCCTACCGCAGCGAGTTATCAATAGGTGTATCTATGTGTTATCAATAGGTGTATCAATACGTCCGAACGGTCTGTGAACAGAAATAATCAAGTCACAGTGTTTCCATTACTGAATCCGGGCAGTTACGATCAACATTGGTTACGTTTTTTTCCAGTGGGCGATTAAATGAAAGCAGTATGGCTGTTGTACAAGCAAGCACGGAACACGGGGTTTGTTCGGAGGTTTGTCGTCTTAAAACATCTACCTTACCGTTCAAAAACGCAACTGGTACGCGAGGGCACAACAAAAGAAGGACGCGTGGTACCGCCGCAATCTCAGCCCCGCGCATCTCTGGACCAGGTCCACATGTCCACGCGTCTGTCCCGGTTTTCGTGATTATATCATCTCGCGACGGGCACGATGCGTCTCAGTCCCGAGAAAAGTCGTGCGGATTTTCCGTCGGCGTGCTGTTATCCGCCATGGAGTTGGCCATATGCGAGTCGGTCTGCCCTTCCCCCATCCGACCCCTTCTGTTGAACAAAGCCGTACGGAGAACAGCCTCTTAAAGACACAGCTGTGACGGCCCTGCTTTAACAGCCTCGCTCACAACCGCAAACCCAGACGTGACATTTTTCTTAGAAATAATTTATCTCGACACTCATTAACCTACGAAGTTAACATTCTGTCTGCATGGTTACCCGTAATGACGTTTAGGAACCCTCGTCGTAACTCCTGAACATGTTTTACTAGATGGAGTAACTCATCTACATTTTAAGGGTTAAGATACACCAAATAAAGCTGTACAAAATCTAAAAACATTTCAATTGTAAGAATTCAGCTCAGTTATAGTTCATGAAGCTTTATTAAAAGCCTGTGCAGGTTGTTTCTGATTGCAGCGTATGGCCAGATACTTTGTCATCAGCAGACCAGTGTCACTTGAAAGTCCACTCTTCCATGGCCTGTGAGACCAGTGGATGTGACCCGTCATAAATATTCACTTGCTTTAACTTCAAAACCATATTACGATTTAAAATAATCAGTGGGAGAACTAAATCACAAACTGACATATGGATTCAGCGAAGGGGTACACTTCACTAGACACCATCCGCAGGTCCCAGAGATCCAAATATAAACCTCACCATATTGCAGCTTTATACCAACGTAAGCAGAAGCTTCTCACTGAGATCATGGTGAATCACGTTCTCATCATATCAGCAACGTTTGTGTAAATCTTTCCTCATTTTTCTGGATTGCTCAAATTTGCTTATTTAACGTGCAGCACAGTTAACACGGCAAATCCCTCAGTGCTGCAGAACATCATTGCACATCTTTGCAAACACTTTCAAGAAAACCGACATTAAACCACAGTTGCAACGTCACCTCATCAGCTTCTCACGGGAAGAGAGTGACGCAGAGGATGTGGACCTGCCACTTCTCACCTTATGAGGCATTACATTTAGCAAACGTTCGACTTGTATTTTTCTGCAAGTAATGACAGACTCCCAAATGAAACCGTCTGGTTTGATTTCTTGCGTTTCACTACAAGCTGTGATGGTTTGAGTGGACACTACCTTCCTCAATGAGCTCACGTAGAACTTACTGTGACCAGTGTGGAGAAACACAGCATAACATTACATTTAGGAAACTTATCCTCTAGTAGGCGATTATTGAAACATTTGATAAAAGTTACACAAATTCAATTCTAGTAGTAGTGTCTGATTTTAGGAGTCTTGCATTCAAAAAGCATCCCAAGAAAAACTGTGATTCCATTAATCGCCGTGTAATTTGGAATATTTTCCTACACTCCACACACTGTAATCACTGTGGAGGGACCATTTTAACTGAGGATCCTTGTATCATGAGACTGTGAGGAGTTTGTTTGGACACACGACCTCCTTTAACCCAGCAACAGCACCACTCTCTGGGAATGGCACATCAGCTACGGTGAGTTTACATGCTTCCCAGAATGCACCATGTTGACTGTGTACATACACGTGTACGTACCTATACTTGTCCCAATTCCGTTTAGAGCCTGGATTCCTCTGCATAGCCCTAACCTCCCTTAAAGCACTGTATACCTCACACTGTATAACACCCTGCCTCGCCCCTCTGCACTGCTGCGAATGTGAACTCTGGCCAAGGCACATTTCCTCATGCTCACAGCGAGGCACGCTTCCTCAGGCTGGGGTGAGGCACGCTTCCTCTGGCTTATCAACATGTTACAGTTTGTACGGGACACTACAAACCCCTCAGGTTCGACAGCACTTCTTCTAAACCGTTTTTATCATTAACGGTCACTCGTGCTGGAAACCAAAGAACCAGTTCTTGGCCACATAAAACCTCCTGGTTACATCCTAATCACCGCGCACATTAATGTAAAGTCAGTGGTGTATGGTCAAACACTCCAATCTGTTCAATGACAACAGCGAAATTATGATATGATTATTATTATTATTATTATTAACAGAAGCAATATTATTGTTATTAAATCACATTATATTTTGTTGTTGTGGGAGCATTAGAACTTGTGCTCAAGTTTAGCATCAGATCCAAACACTTTACATTTATTACATTCACACAGAATATGAAGAAAAGCCTCCGACATCAGTGCTGAACGATGAAGGACAAAACAAGTGGAGTTACTGTTAAAATAACCTACATTATCAGAAAAGACTAATTAAATATGAGCTTTGTTAAATACAGACAATGATAAAAAGACTGCATGTAGCTTCCATTGGTTGCGAGTGCCAAAGCCTCACGGGAGATTTCACCGTTAAAAAAGGTCATTTCCGACTCCCATCATTCTTAGTTCCAAAACTATTCCAGAGAGGTTCAGACCTTAATTCTCGGTTCATGGTGTGTATTTTACCCCTACAGACTTTAATACTCTATTCGTGGGGTGTAAGACTTTTTTCTGGTTTCGCTGGACAGAACTAAAAAAAAAATGCATCTCTGATATAAATGGCAAAAACAAAAATTCAACATGAAAATGAGATGACGGCTGTGCAGAACATTCAGTTCCATTTCCACCTCATTTTGTACCAGCTGATAAAACTGTTTGTAACACAAAAACCCAACAGGATGCTGGAACTTCATAAGAGTGAAACAGGTTAAAACACACAAGAACAGCAACAACGACCTTACAAATATGAAGTGAAACACACACACTTAAATACATGGGGTGACACACACACACACACACACACACACACACACACACACACACAAATACATGCACCCCAGTCTAGACACAGGTGAAACGAACAATTAGAACAAGATGCACATCAAGACGACACGCCTATGACACACACATACACGCACACAGAACACGAAAGCCCACACATACACACAGGACGAGGGAGGAGTTGAGGGCGACCAACGTCACAGCTGAAGCGCACACGCACACACACACACACTCCTTTCTCACAGTGCTTTCCTTAAATCAGGTGTGTTCATGCAGTCCTTAAACAACTCTTTGGCGTTTCCTATAATTCATTAACAAATACGGAGGCAGTAAGTTCACTAAGACACACCACCCACAGGTCAAGAGCCAGGCAGCACGTTCAGCTGATTTAACAGTGCACTGAACCTGTTCACCACCCTCGCTCCCTACCCCCTTCAACTGATAACCCCCCCACCCTCGCTCCCTACCCCCTTCACTCACTACCTTCTCCTTCATCCCCTCCCCCATTTCCCTCATCAGGCTGTATACATGACTCATTAAATGTTAAACCTTCACGTCATTTCTTTTTGAAAAGGAACAATAGAAAAACTTGTAAAACCAACAGGTTCCAAACTCAAAGTCCTCGTCCTTCAGATCAACAGCCCAGACAAACTTCTCTCACTCGATTTATTATAGATTTGTTCCACAGTGATTCCCCAATTTTTTTACACCTGTAGAAAACACTTGAGAAAACAGAAAATAATTGTTTATACCCGATGTACGTACTCACACACACACACACCCAAATACATGTGTTCTGACACACACACACGTATGCTCACATACACACAAGCTCAAACACATACACAAACTTAAACACACACACACACACACACACACACACACACACACCACAGTGTGGGGGAAAGTTCAGTGCCAAACTCTCCCATGCCTTTCCAAAACACGGTTCCCTCCCAGCACGTCTCAGCGCTGCGCTGCCCCCTGTGGGACGGCCTGGTTCCCGCATGCTCTGCACCGTGTCTCAGAACCGCAGGTGTGGGAACGGGTCCCAGCCCCCACCTGAGCCCCCTCTCCAGACCTATCTTGAATGCCCCCTCCAACCCCCACCTGATCCCAACCCCACCCCACCCCAGCCCTTTCACATCACCTCAGCAAGGGAACGCACTAAGACTACACCCCCTCTGGCACACAAACAAACACCATTGTTCCTGGAACAGCCCGCCCTCCTGTTTCCTGCAGCTGCGGCTGATGGTTCCCACAGTGCAGGAAGACTTTCTCTCCCAAGCCCTTGTTTGTCCATAGTAACTCTTCCAGCCGATTTTAATACAATACATCATTGTTGACGTCGTGAAGTCGATGACAACAGAAACGACACACGTGAGGCGCCACTAAAACCATCGTAACGGCCAGCGTGTAAATCCAACCTATGCTTGTCCTCAGACACTTCATTACACTATTATTAATATCATTCTGACCTTCAGGAACAGTGTCTGATCCTGCAGGTCATTGGACTTTCTGTTCACTGAAAACAAAAACACTGTTCGCAAGCAGGTATTTCACTAAAGCTCGTTTGAGTTGCCACAGTTATATCAAAGTCTGGTTAACCAACGCAACCTAATCTTTAGTGCGTGGCACTAACACAGTCAGTTACGATACTCCAGTTAACTTATTGCTATCTGCATAACTCTAAACTGTGTTAGCCTATACTACTTACTGTGCTCAGTTTATACATATTAAAATATATTTCCCCCTTAAAAACTCAAAACAAAAACTACTCTCAAATGTATAACAGCCATTTTCAACCCAGCTCTAACACACCCTAAAGTCTAACCTCAGTCTCCATTCCACTGTTCTTCAAACCAAAACTGTTCCTCACAGACCACAGCACTGTTCACAGACACAGTTCCTCAGGTGGTCTGAACCTCCAGCTTCATCAGCCGTTTGGCCAGCCTCTGCACGACCTTCTTCTTGCTCTCTACAGCCCTGGTCACACAGCGTGAGATGGCAACGCGAGAATTTTTTTAGATGCAAATACCTTGTGGACCTAGTTTGTAATTTACAGAATTGACACACTTTCAGCTCCCTGATACATTTAGCAGGCTGAAAACTGTCCACCAAGGATGCAAATATATCCACAGTCCAGCAGGGGGCGCTGTGTAAGGGCGCTGTGCTTCATCAGCCTGTACATCTGTCTGATACTGCTACAAGTATGTGCACATTACAGTTTACACTCAGCTGATGCCTTGTGCACATGTGATAGTTGTTTACACTCTGCTGACACTGTGTGTGCATGTGTGGTCTGTTGTGTTTATTTTGTTCTTCACTGTTTGTACTATTGTTATTGTGTTGCTCGGTGTCGGCCAGAGGAGGATGGGCCCCCTTTGAGTCTTTGGTTCCTCTCAAGGTTTCTTCCTCTTGTTCTGAGGGAGTTTTTCCTTGTGACCGTCGTCCTTGGCTTGATCACTGGGGGTTTGAACTCAAACAAGGGTTGTTGTAATAAGTGCTATAAAAATAAAATTTCACTCAGCTGACACTACGTGTGCAAATGCGATATTTTAAACTCAACTGTATGTGTGTGCAAATGTGACTGTTGCCATGATGTCCACCCTGTTTTGTTGTTGAACTACAGAAGACAGGGGGCACAAAATCAGGACATGGACCCTTATCAACAGGTGTGGGCAGAATATCTGAGATACAGACAAGAGCAAAGTCACAGCTTCAAGTGTGGAAGTAGTGAGGCTTTACTTTGGTGTGCAGGTGCAGTATGGTTCCCTCAAAGGTTTTGGGTAGTGCCCTCTGGTGGTTACAGAGGGGAGCAACAGCTCGATTGGCTTTGTTGTTTGGTGCAGATTGCAGGTACGGAACACCTCCTGAAGGTGCTTGCTCACGATGGATGTCTGCACGAGACAAAAGACACACACACACACACACACACACACACACCACAAACTATAATACTCATGCGCATTCTGCAAAGCACACACACCCACCATAGAAACCATAACAAACAATACAAACCATAACACAAACATGCAAACCACACACACAAACTGCACAATGTAGGTAAACCCAGTGATTTTTTTTTTTTTTATGTTTGTCAAAAAGAGATCGTCTCCTGGATCTGGAGAACACCTAAAAGACGATGACCAAGGGTTACTGATGTCGTTATGGTGCTGTAGATGACATCTGTGGCATTACTGGGTCTCTAAACTGGTTCATACATTCCAGAACCAGGTGGCCTAAACTGTCCTTCCTGTTCTAAACTCCAACCCGAGGTGGAAAGTATGTGTGTCAACCACAGAAATACCCTAGTCATGTTTAACAGATTCCATATACACACACAATTTTATGCTCGTGTGTACAAGTGTATGAATGTGAGTGACTGATTTGAATGCGTGTTTGTGAGCGACTGTGTGGAAGTGTGTGTGTGTGTGAATGTAAGCAGGAAGCAGAGTTCCTTTAAGACAAAGCTGAGAGGGTCTTATGGGGCTGGATCACCTGTCTGTACAAACATCCTCTTCTCCCTCTCTCTCCCACACACACACACACTCCTGATGTTCTCCACCTATGCAGAGCTCCAGAGTCTCTACTGCCTCCCCCTCCTCTTTCTACTTATCTGCTCTCTGACAGAGAGGAAAGGGCAAAACAAGAATGAGGGTGAGAAAAGATGAGAAAAGATTTATTTATTTTATTAATTGTAGTTTTTTTTTTGTATTATTAATATATTGTCAGTAACCCCAAAAATCGTCAATAACCCAAAAAAAAAAACTAGTTTTTTCTTCTTTATTAAATAAGCTTAGTGCTGACTCACCTCTTATCTCTTTAGTCCAACTACATATAACATCTGGCAAGAACATTTATTCTGGACCTTACTCCACTGCTCTCTGTCACACGCGCACCTTTCCATCTCTACATTTTTTCAGTTCACATTTCACAGTACTGTGCTCAGATCCACACACTTCAAAGTGCACAGTCACATACTTCTGCCAGTCCTTCTCTCCCTGAAACACACACACACACACACACACAGTCTTGGCATGCAGCATGACGTCAGCCATGAACAAGAAGTGACTGATGGATGAAGGACAGGCACAGTCTATCCTGCAGTCTATGATTATACGATTCAGAGGTCTAAGGTCAGTCTGTGATTATACTGTATGATTCAGAGGTCTAAGGTCAGTCCCTGACCTTCCATATGCAGGTCTGTTGTCTTAACCGCTATATTATCCACTATACACACACTGCTTGCCCAGCTGATGAAGGACCTCTGTCCTGTATGGAAACTTCACTACAATGTCTCTAACCCTCTTACTACAGTACACTGCAGTTGCATTTTTAATGTATGAAAACTGCTGTATAAAAACCAAGCTGAAAACAGCTCGCTGTGTAATAAAGATCAAAACCTGTAGATGTTGATGGTGTCAGACTACATTTCATTGCAGCTTTTCTCCTTCCTCCAGGCCCTGAACACAGAAAACGGGGTGTGTGTGTGTGTGTGTTTATGAGTGAGTGTGTGTGAGAGAGCACACTCATAACAGTCGCACAGCATAAACAACTCCACCATATGGGTTAGACCATCACACACACACACACACACACACACTATTGTTACTGGTTGGTTCAGCCAGGATAAAAAAAAAAAACTGCAGAGCTAAAAATATGCTCTGTAATTACAACAGGCTGAGAGAGGGAGAGAGAGACAGTGAAAGGGCCAGAGATCTAAACACCTTCATTTGAAAGGAAGTTTACAGGGGCAGAGAGAGGAAGAGGAAAAGGAGGGGGAGGATGAGCACAAGCCTTCTAAGCGCATGGTACAAGGGTAAACGACTGGGTTTCAGCCAGTCTCAGCCAGCCACCGAGCTGCTGGGAGCACTTGGGAACGTCCAGAACCCTGCTCCCAGGGTCCTTCTCCATGTACCTCAGCACTGTGTCTAAACAAGCCTGCGTGACCCAGACAGAACCGCAGTGACCGCATGCTGGAAAAACATGTGGCTCCAGGCTAACTCCATCCTCCTCCACCCAAACTGCTTGAGGCAGAACACCTCACAGGGAGAGAGAGAGCCCTCTTGTGGTACATTTGTGCAACTTTAGAAAAGTAGCAGGTCCTTCACTTGGGGAACCAGGGTCTTTTACAGGATTGTGGTGAAGGGAAGGATTCTGCAGTCACACTCGATAGATATTACAGTCATCAACCCAAAGCTTTACTGCAAGCTAAAAAGCAAAAACATTGGGCTTGGTGTGCACTGCACCGCTCACTACACTGTACACCACACTACACACTACATTGTAGACCACAGCAGACACAGCATTGCACACCACACTGTAAATCACACTGCACACAGTCTGTAGACAGCACTGCACACAGCACTACACAGCACACTTCCTCCTTTCAGTTCGTCACCATCAGCCACATTTTGTAACAGTACTATCATTATTTTTGTAACCATCACTTATTTTTTGTAAGAGTATCTTTTTTTTAACAAAATCATTTAGTCATTTAACATCGTCAAACCTCATTAAACTTTGTTAGTTTAACAAACGGTATAAAGAAATTTCCTAGAATTGTGCATGAGTATGTGACTGTGTATTTGAATGTGTTCAAGTTTGTGCATTTGTTTCTGTGTGTGTGTGTGTGTGTGTATATATTTGAGTGTTTGTATATGAGTGAATATCAGTGTGTGTATGCAGGATCAGCACGCACTTGCTACAGTATTCTAACAAACTATTCCATTAAAAGAATAATACTTTTAGGTTAACGTTCAAACATTTAGTCAGTCATGAAAATCCTGCAAGTCTAATTTTGATCGTGTTAAAAATGTAAAATCTTCCATACTAAATAAAACATTTATTAACACACATCGTACGTTGTCGTGTGTAGAACAGCTATGAGTGTCATTAACGGGCTGGACGAAGAAGTGAGGCGCGAAGACGGCGCGAGAAAGACACGTGACCTTCCCCTCGAGCGCATTCTGACGCCCAGTACAGCGGGAAAATGTCCCATAGCCCAAGTCCTTAATCCACATCTCATTTTTAAAATCACTGAAATTATACTCGTTAGGTTTGAAAAGCATTAAGCGGATAACAAAAACCAGCTACAGGTCAATCAGATATCCGATTCAGAACGAGTTATTACCGACTGTAAAATAAATTTTTCGTTTTGAACAATAGTCGGTTATGAGTGAGCCTGAGGGGAGTCTCATCTCGAACAATCTCGTCAGTGAGCGAAGCATGAACAAGTTCATCGCCGACTTCAAATCTGAGTCGACACCATTTATTCGAGAGCCACGGTCGAGCTACAGTAAGGTCAATACGTTTACATAAATGATAAATCGCTACAAGGGGAATCTAGCCAAGACGTCAAACGTGTTAACAATTTACACACGAAGGTACTGCAAGGCAATAAAAATTGCCTACGCGCCTTTACTTCGACCATGGCAACGTTTCCCTTATCGGTTTTCGATTATCTATGTTCTTCAATAAAATAATTGATCACCGATTTGATAAAGAACAAACATGCAAGAATCGTCCAAGAGAAAGATGCCAGTAGAAAATCATTGTGAAATTAAGACGAGCAGTTAAGCATTTTCGAGTCCCATTTTTCTCCAAATGCGCAGGCTCCTGCAAGTTATTTATCAGGGAAAAGATCCAATCTGCTCGTGAGAACCATTGTGCGTCTCATTGAAATGTGTCAGAAAGTAAAGTTTATTATTCGTCGTTAACGCAGTCTATGCAGGTGTTGTGATCCTTTTAGATGGTGTTAGTAGTGTATTAACCTATGCAAGGCACGTTTTCTTTCTACATCTTGTCCGGCTGCTGAATAAACACTCTTGGGATCAGATGGTTTGCTCCAAACAGGTTTTCCTGGGCCCACCACAATCTTCCAGTTGCTGTTCAAAGATGTGTATTGTTGTCCTGACTGTAAACCTCACATACGAGTACAGCTCCCATGTTCTCACCAGAGTTTAGACCAGGAGAGAACAGGTCATTTATCACCTTCATCCTTCACTGGCTCTGATGAAACATCATGGTGGCGGTTGGCCTCTTCCTTCATGACTGTAATCCAGAATGGTCCAATGACAGCTGCTCACACCGTTACACCTCCGCCACCTTACTGGAACTTGGTTTGAATGGGTGGTCCATGTCGTCAGTCATCCAAATCTCCTCTGGTCTTTAATCCTTCTCTATTTAAATCTTTGGCCCCTTCTGACTACTTTAGCTTGTCATTTTCCTTAAGGATGTAGGGAGCATTTCATCTTTCTCGCCCAGTCTCTGCACTCTTGCCAACTTCTAATCCAGGAGAATCACAGTTGGCCACTAAAGGATTTCTGAAGTCTGTGTTGAATTATTTACAAGTCTTTCGCTCCTCATGTGTGTATTTTAACACATTTTAACCACACACTCTGCTCTCTGGCAATGGAGGAAGCACTGGACAACTAGTTACATTCCCCCACTGGTCAGAGATACAATCACCTACTAGGCGGAAAACATAACTGCCTCAGGAGAAAACATAACTGCCTTAGGGAAAAAAAAAAGCACAGGCACTACAGCAACACTTATGAAAAAAATTTAAATATTTATTTCTATTCTGAGGATTAAAAATGTATATTATATAAAAAAAAAATTAAATAGAACCTAAACGCTGTTAAGAATAAATGCCACCGTGAAATTCTAGCCGTCACCAACCCTCCTTCAAAAAAACAAAAAACAACAACGGCACAAACATACGCAGTGATGTAGCTAAAGGAACAGTGATGAGAGCTTAGAAGCGCCAACATCAGGTGTGTAAATGAACACAACAAACAGAATAAATTAGTCCAGCAGACATTTTTAACATCCATATGCCTGAAATGGGAGACTGGAGACAGCAAACCGATATGCTGGATCAGAACAAAAGTGAATGCAATGTAGAACTCAGCTCAGTGCCCGCTAGACCGTCATATCTCCCGAGGCTTTCTGATTGGGTAATGGGTCAGCACAGAGTCCAAGGCCTGCAGCAGAAGACCCTGGCAGCCCACGCAGACATCCTGACTGTGCCAGTCCTTCATCGCCAGATTGTGCAGAGTCACAGATGTGGGGAGAGGAGACTCCAGAACCAGAGGAACCCTGAACGACAGCACACCTCAAATGAGCGTGACTGATTAGAAAGCTATATGAGAATACCATGTGGCTGTAAAGCAGAATGTGTTAACATTAGTAGTGTTATCTTGAAATAAATGTTGATATCACCAGTAACATGATTAGCAACATTAGATTTCTTGTTAATCTTACATGTACACTTCATTACATTTACTACCTAAATCATTCCAATCCTGATCTAGAAACAGCATCCCACATACACACAAATGCAACCCAACGCCCACCATCCCTGATGCTCTGCAAACTTCACTCCCATCATACACTGCACTTTCAAGCACTGTCCCAACACAGCTAGTCCTACAGGCAAAGAAACTTATGGCCATGCACAGCTCTCAGGACAGAGCAAAAGTCCTCCAGGACTTTTGCACATTCATTTAGTACATACTTTATGTACATTTAAGTTATGCTTCAAAGCTATTTTTTATTCGACGAGTTATTTAGCTTAGTGGCAGATTTTGTTTTATGAATTTGTTATTTTAGCATATGTATTATATAGCACGTTTGTTGTTTTTAAATGTGCTTTATAAATAAACTGACACCCCATAGTTCCCCACATCACAGACTGCCCACCCTAACAATCACAGCTGCATGTACAAGGCCAAGTCAGAACAGATCCATCCTCTTCATGGATACTGGATATTTTACACCAATTTACAACCCCAGACCTTTAAATGTCCTGCTTGATGAGTGCAAATAAGCATTTTTGATTGTGACTCACCAAGAGGGGTCCCAGGACCAGCGTTCATTCCAGAAGTTTCTCTGGCTGTGTTCGCTTTCTTTATTCAACACAATCTTCTTAAAGAAGCTTATGGGAAGGTTGACGCACCATTTAAAAGGCAAACGCATCTTTGGTGCAAGAGAGGTGCATGGAAAACAGAATCCACACCATCCATACAACCATGTAGTCACCATCAATCATGCGTGGTCCATTATAACAAACTGATGCATGAAACCACAACAAGCTAAACTTACCTCTACACAGCACTCTGGACACACAGTCCTATCAACACAACAGATGATGAATAGTTTTGAATGTACCATGATCAGAATATCTGAACAAAATAGAGATGGAGTCATACCTACTGCAGAGAGAACACAAAAGGTGCCAAGTGAAATATAGGGTTTTTTTCTTGCAGCATGAACACACCTGGGGAAAGACAGGTAAATGGTAAAGTTGCTAGAGTGTCATGCAGTCTTACACCAACTACACAAAGACTTCCGCTTCAGGCTTCGGCTTTACGGCCACGGATTTTGTAATGAGTGGAAGGGTTACTATATGCCTCATTCCTGAGTGAAAGGAGGGTGTGGACCTGTAGAACCTGGAACTCATAAAAGAAGCCAAAGGAGTGTGTTTGAAGAAAGAGGTGTCTGGATACGACTACAGTTTTTTTTATTCCTGAAAGTGAACCCAAAACATTCCACGAGCATGGATGGTATATAGGGCCTGTGTGTCCCCGAACGGTCAGCTGAGCTAAACGAGAAAGAGGCTGCAGGAACCATGTTTCTATCCGATTGCCATCCAACATAAAATCCTGTCCAGAGATCCATGAGAACAGACCCACCCTGGACCACTTACCCGCCAATTTTTGTTCACCTCGCATGCCGTGGTCTTCAGCTTTCCTTCCTTGGCATAGTGCACGTTAATTACATCAACTATCGTCATGGGAACACAAGCCTTGTTTTTCGATGCCTTTAAATGAGAAATGACCAATATCACAGCGCAGCAACCTCAAAGCCTGAAGGTACCAAAACTCTAAATATTCAGAGCAGACACTGAAAATAGAAAACCATTGGGAACACACACACATCTGAAAATACCTCAAGGAAGGAAACGAAATAAGAAACAAGAAGAACACACGAGCTGACAGAAGTCTCGGCTACTCGCGAAGGATCTGGCTCGGCGCTTCCCCTGGGAAAGCCGGCATTCCAGAGAAGGATTCAGCGGAGTGGAAGACAGAGCAGGGAAGAATTTCAGATTTCCATCAGCAGAACCTAAGTTTGATGGAGACATGCACACCAGGATGGCCTGAACACTTCATGCGCTGAATCTTGTATGTCAGTTAAGTTTTGTTTACTCTAGTGTGAACTTTAGTTTTTACAAAACTTTAGCATTACCTGTAAAACTGTCTTGTTGGGTAGTAAGGCCTTTACACATTCCTCCCTACAGAAAGTAACTACATCATACACTTTCCACAACTTTATCGCCATTATTACTACCACACTACCAAAATGTCAGATGTTACATGCGTCACATTCATGTTTTCACTCAACCACTTGGTCTTACTTGAGTGGGAACCTCCCGTTGGCTGGGGTTGGGAAGAGGATTCAGAAAGAATGAAGCATCTTCATTTGAAGAGTCTTCACAGATGGTCATAAGGGAGTTCACTTGTGAACTGCCATGTACTAACCATGCAACAAGAGAGAAAGATTTCTAAAAGTAGTGACAATCTACTTCAAACATTGTTAGTTGTAAGAGCCAAAAGCGCTCCTTATAGGTTCAGGGATAAAGTGTTTGATGTATGCGATTAGACGTCATGATGTGTAGTGTGCATGCGCAAGTGGGGCGGGTGGAATTTCCTGTTGGCTCAGTTAGAGGATTAGGATCAAGGGAGTCGCACGGTTTTCCGACCGCGTCTCTTCGCGTCGTGTTATCTATATAATATTGATAGCTTAAAGTTAAGGGGAAAATAGTAAAGCATGTAATTGTTTTAGGGTTATTATTTGTAATTTGTTTATTCGCCGAAATCGTGCAATAAAAGGCTGTTTCTAAGAATCGTCTGGTGGATAGGCTACTACAATGGAAGGCGCGTCGGTTACGCGGCTCAGTATATCCGTGGATTTGGAACCTTACATTAGTTATTCTCTTGCATCCAATTCCAGCCCCTGAATGCTTCTAGATTTTCATCTAGTAGTATACTAGATTTGAACTTGCTAGCTATACATCAAGCCCTTCACAAGCTTGGTCAAGTCTGTCTGAGCAGTTGGATATTGTATGGAGTACTGGGTTTAGGAATGATATCAGGAAAGCTCTGTACCTTTGCAAATTTGCCTTCTTGTATGTGACGCCAGTAGCTTCAGTGGATCAGCTGATCGAATCTCCTGCATGAGGAGCTCGTGGAGACTGGCCTCCTGCTCAGCACTCGGGGCTTTGGGTTTTAGGGTCCGCTCAGAGACCTGAAGCAACGAAAGAGATACATAAAGAGAGAGAGCTAAGAAAGTCATCTATAAAACTAGGATGCTTGTTGCGATGGCAATTCATGAAAACAAAACAGTATTACTTCTACCACTTATTGGACTTTTCTTGATGTACAGAACACAGCATTGAGACAGGAAGCAGTTAGGGATCATAAACAAAAACCACATCCAGAGGAGGCAGGAGGCAAGCAGTGGATGGAACGCACCGGCCGCAGCTTGGGTCCTGACCGTATCACATCCAGCAGGGCCTGGTGGAGGTCAGCTTTCTGGGGGCCACACCCCACCGCCTGTGGCCAAAAGCAACTCTCATTTCACAGGTTTTACAAACTGCAAGTTTATCCATCATAGTAAAATTAAAACACTTGTTTTAGTTAACAGAAAGGTTTGCAAGACCTTTGAAGTGTAACACCCAAGAGAAATTACAGACAAGGTGTGTGGGCGAGTTTCACAAGTTATGCTGTGTAGTTCCTCTCCAGGACGATAGGTGGCGGTGCTCACCTGCACCTTGCGAAGTTTGTAGCGTCTGAGCTGGATGTCCTGCAGCAGCTGGCTGTAGGGAGACCGGTCTGCTGGCAGAGAGGTGTTAGTGCTCACCGTCTCCTTCCGGGGGCGCAAGACAACCCCCCTGCTAAACTCCTCCACCAGGTGCTTCCATGCAAATTCCTAAATTCCGGTAAAAGGTATGCACACCAAGGAAAACACTCAGTACTTCTGAATTAAAGAAGTTATATGCATCTCCTAAACATTAACTTGTACACTAGCACATGTAAAACTCCAAAGCCAGGAGCTTATTCAAAATACAGCTCAGGTTTCATGTTTGATACCTATAAAACGTTACTCTATAGTATTTTTTATATACATACACACTTATTTGATGCAAAAAACTTAATTTACAGTAAATTACAACACAAGCAAACAAACCATTTTCAGAATTCAGGAGTTAACTGCTACTGAATAACATCATCAGAAACACTGTCTTTACCCATTTAGTTGTCGTACAAGGCAAGATGCTGGTCTCTGACTCCATGATCATTTTCTGCAGACTCTGTTTACAGCAAATAAAAATTTAATTGATTTTATCCAATTTACCCCTAAAAATGAACTTGCTTCTATGTGACCAACGCTCCAAGTATTACTTTGTAGAGTGTTATACCAAGTATAATGGTTCTAAAAAATAAAAAAAAAAACCAAAAAAACAGTGGCATAGATTTCACTTCAACTTGAGGGACACTATTTAGCCTCGACTAGTTAGTCTTTGTCTACAAAAAAATTGGACTTCTGTGAGGCAAGTCCCAGACCAGACTTCAGGTGCCTTATCTGGATCTCATCCTCACCTCTCTGGTTTGCTGGATGATGTGCAAACAGTGACACAGCTCAAGGGTGTGCGAGTACAGTGTGGAACACACATGTTGGTAGTGTTGAGCTGCGTGGTTTGGGTTATAAAGACGCTCTTCACAAACCTAAAAGATTAGTAAATAACGTTAAAGAATTTCAAGTTTATTCTATTTCATTTTATTCTATTATTTTCATATGCGTCATAATTTTGGACTTTTGTATGCAAAACCAACGTGATGTAAACAAAAATACTACTCAGTGGCATATGGATCATTTCTTCGTAACTAAAATGGTCAATGTTTTCAAGGTATTACAGATTAACGTGGTCCAAGTTCAAGGGCTGCGCTACCTGAAGAACTTCGGAGATGCTACACAGCGGCTGAAGACGGTCCTCAGAACCGAGGCTCACGTTCACTTTAGTCATTTGACACACCAAGAGTTCCAGTGTCTCATTCAGTTCCCTTTCGACATCTGCTCCAAGCCCCCAGTCAAGACAGGAATAAATCAGGCGACCCACGTAGTCAACGGTCTGTTAAAATAATATCGATAGGTTTACGGTTCGACAATATCTTTGCAATAAATCGGGCAGACAGGCAACTGAATTCCCAACAGGCAGACCTGCTTACCTGATCCTCCGTTTCAATTACGAACTGGTCGCCTGTTTAAAGAGAATGAAATGACTAATGTCAGCAGGACGAATTCGGTGCAGTGGGGAGGCAGAAACGGATGTGACCTTACCTGTTTTGCTGTTGTCTATTCTCAGAGAGATGCTGCCATCGCTTAAAAAGAAAACACCCTCGGGGCCTGGAAGTCTGAACGTTTTCCATGAGCCGTAACTTCCACCGACAGCGAAATTGGGCTCAAGGAGCAAACAGATCTGATAACACAGAGCCCACGCTTCTTCCTCGCGCACCGGCTTATTTTGTATACCGAGAATGTCACTCAACGATAACTGACACTTGGTAGATGTAAAAACATCCCGCTCCATTATACTAAGTGTATTATCTAACGTAATTATCTGCCACGTTTGATAATAAACAGACCTATGTCCGAATAAGAAATACTTTAGATTGCGTGCGTCATCAAAGACTAGCGAATACTCTGCGATCAAAGTATATTATAAACCTAGAAACCACAAACCAAACAAAAGCAGCCATTCTTTCTCTACTCAACAGGCCGTTATAAGCACAAGTGGCCTCACCTGCCACAAACTTTAATTAAGAGCCCGCTGTCACTCCAGACCACGCCCACTCCCCCATCTGAGGACGATGGTAGTTTAAGATCAGCGGACTGATCAGGTAGCGACGGCTAGGAAAGACCCGCCTGTTTATAGTCACGTTAACGCGCGCGCGCGGCATCACAAGCTGACTTTACCACGGGAAACACCCCCTTCATGACGCAACGACGTTTGTCCACGTGCAAGTTTTAAAAACAAAACGCTTCTGGGCTTTCTGAGTCTGAAGAAGCTGCCGTCCCGTTATCCATCTTTGGACAACACATTTAAAACGATGTTGCATTATGTTGATATCCGATGGAGATTTAAAGTGCCCCATTCTCCTCGAAATGCGTGCCCTTTATTGTTTTGTTACTCTCTTATTTGATTGTTGAGACTAAAGCAAGGTTTTGTTTTGGTATCATTAAGCTGTTATCACACGTATGGTAGCCTGTTGTAAGGGGAAGCAAAATGTCGCGAGAATTCCCGTGTGATAATAGTTTGACGTTTACAAGTTTGAATCGTACTCTTACAGACCGAATAAAATCTACTTGAATCACATTTTAGTTGCTGAATTTGTCATTTATGACGGTCGTATCGCGCCGTTTACAGGTGACAGGTCACATCGGCTAGCAGGGCAGAACTGGTGCGCACGCGCAGTTGTGTTTAGCCAAAACTACATAAAACGTATAAGCTCGACACAGCTGGGTTTTGCATGTAAGCGTGGTTATTCACTGCTCCCCGTCACTAAAAATAAAAAATAATTGATGTTCAGATTATAACAAAACATGACGGCTTGTGAAATCACGGTTGTTTTTTTTCAATTTCGGGTTCATAACCGAGATTTCTGTTGCAAGGACGCGTGAAAGGTTGTAGCCTATAGAAAAAGCTGAAACAAAACAGCAATACGTAATACGGAGAAGAAAAGTGCAGGCAATTACTGATACATGTAAAGGGACAAGAGAAGTAGAAAATTTAATCCAATTCTGCAACATTATTATACAATCAACATGATAATTCTATTATCAGGGTTCATGATTAATCCAGCATACAATAAAAACATGACACACACCACACACACAGTTCTAAAGAGATCACTTAGTAGCAAGGGACAAAACGTCATTATTTCTTTTTAAAAAGTGTCTGTACATGGTTATCACACACATGATTACCAGGGGAAACAGCAGATAAAACGATTCAAAGAAGAAAAACAAAAATGCACATTTCACAGGTGTGTTAAGCTTCATTATCACTTAGACTTCCTTCTCTTTGCCTGGGTGGGAGGGGCAGTGTTCGAGTCTAAAAACATGAGAGAACGAGATACCCAGCAGTTATGTTTCATCATCTGAACATGAGAGAACGAGATACCCAGCAGTTATGTTTCATCATCTGAACATGAGAGAACGAGATACCCAGCAGTTATGCTTTTTTTTTTTTTTTAAACACCATTACACAAAAACAACCCCAACCGTAACACACACCAAGTGCAAAAGCCAGTTCAGAGCTCCGTATCAGGCAGTGACTGCTCACCTGCAGGTTTCCCAGTGCTGGAGGACGCCGAGCCTGGCCTGGCTGCCCTCTTTCTCTGCCCGTTGTCAGACATGTCCTCCTCGGCATCCTTCTCTGCCCGTGAGCTCCGACGGCTGGGCCCCTTCATCTTCTCAGTGGTGGTCCTCGTGTCCCTGAAAGAGCATTGCAACAGTGAGGCAGCGAGCAGCAGACAGACCCTCGTGGACTGCAGGAGGCACACGGTCTTACGAACAACAGTTCTGGTACAGTACGCAGTGCAAATGCTTGTGTGCTGTATTCCATGTGTCTCTTAGGTATCACAGTCAAGATCCAGCTCCTGGTCTTCAGTGTCAGTGGTCCTAAGGCAGGATTCTACTAGTAAAATGGGCCCCTTTACAACTAAGGACAGATTCTGGCTGTTTTTCCTCATCTACCACAGATAACGTCCATCCTCTTCATGACCATGTTTACTAACAGGTCACGCAGTCCCGAGTGCACACTTGTGCAGGGGCTCTCCAGGTTTGGTACATACATACCTTGGGACTAAGTCGATGGGCGTCTTTCTTTTCTTTGCCCATCTGTTATAGAAGTGGAAAAACAGCGGTAAACTGCTTTGATGCTGAACAACAATGGGTTTTTCCCCTTAATCCCCAAATTTGAGCTGCGATTGTCAAAGAATGATCTCAATGATCGTGACACCAAAGTTAGTGATTCCCATGAAATCAGCTCAGCCAATCAATGTCAAAACAAGTAAATACAGAATTCCAAATAAAAGTGTAAATCAGGAATTGGACAAAAAGACAGTTACAAAGAGTGTTAGAGATTAGGTGTGCAAACACAAAAGTGAGGTTGTGAGCAAGCAGACAGATGACATGAGAAAGGTTAATGCCTGGCAGATTGTACGTTGTTTGATTCATTACGAGATCTTGTCTTACCCCTGTTCTGCCACAGATGAAGCAGCCTCTCCTTAAAGAACAAAAATATATACACAGATTGCCTTCAGCTTCAGGGAAATGAAAACAGTTTCCTTTGGACAATAGTCATACAGCTGTGCACATGTTATTTGTTACAATGGGGCAAACATGTGATATGAATCTGCTGAGATGCAAGACATGGTGTTTACCAGTTTGGTCACTCAAACGCTGTTCTTCCTGTGTAACATCAGGCTCAACTGCATGACAGATTAAGAAGATGCAACCTATTATGAATCAAAATCTTTAAACATACTTTTAGCTATGAGTATCACAGAACTGTACAAACAAGAGGATGGTTAAGCAAACAACAGTTAGGCTACAGACTCTTTAACTCAACACAGACAGTACTGGTCTATCCAATGAAACGGCTGCAGAGTGACTCCCACAGGACCAATGGAACAGCACTTTACAGCCCACAAAAATGTAAATACCTGAAAGACTTGAAGCATCCGCAGGTTCTCCTGGCAACGCCGTCTCCATCACTGTAGTAGAGGGCTGTTCCACAACAGGGAGCTTAGGGGATGACGCAGCAGAGGGATCAGTGGGAGGAGCACCATTCCCTGGGACAGGAGGAGGTGAAAGAACTCCTACTGCAGGCGCACTAGTGGGTGGCGAAGTGGTAACAGGACTGGCCAGAGGTACCATGACTGTACTGGTGGGCCCAGAAGGGTTAGGTGTAGAAGATGAGCAAACAGGTGCTGGAATCTGTACAGGTGCAGATGATGTAATCGTGGGTACAGGTGCTAATGGCTGAAGTGTTTGTGCCGAAGAGACAGTTAAGGGAGGAGGCTGTGGACAGGAAAGTGGTTCAGTTGTAATCGCACGAGAAGAGACCTGCAATGCAGCTTCTGTGTTTTTTCCTGCCTGGGCTGTACTCTGCTGTTGCATCTGATGGTTGTCACCACTTTGGGGGATGGAAGTCTTGCTCAGGGCAGTCTGGGCTTGACCACTCTTGGCAATAGTTACTGTTGGTGACAGAGGACTCCTGCGGGCAATGGATGTAGCCCCTGGACTAGAACAGACAGGCGGAGAGGACAACGACTGCTGAAAAGACACGCAAGTGGATGGAGGCTGGAAAGATGGTTGTCCCACAGCAGTTGATTTGGAGGCAGGAGCATCAGTGGTGCTCTCTTGCACTGTAGGGTGCATTTGCTGAGGAGGAGGAGGAGGAACTGTAGTTACTGAGGAAGGCTGACTTGCAGACACTTGAACCTGTATTTGTCCAATCATAGTGCGGCCCTGCTGACTCGTGGCTATGCTTACAGCAGAAGGTGGTGTTGCCACAGCAACAGGTGCTAGAACAGAAGCTGTAGCTGAAACTGGAGCAGGCGCAAGATGAATATTTGCAGGCACTTGTATGGGCCTTACCACAGTGACCGATGGAGACACCACATTGGTGCTTGATGGTACAGATGCAGTTGAGACTTGGAATATTGGGTTGAAGGTAATGAACTGGGGATGTCGGGTTTGAGCGGGAGTGGACTGGCGTATTTCTGGGGGTCTTATGTTCTTACTGGGCACTGCGGAGGCAATGGCTGAGGGCACTGCAGATGCAGTGCTGGCAGCAGAACTAATGGCACTGGATGTCACAAACACCGTTATCTGATTTGGAGTGGGTCCTGATGATGTGGGTCTCTGCAAGACTGTCTGTGACACATTTGCTATAGGCTTAGCATTGGGATTTGGACTAACGGAAGGGTTGGGATGTGGGCTAGAACTTGTGGTAGGACTAATAAGCAAAGTGGAACTAACACTAGATACAACACAGGGTGACTGAAGGCTTGAACTACTATTTTGAACCAAATTTGGGCTTGGCATACAGCCAACCTTGGGTTTTTGCTCAGGTTCACCAACAGGTAAAGATTGCCCACTTTCAGTGTTATGCGAGTTACTAGGGTTACGTTTGCTCTCTTGATCTGCTGAAGATCGAATGCCCTCTTTTTGGATCATATCCCCACCTCCAGTAGGAGTGATCTTGGGTGGTTTCATGGATACAGACTGGGTGGTTGTATTGTCCAATAGCTGATTTAGGGATGTTGGGGCATCTCTGAAACCTACAGAGCCAATCTCCTGTTGTGGTACATTCTGAGGTTGATGCACCTCCTCTGATGATTGCTCAAGCACATTACCAGGCTCTTGACTTTTCAGTTCCTGAGACTGCACCCGTGGATTTGCCATTCTAAGAGCAGACGGATCTCTTGGTGCCTGGGCTACCTGACGCTGCTCTGGCTGCAGTACTTGGCCCTGGTTGTCTCTAACTGCATCAGAGTTACTAGCGAGTGTCTGCAGAGGATTTAGACTCTGTTGCAGCTCTAGAGTTACTACAGCTGGTGTAGATGCACTAGGACTGGAGAGCACAGAAGAACTAGACGTCGCAGTTTGGGATCCAGTCATTTGTTGCTGAAGTGATGGCGAGGTTAGAGGGTTCTTTGTCCCCTTTTGCCTTCCTGGGCTTGGAGCAGCAGTTTTCCGGTTTGAAGCAGGACTAGATCGGCGACTATTACTGGGACTGGCCCGCTTAGCTTGAACCCCACCAGGTTGTTTTTCTTGCTTTCCGCCTGTATTTGCTGCACCGCCTGCAACAAATGGCTGTTGATGATTATTATTATTATTGCCACTTGTAGAAGTATTGTTACTAAGAGATGTTAGGGTGGGTGGAGCCTGTCCAATAGCTTTTAGAGTGGTTGGATTTAGACCTTGCTGATCAAAACCTCGATTTAGGTTAGGCTGTCGGGGTGGCAGAGGGATGTTAATCTTAGGAGGGAAAAGGCCAGCGATTGATGCATTCAGTCTCTCGGGAGAGAGATTTATCTCTGAAGGCTCAGTACTAGGAGGGCGGTTGGTTGGGGTTAGCGGATGATGATAAGGTCTAGGACTGGCACGGTTTGGTGTCTTAGGGCGAGAGGTCTGCGAGGTTGAAGGAGCACTGGGAAAGTGTAGATTATGTGAGCTGACCATTGGTGCCACTTGCTGTGGCTGTTGTTGGGGACTAGCTCCTGGTTGCTGAGGCACTGATGAAGGCACAGACTTTAACAAGTGAGTATTCGGTCCTTGGCTGGCAACATTCTGTTGACTGCCATTCCCTGCCTGAGGTGCTGCCATTTCTACTGATGCCCTCTCTTGCAAATTAGGAGCCCCCGATGATTCCTCTGATGCCATTCCTGGGTTCCCTTGTCCGATATCTGTATGGGGCATTCTTCGCCCTGCTCCAGCTAGTTGCGTGGTCACCATTGGTTGCATCCCTCTAGCTTTATCTGGAGAAGGAGGAACACCACCATGCCCTTGTAAATTAATCATTGCTGGCATGGTGCTGTGTTGGGACACAGGCATTCTCTGTGCAGAGTCGTTAGGATTAACCATGCCTCTTGGGGGGTGTCCACCTTGTTGAAGAGGAACTCGATTCTTTGCTTGTTCCTGTTGCATTTTAAGCATCATCATCATGTGTTGTTGTTGTTGTTGTTGCTGCTGCTGTTGTTGTTGTTGTTGTGTTGGTGCTTGTGGTGGTTGCTGTTGCTGCTGCTGTTGGATCTGCAACTGATGTGGATGGATTTGATGCTGTCCCTGTTGTGATGCTTGTGGGGTTCCAGGCTGGCCAGCACCAATCTGCATACCCTGTATATGCATCTGTTGTTGCTGCTGCTGCTGCTGCTGTTGTTGTTGTTGTTGTTGTTGTTGATGTTGTTGTTGTTGTTGATGTTGATGCATTTGCTGCTGTTGTAACTGTTGCTGCATCTGCTGTTGCTGGGTCATGAACTGAATGGGCATTTGTTGTAGTACCCTTTGGTCTCCCGGCTGACCAGAAAACCCTAAAGTGTGAATACATGATTAACCATTTAAAAGTACATGACAATAAATCTTAAGTGAATGCATCATTAATATATAATATTCTAAACATGACATTATATGTAATGGTATATAGTGGAATACAATAATATTCTAGACAGGATTTAACATGGCAGAAAACCTATTATGTTCTATTGTCCCATTATGTACACACTTTAAATGTTCTTCCATAAGCTACTACCCATTTGTACTTTACTTGTAATATTAAATATCAACAAAGGGTGATCACTGCTTTAGAATACAACATCAACATTACCATGCTTGGACATTGTGATGGTTATAGCCAACATGCAGTCATGGGCACAAAACCTGAGAATTTCATGCCCAGCAAGGGTTATCATGAGCCAACAACACTACTCAAAGGTAGTTTCTTGAAAAGCCTTCCAAAACCTTACACATCAGAACATTGTAAATATATTACTGAAAATCCAACATATATCATATGACTTGTATCTGACTTATCACTCACCAACTTTGTCATTCTCTTACCTGGCCGATTAGTGAATTCAGAGAGTTTTGAGTTGGAAGCGTCCATGCCGGCACCTTGATCATTGCCTGTCCCTTGCAACTCTACATCCTCCATTCCTTGTGGAACTGAATCCAGACCACTACAGAAATGGGAAGAAAGACGAAATCTTAGTTCAAAAACTTATTTGAGCATCATGGCATGCAGCATTAAAATTTGTCCCTTAAAAGTTTATCTTGTGCAGAAAGTGGGGTTAGCCAATCCCACTGGGCTCTTACCCAAGTCCTTCAGCAGATTGCTGTCCTTCGCCTGCTTTGGGTTTCTTCTTTCGAGGTGGTTTCTTCTTTTTTGGTTTGGCCTGGTTAACACCAACCCCACCGGCTCCCTGTTTTCCACCTGGTCCAAACTGACCGGCAGAAATGTCACTCTGGAGAAGGTTGACTAACAAGGGACTAGTCAGTGTCACGTCTTTACTCACTGGAAAGCCACCCGTTTGCACGCACGGTCCACCCACTGGCATCTGGCCTCCAAACTGAGGATTAAAGGGCATACCATGACCAGGAAAGTGGCCATTGCCCACCTGCATGTGCTGAGGACCTCCCATCATGCCCTGCTGCTGTTGTTGCATTTGCATGTCAGGAAGCATTTGTTGTTGGCTGAGGTCACCTGTGGCTCCACTGCCATCTACAAGCGGATGTGGATGTGGCTGTCCAGCTGCCTGTTGTTGTTGCTGCTGCTGCTGCTGCTGCTGCAAGTGTTGCATCACGTGCTGCTGCTGTTGTTGTTGTTGTTGTTGTTTCTGCTGAAGCTGTTGCTGCTGCTGCTGCTGCTGAAGCTGTTGCTGCTGCTGTTGTTGTTGCTGAAGTTGCTGCTGCACCAGATGATGTCCTTGAAGTCTCATCTGAGGGCCATGCATGCCCAACGCTGGGCTGGGACTTCCATTCATCGGGATCTGCTGAGACTGTTGTGCCATTTGCTGGTGCTGTTGCTGCAGCTGCTGCTGTTGTTGTTGCTGCTGCTGCTGTTGTAACTGCTGTTGCTGTGGCTGCGGGTGCTGCAGTTGTAACTGCTGCTGTTGCTGTAATTGCTGTTGCTGTGGTTGTGGGTGCTGCAGTTGTAACTGCTGCTGTTGTTGTTGTTGTAACTGCTGTTGCTGCAGTTGCTGTTGCTGCAGCTGCTGCTGTTGTAACTGCTGTTGTTGGAGCTGCTGCTGTTGTAACTGCTGCTGCTGCTGCTGCTGTTGTTGTAACTGCTGCTGCTGTAGCTGCTGCTGCTGTTGTTGTAGCTGCTGTTGTTGTAGCTGCTGTTGCTGCTGTTGTTGTAGCTGCTGTTGCTGTAGCTGAGCCATTTGCTGCTGCTGCTGTGGGGTCATTTGTTGCTGAGACTGAAACTGCATGTTGCCTTGCAAATTAGGTGATGGTCCTCGCATCATCTGACCCTGCATAACCCCAGGCTGACCTTTGGGCACAAATGCCTGTTTGTTACCTTGCATCTGGCTGGCTGCCATCTGCTCCATTGTCACATTTTGCTGCTGCTGTTGTTGGTGGTGTTGTTGTTGTTGTTGTTGTTGTTGGTGTTGTTGTTGTTGCTGCTGCTGCTGCTGCTGTAGCAATAATGCCTGGTGCCCCTGGCCCTGCATCATCCCTTGCCCCTGTGGGGGCATCATTTGTTTAGGAGGGGTCATCCCTCGCTGCCCTTGGTTCATGGGCCGGGACAGAACGGTCTGACCCCCCGCCTGGCCTTGCACCATCTGAGCTTGAGAGGACACTACAGGTGGAGTCTGAAGCTGGGACTGCATACCCATCATTTGGGTCTGCAAACCTGACTGAGAAGGTCCCATAGCGCCCCCTGAGGTGGCAGGCGGCTGGGGAGCCATTCCACCGTGATGGCCAATTCCACCAGGGTGAAGGGGATTGGGCTGCATGTGGTTAGGCGTCGAGACTGAAGGTTGACCTCCTGCAAAACATTAAGAGTTACACTGTTTCTAAAACACCTTAAACAAACAAAAACAAACCATCATGTTACAACATGCTGAAACTATAAGTCAAAGAAATATTTTTTCAGATCAAAATGAATCCCAATCCTAGACTAAATTAAGTCTTTCTATGATCTGTCATCTCTGACAGCCAACATAATCCAGACATAATCCATGCCCAGGAAACTAGCCAAAAACATTAATCATCACACCTGGGTGTGCCATGTTCTGAGTGTTCTGAAGCTGGGGTCCTGTAGTAGTCGGAGTTCCTGCTCCACTAGAACCCTGTCCTTGCACAAAGTTCTGACTCACAGGAACATTCGGAAAGCCCATTGGCATACGCTTCTGCATACCTGGAACAACAACAACAACACATTTAGCATCACACTACATAGTTAGATCTTTAACTGCAGAATATTGAACCGTTTTCTTATTAAGAAAGAAGACATCATACCTCCCATTGCACCTTGGGACACTTGTCCGTGCTGCGTCATGCCCATGAATCCTGGCTGAACATTACCCTGCTGACCCAACACAGCCCTGCCTGGGGATCCAACGCCCTGCGGGAACCCCTGCGGAGTTGTGGGCCGTGGACCCAGCTG
Source organism: Sternarchorhynchus goeldii (assembly GCA_028565775.1). NCBI lineage: Eukaryota > Metazoa > Chordata > Actinopteri > Gymnotiformes > Apteronotidae > Sternarchorhynchus > Sternarchorhynchus goeldii. Next base: position 9,455,016 of record JAOXYF010000023.1, read on the forward strand.
ACCTTGGCCTTGTCCCATCATAGGGGGCGTTCCAGGTGAACCCTGCTGGAAAGGAGATGACGAGGACCCTGGGGACTTGGAAGCAAGGTTGCTCTGTGAGGCGGACACAGAAGGCAGGGAAGGAGGTGCCCTCGGACCAACCACTCCAGGAACTCCCTGTGGCCCTTTGGGCTGAGGGGCTATAAACTGGTTGGGCCCTGTTTGCTGCTGTTGCTGCTGAGCCATGGTGTTGAAGACCTGCCCCGCCTGCTGGCTGCCAAAAGGATAGGGAGGTGGCGGATGGTTCGGGGTTTGCACTGAGGAGGGCGGACGCTGTCCCATGGAAGGTTGCGAGGGACCCTTCCTCCAGTTTGGTCCCATTGCACCCTGAGTGGGTGGGGGCTGGAGAATACCAGGGGGCAATTGGTTCCAGCCAGGAGGGCCAGACATCTGGTTAGAAGGGTTAAAGGGGCCCCGAGCTCCACCTAACTGTGCCAGCTGCTGCTGCTGCTGCTGCTGGAGTTGCTGTAAGGCAGCTGGGTTAAGCTGCCTGTTTGCTTGCATGGCTTGGAGGTGGTGACCCTGTGGACCCATGGCACTAGGAGGGCCATGGGGCACCTGTGGGTGCTGGAGCTGTGGCTGTTGTTGCAAAGCTATCCCTGACAGCATGGGATCCATCGAGTCTGATGGAGAAGAAAAACGTTCAGCTGAACAGTTCTGTGCCACAGGGGTAAGAGCAGGTAAAGCTTAATCACCACCTCACCTGTCTGGGTGGGGGGTCTTGGTACTCTTGGGTGCATCTGCCCACTACTGCCTGGCAGCATACCCTGTGGTGCCATGCCAGGTCCAGGTGGCACCATCGAGGGGTTGCTCATCCTTAGTCCTCCTAAAACATTTAGAACCACAGTGGTCTAAGGTAACACAAATTGGCAAACAAGATCTTGTAACCAAGTTTGCTTATTATTATTATTATTATTAATAATAATAATAATAACAACAATAATAATAACAACAATAATAACAATATCATTATTATTATTATTATTATTATTATTATTATTAATAACAACAATAATAATAACAACAATAATAACAATATTATTATTATTATTATTATTATTATTATGGGAGGGGGTGGTTCCAATCTCTTCATTTAGCAGCAGAAACATGTCATATCTGCGCCTCATTTAGTTACTTGGTCTAAACAGAACTGACTCTGCAGGTGAAAACCAAGTTAACGGAAATACGTACGTTTATCATTCTAATAGAAGGACGTACGTTTATCATTCTAATAGAAGGACGTACGTTTATCATTCTAATAGAAGGACGTACGTTTATCATTGCATAATCATGGTAGTAAATATAAAACAAAAATATAATAAAATACCTTCCAGTGGGGACTGGAAGGTATAAATAGATAAAGATTTGAAGGCTAAAATACTTAAAAAACATAAAACAAATAAAGTTCATATAAATGTACATTTGACTGACAATCATTTTTCCCCGTTTATGTTCTAGGAAGTAAAATTACCAGGGCCGTGTTGTATGGGGAAGCCTATATCCACTCTCATCTGAGCAGGTGTGCCAGGTGCTCCAGGTGCACCAGCAGGCCCATTCACCCTCATTTCTTGACCTCGGTTCTGCACAAGTGCAACACTGATCGGTCCTTCACCTATAAAGAAAAACAGAACCATGAGCGCATCATCTTCTGCAGCTGATAGGAAAATTGTTAGCTCTGTATATTTATAAAAAACACAGATCCCAAACATTTTTCACCTTACTCTTTAAAAACTAAGTAAATCACTTACTACTAATACTATGACACAAAAACATTCACTTCACAAGAGAGTTTCTCTGCTACCATATATAAGCTGGGAATACATGTTGTACTGTGTAATAATGTAGTGTTTTCACAGTTCTTCAGCTGCGATGGTGTTGATGCTAACAGCGATCCGCACGTCAGCTGCCAGGAACACAGACCTTCGATCTGCACCGACAGGATGCCCAGGTCCCGTAGCTGCTGCTGGTTATTTTGTGCGAGGAGGCGGAGTCGTTCTGCGGCTTCCCGCGGGATGCTGAAGGTGACGCGCACGCTATTCCATGGCTCCACCCGCCTGGGCTCCAGCCTCTCAGGACCTTCACAAAAACAAACAGAGTAGCATGAGCGGAATCTGTAGAGCCCCGGAGGGAGTATTCATGAGCAGCAGAATAATCTTGTGGGGGGGGGGGGATTAAACAGGATTAATGCAACAAACAAATCTCTTATTGTAGAGCAGAAGAGGGCCTACCTCATAGGACATCATAAATGTTAGTATTCCAGTGATCTGCAAATTAATGTACTGACAGCATATTAGAGATATTAAACCATGCAATGTGCCCTCACCCAATGACAGCATATCAGGCATCCCATTCAAGATGGTGTCAAGCTTCTCCTGGAAGTCACTGTCATTCAAGTTCCCCTTGAAAGCAATAAAAATAGTGGTGGAGTCCTCTCCGTGGGGCCGCGGAGGCAGATCCGGGTTGATCTCGCCGTTGTTACCGCAGACGCCATCTCCGTGCTCCGCTCCAGCGTCCTGCACCCCAGGAGAGCGCGCGCAGTAGGGGGTCTCAGACGGACCGCGCTGCCGTGCCATCGCCCTTACGTAGAGCTCTCCGGTCTCCCGAGACTCCCTGAGACTCTGCTGCTGCTAGAAAAATGACGCTTTTCACAACCAACCAGCAAAAGTGAGCCGACATTGCTTTATGATTTAACCACAACTCGCAAATACTAGAATTCTGCAATGAGAAAAAAAGTCTCTCTGAAGAAGAAACGACCCGTTTCCTTTTGAACAGCCAACAGCTTGAACAGCTTATTGCCCACACACACTTTCAAAGATTTCACTGCATGTTCGACAATTCAAGTGCAAGAGAGACGTACACAGAAAAAACTCAAATGATAGGGCGCTGGCTCCTCTGTCGACCATCAAAAAGGGAAAAAAAATCAACACGGGCTCATACTTCATTTAAAGCCGTTATGGTTACTCGTCAACACAAATACCGGCCTTTACCGTGTTCATCTTTATCTTTATACGGTTGCATATGTGCGTTTAAACCGTAAGAAAAATAAGGCATTTGCCTGTGGCTAAGGAAAAGAGCCGATCGGGTGTTTAACGACGCAAATTCTGCACCTAGAGAGAAAAGTCGCAAATATTAGAAGCTGCTGCAACATTTCAACAAGTATTTATCTGTGAACGTGTTTTCATGGCTCGGAAGGAGGCATCGCCGTTTAATCTGCTCCGTAAAAAACACAAAGCAGTCGCTGCGTTGAGACTCCCGGCCTGCGACCAACAGCTTCAGTAACCCATTACTCTACAGGACGACACTTTCTCCCAAAAAATCCAGCAGGACAGTCGGCAGCTGTACCGCAAACAGGTGGCGGCCAGTTTAGATGCAGCCCAGAGTCAAAAGCAGCATCCTGCGACCTGACAGCTTAGTTAAAGCACTTTGATTAAAGCAGGCCGCCAAGGTTCTCGGGTCGGTGTGGCCATCACCCTCAAACAAGTGGAGTGTGGAAGGTTTATATGAACCAGCCACGAAGAGCACAACCGTCTGATGAGAGCCTTCATACGAGCTAAACTCGAGCGTTTAAAAAAGCATGATAAAGCTATTCACATACGGAGAACAAATCTTTTCTACAGAGTTGGTTATCTAGCTGTATCTAGTGTCGAGACGCTCATTTCCTTATTAGACGGTTTTAGCAAACTAGCAGCATTGGTGTGGTTATTTATTTAACGAATGGTTCACGAACCGATTAATGCTTTGTAACGTTAGCTAGCTGGCTAGCTATCTAAACAAATAGCACTGATGGCTCGGCCATCAACTGCAGAAATGATAGCTAAACTAGCTAATGGCTCAGTTAGCCATAGGTATCCAACTGAAATGTTTGACAAGACTCATTTTCTAGTGCCCGATCTGCGTTTGCAACGTTAACCGGATGTTAACTGTAATGATAACCGAATCAAAATACTGTTGCAAAGCCTTACCTTTATCAGTCCATTTGGAAAGTAGTTCCCCAAAAAAACCGTATATGCTAACTAGCGCTAGCAATGCGGCAGCTCGCTAACAGGAGAGATTTACAAATCGCAATCTGAGCGAGTGGTGTCTTTCTGGATCGAAATGTATCCGTATTCACAACATGAGTTGCGGAGTTTACGACCATTTGTACTATATTGTGAATACATACGAGTGTCCTTTACCGTAACGGTCGATTCGCCTTGGCAACGCTAAAAATACGTCTTATTTTACGATAATGGCGGCTGATTATGCGTAAAAATGTCGACGTACAGGCCAGTAAAAGGGAATACAATTGGCTGTATTTTTCCTGTGACCGTTTGGTGAATCAAGGGCGTTCGAGTACGTACTGTAGATTTCACAAAGATCTGCGCGAATTCGTTGATCTACAAATTGTTTCCAACATTCTGCTCATATCCTGGTCTTATGTAATGTAACTAGCTACCAAAACGTCCCCAAAATTGCCGTAATATTAAAAGATATGTGGTGGACTGTCCTATAAAGGATGAGATTAATTCGAGTGCAGCCTTTAAGCCAAATCTTTCAGTTACACACTTCAGACTATTTTGTTGTGTACCCCGAGGATATTTGATAGGCGCACAACGGTCTTCCTAAATTTTACATGGGCATAAATGAACTGTAGTCTCTAAGATAATGTCTAAAATAAGTATTTTGTAAAACGAAGATGGTTAGTGCATTTTCACCTTCGCATATCGAGTGTAACAGTTCAGATTATTGATATTTTTCCTACTGAAACATCCACCACATGTAAAAGTGATTGTTCCACAGGGAAAAAGGGGTCGCTTTATTTCACAGAAAACATTTTTAACCAACATATTCGAGCTTTACAAATATACCGAACAATCAGAAACTTTATAGCACTGGCATTCAGTTACGAAGCAGAGGTCCATTCACACATATTAGGACGTAACAAGGATGATGTCATGATTGTGAAGTTAAAAACCGGCAATGACAAGCAAATTGCCATAAACCTAATTTAAATAAATATTTACTGCTCTTGATTTACAGTAGTTTGGCTTTCCATCTCTCTCCGTCTTAAAACATGACCCGTTTAGTAAGGAATTACAAAAACCCAACTACTGTTCAAGTGCAGCTGATTGTAATTTGATTATATCATCAATTGACTGCCACTAAAAAATGATGCACTTAACCAGGTTAGCAAATGTGTGTAAGAAACTTAAATTTTTGCCTTTTATAACACGGTCAGTTGTATGATGCTCACTTGACAAAAATTTTTTTAAAATACAAGAAAAAAAACTATTGCAAATATTTACAAAAATCAATAGGAACATGCTATGCTAACAGATACAACAGATCAATTCAATCATTTAATGAGAAACATAAAAGAAGAAGCTCTTTCTACAAACACACAGTAGATGTTGACTTAGATCTTTCATGAGAAAACTGACATTTCAGCTAGCAATAGAGAAACAAACCCACTAAAATGTTGAGTAAATAATGTTTACCATTCTGAGTGAGCCATCATACACAAATATTTTACACAGACTGTTGCAGCTCTAGGATCTGACCCATCCTCCTCTCTGAATGCGATTTCATTTTCAGATTCCACTGTCCTGTAACTATGTATGAGGTGTCCTGTATTTCTCCAAGACATCTAAATGTTCCACAGAATCGATCCTTGCTGATCATTCTGGTCACCATCTTTCCAACTTCACAGGGTGTGTTAGTGCTCAGATTCACATAGGCCATTAGAAAATGGAAAGAAAAAACGAACAAATATGAAAGACTTGATTTACACACAGTACTTGCACCATTACACAGCCTGTTCTGACTGTGATTTTGGAAGGTCACACAGGTTGGAACTGTAGACAGTTTTGAACCATATATATCCACTCCTATATAAGGTTTGAATTCAACAGAGGTTTCAGTAGCATGACATTAGTTTGTGCATGTTTGTCTGTGCCCGTGTATGAGTGTGTGTGTGTGTTGTGGGGATGGGGGTTGTAGTGTCTGGGAACCCACTGTCAACAGCAGGTATGTGCTCCTAACAGCAAGGGCACATGGGAACAGCAAGTGGGGTTTTTTTGTTTTGTTTTTTAAATGAACCACTACTCCTGCCTCTCCGTTCTCTGGGGGGGGTAAGGGTCAAGAAGGTAGGAAGGCCAAGGCAAAGCAGAGATTAGGGGAGGAGTTATGGGAGGGGTTTGGACATAGTGAGGGCAGAAGCATCTGTGCTGCGAGGGTCCTTCACCCCAACGATCAGGTCATTCGTCCTCCTCGTCCCTTCCACCAGTGATATGACACCCACCCTCTCCACTTTATGGCCCTTCTGAAGGAGGGCGACCACATCAGCCTTCGGGAACTCAGCTGGGAAAGAGCGACGAGGTCAGACAGTAACTCACCTGATAGTTGTACAATACAATGTACAAAAAAGACGTACAGTTGTGTTACAGGTTGAAACATTACAGTGTAACAGTTTCCACTGTGGTGTCAATGTTGCTGATCAAGCAGGCAGAAGGGAGCTTGCTTGAGTTGATGCACAAAAAAATAAAAGGAGAATTTTACCCCAATCATAAAATAACACAAAAGAGAGAAATTCAGGGCGGTTTGCTGATGAGACAAGAGGACCTGAGGATGATTTGTAAATCAGTGTAAAATCATAAATGAGATTAGAATGTAGGTAATCATACCAAAGAGAGACTGAGCACTTTGCACTGCAGGACAGAATAATCTGGACTCACCGTCCACCAGCAGGACATTGTGCTGTAGCTGTGGGTGGAGCCTTCCGGAACCCACACTGGCACTCAGGTTCTTATGTAATGACAGGACATTCAGCAAAACCTGCAATAACAAAGAAGAACTTAATGGGATTTGAATGATTCCATATGAAAAAGAAGTTGCTGAAAATAGTTATTATTATTATTATTGTACAAATATATTTACATCTTTCATTCTGCATTGTAATTAGCATTAAAAAAAGTTAGTTTCCTCCCTTTCAAGTGAAGCACCCATCTGGAGTTGTAACAGTGCCCCCTTGTGGAGTCCAGCTGAGTTAGCGAGAGTGAACTTGTTTGAGTGAGTGTGGCTGAGGAGAGATGGGGCTGAACCTGGGCAATACCACTCAGGGCTCGGTCGCCGTTCGAAGACCCCAGGGCTACATAGGTCCCACACAGGCCCACGGAGGGTCTCACAGCCATGGGCATGAGGAAGGAGAGAGGTCTCTTCCCAGGCTGGACGCGGTTGTGCTGGAGATGAGCACAGGTGGTGGTAGAGAAAAAAAAGATAAAATATACCGCATAGTGGATTAATAAGTAAGGAAAAAAACTTGAATCATTTTTGAAGTAGGCCAAACAATTTTGTAATTCTTTCTAGGCATCAGCATGGACTCCTGTATCTAGCAGTATCCACTGTACTCCTGTATCTAGCAGTATCCACTGTACTCCTGTATCTAGCAGTATCCTCATTCAATGGTCTCTTCTGACTCTAATCTGCTGTTCTGGCTAGGATATATTCTATGAGTAGATGACAAAGTACTTTTGTAAGTTAGTCTGGATAAGAGCATCTGTTAAATGGTGTAGAGCTAAGGAGCTGCAATAAAAATCTTGTGTTGCACATCAGATGTTATTCATCTAGGAAAAAGGACCAGAACTGTGGGCTTGCAGTTCTCCAGAATGAGGTAATACTGTTAGTTAATACCCTGGTTACTGGAGCGAATGAGGTAATACTGTTAGTTAATACCCTGGTTACTGGAGCAAATGAGGTAATACTGGTAGTTAATACCCTGGTTACTGGAGCAAATGAGGCAATACTGGTAGTTAATACCCTGGTTACTGGAGCAAATGAGGTAATACTGGCAGTTAATTAATACCCTGGTTACTGGAGTTAATATTTACATGGTGCTGTACCTGGTTGGGTGTGAGTGAGCTTTGAGTGTTGTTGGGCCAGGAGAAGTCCAGAATCTGACTGTTCAGGACGATCCCAGAGGGAGTCACAATGCGGCTTCCGAAGGGCTGATTCAGAGAACTGTGCAAAACAACAGTCCAGCTCTCCTCAAAGCCTTGACATTGTGCTTCAAGAATACATACTTAAAGGGGAGGTAAGTGTTGAAATGCTCTGGGAAACAAAACACTTTTTTAACTGTTTCGGACAGAGTTTCAATTATTAAGACGTTCTGAGGAAAAATCATGATAAATCATATTTTGGGTAAATAACATCGCAATATCAATTTAGATCAGTATTGTCCAGACTTGGGGAAATGTCAGCATTCTGCACCATTTCCTTTCGTCCTCACTAGTTGGCTCCATGTGTCCGATGGAGAAACATGAAGCTGTTTCTGTGCGCTGCTTACCTCATAACAGAGACGATGAAGTCATCGGTGCCCATGACCAGCACCTGGCTGGCCACTGCCTCGTCCTGCAGGGTGTACGGGAGGTGTGCTGGGGGTGTGCTGGGGGTGTACTGGCCAGGGGCAGAAGCCCGAGTGTTACTGATCATGTGGCGTAAAACTCCAGCCTGGGTCTTACTGTAACACAAAAACATCATGTTATTTTCACACTTTGGGGAATTAATCCTCAAATATACCCTATAAACGGGTCTTTTTCTTTGAATACACTTCCATTAAACATATTCTAATAATAAAAGCCTTTTCTCTGTGAGTAAAGGTCAACGTGGTTAGTGTGAAAGAAGATTCATCTGTGAACTTCACCTTAGCATCTGGGCCACAACTTCAGAGACGGAGGAATTGAACACAGGGTCTCCAAGACCATTAGTCAGGGACAGCGCGATTTTAAGAGACTACAGAGGAAATGTGATAAATAAGTCATTCTGTTATTACAGAATTTTTTTCCACTGGTGTTGTATTATTTATGTGAAAACAAAGATGCATTTATGAAAAGTGAAACTGTCAAACATTTCTGGGACAACTTCACATGACACTAAAGACAAAAAGCTGCAGTACCTCAGCCATCCAGTGGTGGGTGCTGTTCTTCTGCATCTGGCTTGTAATGTTGTAGCCTTCCAGGATGTTGAGGGTGGTGAGAAGTGCAACCCCAGCATGGGGCGGAGGAGCAGACAGAACCTGATGACCTACACGGTTCCAGACAGAACCAGCAGTGAATGCAGATACATGAAGATGCACTAAGGGTTAACCTGTGAAGCTCAGCCAAGTACTGACATGTAGAACCCAGTACTGTACTACTGACGTGTAGAACCCAGTACTGTATTACTAATGTGTAGAACCCAGTACTGTATTACTAATGTGTAGAACCCATTTTCACAGCCGTGTGCTTCACTGCACACTTGTGCACATATTCTGGTACTGCAATTACTGAAGTATATTGTAAACGCAACAAATATACTGTGCTGTAAGTAATATGTAATACAATATGTACAAGTGTTGAAGGTAAAATGCAATTTCATGTGCACTTATGGACAATCAGGTAAAAATACCTCCCTGAGACTCACTGATCCTGAATCAGTATGTTTCACTACATCTGTGACTTCTTTCCTACCCGAGTACTGGCTGTCTGAGAAGTTTAATCCAAACAGTCTAAAGACTGGGGATGGAGGGAGAGTGGGAGAGTGGTGTGTACCCTGATACAGGCTCTGCAATGGCTGCTCGAGGACTGTGGTGTAGTTGATGAAATCCTCCACCGTCAAGACTCCACCGCTGGCCTGTACCTGCTCACAGAGACAGGGACATCAGGGACACCTCAACGAGAAGGGAGAGGATCAAACACAGCCCAGCACTACCAAAACAGGCCAGAGAACACTAGGAAAACAAAAGCTTCTATGTTTGAGGAAACAGCTTCTCTGTTAAACGCATGAACACATTTTGTAAATCTATACTTGTAAGAAAACCATTTTCCTCAAAATGAAATCACATGAACCACAGCACATGAATCACAGTGAGAACGCAGCAGTCACATTTTAGCTGTTACAACAGAAAACGTCACTATTTGATGGATGATTTATGTATGTAATGTACATTCTTATTCTGCTTGAATCACACTGGTGTTCTGTTGTTTGAATCACACTGGTGTTCTACTCAAATCAGGGAGATCATTTCCAGCATGAATCAGAGTGAAGTGCTGTAAGATCATACACTGGTGAGTATCACAGTCAGAGAGCAGAGGGAAGAAAAATATTCAGCTGAATTACTGTAAATATTGGTAAATATGGTATTGTTCCTATTTTTATAATAGTGCACTACACAACACACTACTAAACACACCCAAAAGCTACAACGCAGGCTCTGCTTACTGTAACTACATTCATTTCCACAAGCTCAGATTTAAGATTAAACTAACCAGCACCAGTAGATCTGTACACTGTGACCTGTCACTTGCTCAAACCAGGCTAAAAGACATTTCACCTAGTGCAGCCTGAATATAACCACATCACCTAATC
>JAOXYF010000023.1:9465534-9484097 GCA_028565775.1 Sternarchorhynchus goeldii
ACCTACATATTAGAATATAATCTAAAATCACCTGCATATTAGAATATAATCACCTACATATTAGAATATAATCTAAAATCACCTGCATATTAGAATATAATCACCTACATATTAGAATATAATCTAAATCACCTGCATTTTAGAATATAATCTAATCAGATGGAACTGAATGAGAAAAGTAGAGCAAATGTTTTAGAGTTTGTTTTCAGAGATCAGTGTGCTTTGTTTATCATGTGACAAGTTTCAGTAATATGTAAAGAAAAAATAAAATCTGTAAATTACCTTAAAAGACATTATAACCTATACAACATCATAACCTATAAAACATTATAACCTATATGACAGTAATGTGCCGTTTTAAGCCACTGATGTGTGTGACTGATGACCTACCGTAGACGTCATTTCCTGAGTCAGGTTTCCACTGTAGAACACAGAGATCCCATTGGCTGCCACTGTGTCCAAAATGGCCGCCAGGTCAGGCCGTGTGGTAAAGAGGCCAGGGAGCGGAGGCTGGCCGTCCGGAAGAAAGAGATCACGGAAAGCGCCAGAAACATTCTGGTCCTTCACTTTGGACAGAGCATCCGCTGCGGAGAACAAAAACCAACAGGTGAAACATTACAATGAACACAAGTATGTTTGTGTTTGTGTCTGGATTGTTTGATAGGTGTGGTTTGTGTGTGTTTGCAGACAGGTGTGTGTATGAGGGTATGACGTGGCTAGTGCTTTGTGGAAACCAAATATACACATATTGAAATTACGGTATACAAACATTAACATTGATGTTGTGGCACTAATCTGACTGGTCCCACTGATGTTGTGGCGCTAATCTGACTGGTGCATTTTAAATGTGTTTTTAAATCATTTTTGTAATTTGAAAGTAGAAAGGTGTCATTGTGGTGCAGTAAGAAACAATTCAATGAAAATACCCCAAATACCCCACTAATATATAACACCCCACTAATATACGTAATATAAGACTAACTTTATGCGTGTTTAATGTAAATTTGCATTATAGGTTACTCACCCAGGTCATGAGTCATGTTGAATCCATTCCTGGCAACCTCTGCTGCCATAGCAACGACCTCTTTCCATGGCATTCTGCAAAATAATGAAAAATAATAACCACAGATGGAAAATTTGCTCTGTGTTCTAAAAATCATACTGGTTTAGACACATACTGGTTTAAATGTTTGGGTACAGGAGGAAGTGAACTAATGGTCTTTTACTACACAGTGAACGTGCATGAACATCCTTTGATTTTGCCACCTTGAACAGTGAAATGTAAGTATGCAGACAACTTAAGGCCAACAATGAACAATTTACTCTCTCTGAGTGTGTGTGTGTGTGTGTAAGAAGATCCTCAACCAGTGACCTTGAACTTTACCTTCCGTAGAGTTTGTGAGCCTGCAGGAGTCCCTTGAGCATCCCTGGAACAGCCACCAGCATACCTGTCTGGAATAAAGGCAAGGACTCAGGAAGACAGTTCACCAGGAACACGCCAAGCTGACCGAGTGTCAGACACACTTCACATCAGCGCATTCAAAACTTCAATGTTGTGTATGGTACCTTTTAAAATGTAATTTTTTTATGGGCTGTATATTCAATTTTAACGCTGAATTAAACCTCAGAACTTTTCCTGAATTCATCCGAAATAACTCTTTCATTTCTGAGTGCTATTAAACATCTGACTGACAGCTTGCATTACCCGCGGCTCCTGAGTCAGTAGCATCTCCTCCCGGAGGCCAGAGGGCGCTGTTTCACGGAAGTCAATGATGCGGCTCTTGTTCTTCCGAATATCATGAACCAGCATCACTCCACCACTGCACAGCAAGGAACGAAGCCCATGTTTAATACTGAACTAAAACAACACCACCCTCCCTGTAATCCTGTAGATCCTCTCTGCGACAACACCACCCTCCCTGTAATCCTACAGATCCTTTCTGCTACAACACCACCCTCCCTGTAATCCTGCAGACCCTCTCTGCTGCAGCACTGTTTCACCAGAACACCTCGTCTCACACAGCGCATGTTAAATACATCACTTCGTTCATTCTGACAGCCGTGGTTGGTTCTGAGTGAGCGGAGCCCCTGTTGGCACATACCCGCCGATCCCGGAGGAGTGGGGGTGCACCACGCCCAGGCACAGAGCAGCAGCTACGGCCGCATCCACACTGGAGCCCTGCTTACGCAGAACATCCAAGCCCAGGGACGTACAGCGTACCGCATCCGTCACCACGGCACCCTGCTTAAAGATCTGAGAAAACAAACATCACAGAAGCACAACACCCTGTTACAAGGTCTAGAAGTACTAGCAGTGGAGACGGACATTCAGAATATGAAATATGGATCTGCAGGTTCCGTTCAGTGCCATCACGAGTACAATGTGATAGAACTGGATTTTAGCCAATTATATTTTTAAAAAGGACTTTGAAAGACATGAACATGACACATCAGGCAGCAAACAGAAGCACTGAAGGGTCCCTTCAGTGTCCAGTCGGCTATCAGAATGTGGGACAGAATGCGGGACAGAATGCGGGACAGTACCTGAGGGTCTCCGAAGTAGATCTGCACAATGAGCGCAACAGTGACCCCTGTGGCGAAGGTCAGACAAGCCGTGATGATGACGGTCAGGCCGTCATGGGGGCAGGAGCAGTCCTGAGGGCAGGAGCAGTCCCGTGTTAGGGGGTCACGCGTGGTCTCTCGCAGGGGTGATGCGTCGCGGCTCGCCGCTTCAGAGGCTGACGAAGCCAGCCGCTGTAACCGTGCCGACCGCAGAAACTCCGGCTCTGCAGAGACACACGCGTGTGCACATGGTGGGCGATGCAGGGCAGTTTTCTATTCAGCATCTAACAAACTGAACACCTGCACTACGGGTGGCTGTACAAAAACTGACGTGTCTGGAAGTTCAAATAGTACTAATCATAACCGTACGATCCATCATGAATAATGTGTCGATTATTTAAATATTTTTAAATATTTTAATATTTTAAAGACATTTAAAGTATGTCTAAATGTTGTCTAAAATACTCCAGTTATACAGTTGCATCTGGCAGATCCAAGCAGACGTGGTCAGACCACCTCCACTGAGGTGAAACTTTCTCTTCACCTGCTGTTCCCTGCTGTGTGGGTTTGTCACTAAAATGCAAGTGAGCACCAACTATTCCTACAGAGTCGTGTCAAAAAGTAGCTTACAGTAAAACCCAACAGTAATGATGATTCTCTCCTCCATGTTGTCATAACAATGAATTCAGGTGATGCAATGCCCCACACAATGCTGATTGGCTGCAATCCTGCAAAACTCGCTTGGCATTTGCTTAAGAAAACCTAAACCTTTCGACATGCTATTCGCCCGTTTCACACAACCACTCCCACAATCCTCCACACACAACTGCTGCATCTCTCCAAAACAACTAACGAGAGGCAGAGCAAAAACCACCTGTTAAACTAAATTACCACATACCCACACCTCCAACAATATCTTTAAAAACTAAAGGTCAAGCAGGCAGCTTGCAAATATACATGGATACGTAATGAAACTATTCATATAATTTCACAAAATTACAGCATTAATAATAATAATAATAATAATAATAATATGTCTGGTGTGGATTTTCAAAGTGCAACAAAAATGAAACTCACTGTTGGTAAACAGTCCTATGAGGCTGTACAGGAAGTGCTCACTGTGCATATCCTGCTTGGGGATATTTTGGTATTCATGATTCTTGTCAGGAAAACTAATGTTTTCACTTTGTCTGGTTCAAGGAGGATCTGCGTGGAGGTGCAGTAATCCAGCCACAGAGACAAGCTCCAGGGGAGGGATGTAGCACACGTGGACGTGCAGCACACGTGGAACGAAGGTATGATGCTGGCACGTCCAGCAGACACTGCAGGGTGGGTCACTCCAAAACATGATCTTATAAAACCAGAACTTGCCGTTTTACGTTTAATAAATAAGTTGTACAGCTACAGAATTTCTTATAATTTTCATTCCTAACTTTTGCTCGTCAATTCAACAGCAATGCAAACAGCAGTGAATACTTTTACTTTTCACAAACTAACCAACATTTTTTTTAACTGCATGATCGTTAAATTTACAGTTCGGTTTGTGGTTAACACCCCCACCTAACCCCTCCGCCATGTTTGATGTACTGTAAACAAATCGAGCTGATTTTGCAGCAGCCGTGTGTTGCATGTATGAAAAGGCCACGCTGGAAAAAAACTGCGGCGAGGAAGATAATGAGCTCAATCCCGCGATAGGCTTGACATAACCGCGATATGGCGACGAGGTAAATATCTTCACAGACGTACACTGAAATCTGAGCAATGCAAAGAGGAGAAAACTCCAAGTGGATCCATACAGTTTATTCGTATGTAGTAAAGAACCGGTCCTGTGAACGAATGATCATCGTTGTACTATTTAATGACTGCTAAAAGACAATTCATTTCGTTTTAATATGCATTTACGTCCACACAATACATCTCTCCCTAGAGTAAACGGGGGACACAGTTCTTCAGGCAGGGATAAGTATCGAGATATCAGAATATTCTTGGTTTTCCTCCACAATGGATCATTTTGTATAAGTAGTGGCCAGGCCTTATGCATTAATTTATCGCGTGCGATTTTTAGTTTCACGGCGGTCATGAAATAACAATGAACTCATATTTTACAACTGATGACCAGTGTCTGGCATGGGAGGTAAATATCACGATGTCTAGGTTCAGAGGCTCGTTTCGGTTTAACTACTGAGCGTGACGATGTCAGGCGTAGGCCTTTACCTGTGTCCTGCTCACTCAGGACGTTGTCGTCGTCTTTTCTAGACCTGATCGTGTTCTCTCCGGAAATCACGTCGTCCTCAGGTAAGCGAGGGAAACTCGTGATGCTCATGTAATCCACCGGCGAGTACGCGCTTCCCAGCGTCGTCTCCTGGCCCGCGTCCTTATCCACCATGGTGCCGCTGGAGTAGTCAGCTCCGGCACTAGCGGCGGACGCGTACATGGAGAATCCTACAGCTCTGCTTCACGAAAGCCCGAATATAACCCCGAACAACTGAAATACGTCACGGGTGGAGTTTATTGTTTAGCTGGTTTCGATAGGATGTAATCACAGAGGTGATAAGACCAGTAAGAAATCCGGCAGTCTCAAAATCTTTCTTCGGTGCTGCCTGTAATAATAAGGGTGTTTAGGCTTGTCGCCGAGGAGCCGGTGGTTGGTCTGCAGACGTTCGCTTCACTTCACGTGACATGAGCGGTGGTTCCTCTTGGACAGCGCTAACGTGTTTGTCTGTAGACAGAAAGGTAACTTCTCAAATTCAGTGCCTTGGCTCTGTAACGACTCACAAATTAAAGGAACTGTCGGAGCTTGTAAATGCGACAAAACTGCACAAAGATTTTGCGCTGCGTGACAGAACCTAAGCGTCTAGAGGGCGGAGAGCGCGCTGATGACTTGGGTCACGCCTCCAAAAGAAACTGTAAATGTTAATTACAAAATCATGCTCCAATGAATTCGTCACGTTTACATGGTGAACTCCTGCAATATTAATATGCCCAACAGGACGCAGGTCCTGCGCGCGCCAAGATGCGCAGTAAATCGCTGTCCTCGATACTGGAAAACGACCGTTTTTATCGCTCCAAACCGGACCCTCACCCACGCGCAGCTGTAGTCGGTGTATTTAGAGTCATAATAAAATGCGTCTGCTATATATTGATACCGTGGGAAACAGTGCCTCAAGCCGATATCCTAAAGATCAGATTACACCATCATATTTTACCTATTTAAAGGTACAGGGTCACACTAATCTCGCGTCTCTCGCTTACCGTCACCCGAAATCTGTCTGCGAGAAACGAGGAGAGGGAAAAATGATTGAATTGCATCTTCACAGCTGATGTGGAGTTACTGCACAGAGCCTTCTCCTAAAGTTGCGGTACGGGTTTTACTGTAACACACGTAGTTTGCCCGATTGCAAAACAGGTTTTACACGTAGTTCTCATATTTCTTGTTTGTCGCTATTCAGGACGTTCTTTTCATATTCAAAGTGCTCCATTCGTTTTCATAGAAAGTTGTTTGTATTCATCACAATTTTATTTTATTTTTCAGTGGACCGAACGTTTTTCCGGTCTCTCTCTCACTCACTCACACACACACATACACACACTTTGCATTTGAAATTTAAATCACTTACAAAAGTGTTTTGTTGTCGACTCAGAAAATATCTTTATCTAGTTAGTGCATGTTAGTTCAAGATAAATATTTAAGTATTTTTGGAAGAGATCAATATTTGAAGAGATCAGTGTTTGAAGATAGTGACTTCAGAAACGTAAAGCCTGACAGAGCCAGACGCTCGATCGGCTCGCGGAGGCATTTTTGTCGAGTTGAAATGCAGGCGGTCCTGCTGCGTTCTGGATCAGCTGCATGGGACCAACAATGGACATAAGGAGAGGTAGGACTCGACTTCCATGCAGAGCAGACAACTCCAAGAGTGGAGAGGATGGACGAGAGGAAACAGATGCTGGAAGTAGGCCTGAGACCATGAGGTGTGAATATGTGGCCAAAGGAAAAGATGCACAGATGCAAGTACAGGTGTATTCTAAAACTGTACAGATACAAACTCACCAATGATGCGGAGCTAAAGGATGGCTAACATTCACACACACGAACGACAAATTATGTTGACAGGGAGAAAAAGAGAAAAGCTTTGGGTTTCATCCTGAGAGACTTTTATTGTTCCATTTTTTGTTTTGTACCTGCATTTCTGAATGGATTCTGGAGCCTCAATTTTGTGGTCACTGTGGTCTGCACAGGTTCTACTAGTTACAGACCTACTGACCCCCGAGGGATTACAGACCTACTGACCCCCAAGGGGTTAAAAATCAGCATATCACAAAAACCATGCAAAATAGTGAAAGGCACAATCACCATAGATATAAGACACACCATTCAGTTTTTTTTTAAATATAATCTATTTTTTTCCAAGGGGGTGCACTCATTGGAGAGGATACCCCATAGAGGTGAACCCCTACATTTCAAAAGCTGCCATAGTTTCAGGGTGTAAAGATCAAAGAGAAGAGCACAGCCTCCTTATTTGATGGTCCACCCCCCTGTTTTTGACAATAGAATAAAGTGAACAACTGTTCTAATAATATGGGATAAAATACAAGCACATCTACTTTCATTGTTTAGTTTTTTTTTTATCAGTATGTTCTTATATATGTTTTAAATTTCACCTCTCTGGGTTCCCACATCACACCATCACACCACCTCCAAACTCCCCCAACGCAAAGATAACAGCTACAGCTGTCTAACATACTGTGTCATGTACGCACAACAAGAAATGATACGACCCTGGATCACGGGGGCAGCAGGGGGCGTGGCATCCAGGGGCGGAGAGCATGAGCCAGTCGAATAAGAGGGACAAAGTAACAGTGAAGGACTGTGCAGAGGGTTAATGGGTGCTGTACATCACATGAAGCATCACTCCCACCAGGTGAAGGTTTCTCCCTCGTGTTCTGATGTGTTCACATACACAGCTTTTACATCAGGAGGTGAGCAGCACCATGGAACAGAGACACGAGTGTCTTCCTGGGGAACATTACCTTCAGGAAAGGACACTCATGACTCAGCTAAGAAATCCACCCAAACACTCATCCACCTAAAATAAACATCCATTTCATACACTTATTTTCAAACGAAAAAAAAAAAAATCCAAAAATATATATCAGCGAATGTATTTTCTATATAAATGTATTAGTTTGTAGATGTGTAGTTATTCAGTTTTCTGTAGGTGTTACTTTACTAATTTATCTGTGGAGGTGTCAGCAGGAAGGGCATAACTGGTGAGATGACGAAACAGCCAATCAGCATTCAGGACAGAATACACGGAAACACTCGTGTTCATAACGCTAAAACGTTCTTTAACAGACC
Source organism: Sternarchorhynchus goeldii (assembly GCA_028565775.1). NCBI lineage: Eukaryota > Metazoa > Chordata > Actinopteri > Gymnotiformes > Apteronotidae > Sternarchorhynchus > Sternarchorhynchus goeldii. The sequence continues at coordinate 9,473,453 of JAOXYF010000023.1, forward strand.
CAACAGTCACAGGACCGTAATCACTGTGAATAAAACTTTAAAAGAATAGATTCGCGTAATTGGCAGCTCATTGGGTAAAGATCAGCTGTGTTTAAGGAATCCGAGTTTACACGCCCAAGTTTACACGCCCTTCTCAGCTCAGTTTTGCAGTTGAAACATGGTGACATTGTTTAGCACTAAAATACATCAAAACAAACATCATTCAGTCACTGCACTTTAAAGAGCTCTGCATTATGTACATTAATGCAAATTATTGAAAATAGTTTATATCTGAACTAATCTTCTAACTCGTGCTCCTCAGCATCTCCAACTATTTACCACCTCTTTTAAGGGTTTGTTAAAAACAAACAAACAACATTGCACACAGCTAAAAACCTTGTTTACCATACATTGTAAGACAGTGCAAACATACATCCAAGTCTCAACAATAAAATTATATGTTCAAATAATAAACAAAAGTATATGTTCATATACTTTCAGCACCAGAGTTACATCTAATGACGCATACGGATGGAAGCATGACGTGGAGTGTGTGTGTGTGTGTGTGTGTGTTTGTAGGCAGAGCGGACACACATGGGTGGGTAAAACATGACATGGAGAGTGTGTGTATCTGTGTTACACACACACACACACACACACACACACACACATTAATATTTCTGGAGTACTCCCGAGTCTGTTGTGTTACACAGACACACGCTAAGGTTTCTGGAGTATTTCTGGAGTACCCCGAGTTTGTTGTGTTATACACAATAAGGTTTCTGGAGTATTTCTGGAGTACTCTGAGTTTGTTGATCTTTCTGAGTATGAAATGTGAGCACAGCAACAAATGGCTTTGTAGGATGGAGGACCAACGTTTTTCTACAAGCTTAAAGTGAGTGACCTTCTACCTTCCTCTTCTCAGTTCTCTCTCAGTGATCACAGTGATTTTTCTGAATTTTTCTTTTTGCTTGTTTTTTTGTTGTTTTTTTTTTTATTATTTTTTAAACACACCTCTCTTTAGCATTGTGTGTTATATAAGTGAGCCCCCTGGTGGTGAGAGGAGGCTATGGCAGGCTGGAGAGGGCAGCAAAGCTCTGAGGCCTCAGTGGATCACAACACGTCCCAAAACACAACATAACAGAGTCACTGTCCAATAACCACCCAACACTTTCTATGAACCACCACACCTTGTAACCCATAGCAACCTCTCACTGTCCCTGAAATAAACAGGATAATGACTGACATTTCCCAGGACATTCATTAAAAGTGCATCATCACTGTTTCGTAGTTTCATAATAAACTTAACTCCCTGTCTTTTGCATAATATATATATATATATAAATTTTCCCTCCAATATATATATATAAAATATATATATTTTGGAACATTTTGTTGGAGCAGAACCTTAATAGCCACCATAACAGAATGCATGAACCTCAGACAACTGGGAACGTTTAGTTGGATTGTTGCATTCAGCTGTTCTTGGAAGTGGCTCAGGTTGTGGCTGGGCTACTCACTGAGCTCTAAACCCTCTCTGATTCCTCCTCGTCTCCTGTGCTCTCCATGCTGAAGTCCTGTTTAGTCTCATTTATTTTCCCTGACCTTTTTCTACCTACTCTTCCATTCTATATTGTATAAACACACTTCTCAATATATGACCTTCTTTCTCATGAATATGAACAAAATCTAACAGGGCTGAGGTGATCCAGTGCTGTTAAACCATTAAACTGTTTATAACGCATTTCTAGATTATATTTCCAAATTAAAAGGGGGGGGGGGTTGATTTTTCTTTTCCAACACAAAGAATGAAAACAACTACAGAACCTTCCAGTGAGACCTCTGAGCCTGTTCATGCCTCCCAGTGGTCAGTCTGAGCCAAACCTCTCGGGCTTGAAGCATCCTGAACACCACACACATGCTTCAGGTACTTTTGTTGTTGACCATCCTCACTTCCTGCCTCTTACATCACACCTGTCCAGGGACGGAACATTAACAGCAGCTGTTAAAGACACCAGCAAAGGCTACTTTTACTGCTGGAGCAACAATCACCAAGACCCTGACTGCAGACTTGGTGATCAGCTAAGTGTGGTATGACTGGAGGGAGGGAGAGAAAAAGAGAGAGAGGGAGGGAGAGAGAGATAGAGAAAGAGATAGGACCTTAATAAATAGTTTTGAGTGCTTAAACTAAAACTCCTAAATGGAGTTCAACTGGACTGAAGCTGCTTCATAATCTGTGTAGCAGAACATGGAAGGGGAAGGGGAAGGCTGTGGTGCGGGAGGGGTGGAGTAACAATGCCCTTGGTGTGACGCAGAACCACTGCGCCAGGTTAGTGGCAGAGGCTTCGGTGGCACGGTTGGTGCAGGATGGAGTTGCGGGCGTGGTGCGGGATCTGCTCGCGGGCGTGGTTCTGCCGCTGCATGCGTTTGCGGCTCAGGGGGCGGCGCTCCACACGGGCTTTGGCTCGCTGCACGCGGGACGCCTGCATCACCTTGGCCAGTGCCTGGCGGGCAGCTCCTCGCGTCATCCTGGTGGGCATGGTGCTCATGACCACAGGGGGCAGTGCCGATTCAGACATTGTGCTGTGAATGAATGAATGATTGAATGAAAGAAAGAAAGAGAAGAAGAGGAGGGATAACAAAGGAGAGTCGAAACAAAATTATAAGAGAAATGAGCCACCATTGATGCAAAGTACCAAAACACCAAAGCAATTTAACCCCAACATGAGTGCTATCAGCGCCCCCTCATGGCTAAGTATGTTAACTAGATGAAACCATCACTCACGAGTTCAGACCGTACAGAGGTGGTAGAGTACTGTATACAGTAGGACTTACTGTGATAATATGTACAGTGAACTAATGATAACTGTATATACACAGTATATCACATAACATGTTCTGTAATATTATGAAGTGCAGTGATGTGTGTGATATTCTCCAGAGTGGTGCCCACCTCAGTGGTGCCCTACTGTCAGCCATGCCACCTGCAGTCTGCTCCACCACAGAGAAGTTTCCGGAGGACACGTAGACAGACATGCTGGGGTGCTCGATGAGCAGGTCTTCCATGGGACTGGCCTGCGCAGGAGCGCCCTCTGCTGTAAAACAGGGGGGAGGCGTGACAAACCAGCTCTCGTCCATACGGCCACTCTCCAGCCCGCCACTGCAACCATCGCCACAGGAACCCGGAGACAAAGGGGTGGAACCCCGCGGCCAGTGGGCGTGGCTGGACAGCACATTCACTCCTACTGAGACACCGGGGGAGGGAGAGCTGAGGCAAGGGGCGGAGCCTGGGGAGGGGGAAGAAGGGCAGGCCGCCAGAGGTCGGTCTGTTCTAGTCCTGCGGCTTTTGCACAGGGAAGGGGCGGGGTCACATCGTGAAGGGGCGGGGTCACATAGTGAAGGGGCGGGGTCGCATGTCCGCTTGAATGCTTCGCATTCTGACTCCGCCCTCTTGAATTCGGTGGGGGGAAGCGACTGTGCTATTGATGGTGCCTCTGCCCCACCCTCACCTAACAGAGCACAGTCATTGCCTGGGGCACGTGGTGGGGCATGTTGAAGGTGTGGGGCAAAAAATACATGAAACCATCATAAAGCCAAACAGGAAAAGGTGCACATGCACACACCAGTCACAGGGTTTGAGCCAAATATGGGGTGGGGTTGGAAACAAAACAAAAAAGACATAAAACATAGGAATACTATCATTAGTATACTATACCATAAGAATACTATCATTAGTATACTATATCATTAGAATACTGTCATTAGTATACTATACCATTAGAATACTGTCATTACTATACCATTAGAATACTATCATTAGTATACTAAATCATTAGAATACTGTAATTAGTATACTATAACATTAGAATACTGTCGTTAGTATACTATACTATTACTATACTATCATTAGATTTATGCAACTGTGTCTACCAGTAAATACTTTTAAATATAGCTATAATATATGTGATTTGCCAAAAAGAAAATCACTCTTTAAAGTGAAGTCCCTCTAAATGCTTTCTTACCTACATTACAGCATACACCCTACTGACTACATTACCCATGATTCCCCATACACTTACCAGGTAGACTGACCAGGAGCCATCCGTCCTCGTCGGCGTCGGTGATGCAGGGCCTGGGCTCCTCACGGGCGGCACAGGCGGCCTCCACCTCTCCAAACAACAGGCTACTCAGTCGCTGGAACATGGTGCTGGAGGATCCGAGGGTGTCCTGAGCGAGAGCTGCCGTGGAATTTTCAGTAGAAAACAAATGCAAAAGTGTATTTACAGTGAGTGATTCTCTTGGTCTTCTGAGGCGGTTTATCAGCACGCGGTGGTGGACTGGATGCTTCCCAAGGCTTCCTGGAAGAGACGTCCTGCCGACAGAGTGCAAATTTATGGTCTTTCCTTTTACTACAAAGGCCTGCGGGGAAAAAAGAGACATAAACAAAATTGAAAGAACAAGTTAATAGAAATGGTACCACAGAAGTACTTTGACAAACCCACATTTGTCAAAGATACATGCACTGCATCTCACTGTCAGAACTGTCAACAGGCTGGAATGTAATTCCCCAGATACTGGAAACAGCTCTGGTTCTGGAAATCCATAAAACAGAACCAGTGTCCAGTTCTAGTTTTCTATGGTGTTAAGGTGATCTAATCAGTTTGTTTCATGTGCGAATGGCAGGGCTGTGAAGGGCGGGGCCTCGATCTGCCCCACCCAACCGTTCTAGAGGGCTGTAGTTTCTCCTTGGCTGCTGCTTCTCACTAGTGTCTGGATGGAAACGTCGTTTGTGGATTATGAAGTCTTTGGGTTTGAGAGAGGTGCCATATAAGAGTACCTTCATTCAAAAGCCGTCAAATTCTCTCTCTGATGTTTAATGCTGTGTGTGGCTGGACTTTTTCCTGTTTTATTTCCTGGGAGCATCTGACCAGTTCCCCACATCATGTGTGCGGGTTTACAGTTACATCTCCCACCATTTTTAAATGGAGATGGATGTTGTTGGACTGTACACTGTACCAACATGAACTCGTCCTACCACACACAATATAGATTTTATTAAAAAAGAGCTTGTACCAGAGTTCAAATTCAGAGTGAACAGCAATAGTTCTTTTAGTCTTTCTTTCTGTCGTGTTTGAAATGCACAGTAAGACAACAGTACGACAACCAAAAATGTCAGGAGAAGAAGAAGAGTAGAAGAACAGCCGAGTAGGAGAAGGCCATTGTGGAAGAACAGCCATCTCCCCAGGAAAGAACCAAGAGAAGTAAAGCACTGACTGCTCCTTAGTCACTTTATAGTGAATGGTCAATGTATGTGTCTGTTAAAGGACATCAGGTCTAAACCCGCCCCTACACCACCTGCAAAAAGAAAACCGGCCAATCAGGAGAGGTGTCCCATGAAGTCATCTGACAGTATTCATAAATACTTTGAATAATTTAGTTGCAAAGGACACAGAGCATGCGTTTGCCCTAAATCCATAACACACACAACTGCCGCAGCTTATCAAATGATTTCAAATGTTTATCATGGCAGTAGACAGCAGCAACATCACACACAGGATCCACTGATGTTTGCTTCTACAAGAAAAGGAAACACAATCAGATTCTCCAACAGTTGCCTGACAGTGTGTTGTGCTCTAGAGAGTGTTTTATAGAGTGTTTTATAGAGTGCTTTATAGAGTGTTTTAGGTCACCTTTTAGGTCACCACTTCCATATGACTGCAGGATCAATGATGCACCAGTTCTCTGGTGTTCTACAGAACTCTCATAACAGACTGTGGATCATGTCCATGTTTACTCTTATGAGCCCCTTTTACCTTCATGTGAAGAAGTAAATGATGTTTATGTCAGTGTCATGTAGGAAGCTTTCTCTTCTTCTGCTGACCTGCTAAATCACGCGTGATTCCCACGTGTCCAAAAAAACAAAATTATTTTCTTTTGCTGTTAATTTTGGGTCGTGTCAGTTTCAGAACTTGCTTTGCTGGGCATTTCGTTTTATTCTTTAATGTTATTAATTGTACTTTATTCTTTAATTCCAACAATAGTTCCTGAAAATCGACATTTCGTTTCACACATAAACGTGTCCTCCTGTGATATCAGTAGCATTCAAGACATTTAATGTGTATCGCGAACAGGTATCTTAAATGACGAACACTTTCAGAACACACGCGTGCAGCAGGCGTTCAGATGCAATTATCATAAATTACCATATTCAATGTTTATAATGTAAACTCGTCCAGGTGTGATTTGAAACGGCTGTAACCTGCTGTCCATCATTTTACTGGCCTATCACCGCTCTTGAAGCTATCTGTGTAAGAAGGAGTTTACAGCGTAGGCGGGGGGAGGCGCCGCTCAAACAGGATCCGCGTTTAGGTCGCTGACGTCGTTACAAGCCCCGCCTCCTTAAGGCCAGAGGACGGAAAAATACATGACAAAAGAAAAAAAAATGGACGCTCGATCGGCTAATTTGCTAACTGGTCATTTTAACACCAACGTTTGGGGTCGAATGCTATGTAGGCCAGCTATGTAATGTAACTTAAATGTTGAGGAAAACCTTTAGTGCGTGTGACGGATGCTGTTAGAGGAGCCGGGGGGGGGGGGAGCGCAAGTCCTTGCCGCACCATTGCAAGGGACAACCAACATTTACACTTGAGGGGAAAAACAAACAGGGAAATCCATCAGCAGAGGGTTAAAATTACGTCCCCAGCGATAGAAGGTTGAATATTCGTGCTGTTTAAGTGAGAGCGCTACATAATATCCAGATTTTGTTCGAGTTATTCGTATATGGACTGCGGGAAGGGTCACGGGTTGACAGCTCGTATCAGCGGTATTATCACTGAAATGAAATCGATCACACTTCTATGATAAACAGCAGGTGTAATGTATTGCACAGACATATGTTATGGGTTTATGATTAGACACCAGTGTTGAGACCAGACCGAGCAAAGGAACAGGATAGGTCAAACACCAAGTCGATTAAACATCAGTCGACAAGTCATATGACACATCTATCATTTACGAAGAAAATGTTGCGGCATATGTTGACTAATATCGAGAATACAGCAGCCTAAACGTAACGTCGGGCGACGTTACCGTAGAGCAAAGTAATGACGGAATCATAACGATACACCTGACCTATAAAAAGAATGTCGACGCGTAATAATCGACAGCAAACGAAATCCTGCCCGATACATCCATGTATGGTTACAGTCTGGGAGACGTTCAAACGAACGGGCGACCCGTGCACTCAACCTTTAAGGCTAGAATATTATAAGACGCTTTTGTTTAGTACTTTTCATTTCTATGTATTTGAAACGTGGATGAAGTAACGCAAACCCTTCTTTTAAACGACCAAAAAAACAAAGAGACTGGAGATTGTTAACATCTTACCTGCCTTTGCAAAAGTTGTAGCGAAACGTGTGGACAAAACAGTAAAAAGGACTAAATAAATCTTAAAGCATAGCTTTAGGTAGCCTTTAGGTGAGGTAGGTAGTAAGTGCCCCACGAATAAAAGATAAAACGGCTTTTCTTCTTAGAAGAAGTGTTCCGTGTAAACTTTAAACTGCACGATCGTTAGATCATAACATCTGTAGTTTGTACCCTTCAGATGGATTATTTTCTGCAGCTTTTTTCCTGGTGTTATTGCTTCGCCCAGCTGATCCTCGGATCAGAACATAGAACGTACAAAACAGCTGATTGTGAGATCACTATACCCTTAGCAACGCCCCGTCTCCTCCCACTGGGGGTCGGAAGCCAATCAGAATTTTACACAAGATCCAAACCGAGCCCCAGGGCAACAGGGTGGGGGCAGGGGTGGGACAGTTGTCAGCGTATTCACAAGGTTGTTTAAAATAAAATAAATTGCCCATAAAATACTAAAACATATATGTATGACATTACATTAATGTTTTCCCTGTTAATCAGTAATTCATCCTAAGAAACGTCACTTTTTAAAATAGTTCTAGCGGTTTTACTATACTCCTTCCACAGAATACCTGGAAAAGCACATTACACAAACTTGGATTAATTCACTGTTGCATATATTATATTGTAACAGACATTGTAAGAAAACGCCCTGCATTTTGCACACGTGTTCTGTTATTACCACTCATTTATGAACACCATTTCATTTTGATGTGTCTAAGGTATTATACTGTTACCAATTTCAGTAACATGATCCAGGATCGGATTCTGGTACATCAAGTGAAATGTATGTCCTTTCCCTTTAAATGGTGTTTGTAAATATTGCTTGTGCCCTCCCTCTCTTGTTCGGTCTCCTCACTCTCCTTAGTGAAGGAGGAGCTTTCACTGCCACAACAGTACCTGCAAACAGGCCAATCACAACATTGCGATCTGTATGCAGCATTTCAACAGCCAATAGGATTTACAGGAAGTTAAAAAACCTTGGTTGTTGACTCGGCTATCCACAAATACATGAACTAGTCTATACAAAAATCCATTCTTTAAAAAACTATATTTGTAAATATTTTTCTTCCCTCCCCCTCTTCTGGGGGGAGGTGTATCTGTCCTGTTGTTGAGGAATGGGGTTTAAAAAAAAATAAAATGAAGAATGTCTTGACCATTTTATTCTTTCTACTTTGTTGTAATGCTGTACTTGCGTTCCTCAGAAAAAAAATATATGATTATTTCAGACTGTGACTCACAAGCAGATGTGTTCTCCTTCAGTCCATGATTATCTGTTTCACTCATTCATCCTCTAAAGCACTTCAACCAGTTCATGGTCATGGGTGCGGAGCCTGTTTCAGGCAGGAACCACGGAGTGGAACCTATCCCAGAGCCTATCCTGGGCAGGGCAGGAGCCAACCCCCTGGACAGAAGTCTGTTTCAAACTTCCTTTATTTATATATAGAGCTTTTTACAACATGTATTATCATGGAGCAGCCCGAGATAAACTCGGCCCATTCTTATCCAGAGTGCACAGTTGTTCCTGGGGTTAAGAACATGCCACGCCTACATGATGACTGTCCTTTGAACATCTGTTAATTCACACATGTGTTTAGGCAGTTTCAATGAACACCTGAGATCCTGAAATTGTTTTCAATACAAATGCATGCCTGAACGCACCCAAACAGGTTCTGGTTCCTACCACACCTGGGTTTAAACTTTTAGTGAATGTGACGTCAGTGGGTAAAAATGAATAGCATACCAGCCCAGCTGAGTCTTACGGCAACCCACTCGCCTGTGGAACGCGATAGTCAAGCTCAGACCAATCAGCTGGCTGGCTCTGGTCTCTACGGTTACCAGGTGCAACACAACACCAACAGCTAGCATTCCTTTCTCTCAGGTTCACAGCAGAAGGGGCCCCTAGTGTCTGATCTGGGATCATCTCTGAGGCTCCTCTAATTACAGTGGAGATCAGAGTGTGTCTTATATCAGACAGAAAGGCCAGTTTCTAAATGGATCTTGGCCAAATATGAATGGGGGCACTGCAATCCAGATATTTAATGGTATTAAAAAACATCTCCTGCCTCAAGTGCCCAAGACAACATGTACCTAATAAATATGTGTACACCATGATGATTCTCCACTGATCAGTGTGTTCCTCAGGGCTATTAAATACGTGACATAGTTGTTACGAGCTTTAAAAAGAAGAAAAATACACAGTGTATCAAACAAAAAGTTTTACAGGCAGTAAAAATCTGTCTTTTGTCTTCCTGACCCATTTTCCCTGCTTTTTCTGTTTCACTCCATGCTTTGTGACCGGGAAGAAATTCTGACTGCCTTGGAGGCCTGGAGAAGTAGGTCAAAGGTCATGGAACTGCGTGGGATTGTTTTTCTGCCTTGTGTACCTCAGGCTCTCAATGAGAAGTGATGATCTCCCCCAAGAGCATTCTGGGAACCGTAGTGTGGATGCTTTTAGAACGTCTGTGGATGGAAAAAGACATTCTCTGCTGAGGCCACCTGCATAAAGTCTGTTCTTAGACACAAGGCTCTTGGCTTTCACATGGTGGCCTGAACATTAGTGTTGTAATTTGGCTCTTTCTTGGTAAATAATTCCTTTATTACCTCCTATTGAGACACCCAATGACATTTCCTCTTCTGTATGAATTAATTGTGTATGCAAATGACAAATAAGTGACTGTCTAGTGAACTAACAGCTTCTACGTGTCTACTAAACTAGAACACACAACAGTATAAGCCATTTTGACAATTCTTAACATGTCCAACAGCAACAAAAAGTGTTGGTGGGATTTACCCATGGATGTACGCAGACAAGAGGAACTGTGTGTCAGAAAGTGTGACTGGAGGCGTGGTCTAAGGGTGGACTCTCTTAGGCAGGGTGAGGAACGCCTCCATCCCACTCACATCTCCATCCTTTTGTTTGACTCTTCTGCTTCTGTGTAATTATGTGAGAAATGTGTGAAGAAATGTGTCTTCAAACGTGTGAGGATGTGTGAGGACTTGTGAGGATTTGTCCCACTGAGCTCCTCTCAGCTGAACGTTTTCAGCTGTGGAAGCAAAATTAAAAGAGGATAGACAGAGCCACTAACTCCTTCTAATGGGATTTGCAACTTCGCTCTCTCACCCTTCTCTTTCCATATGAACTTCTTTCCCTCCCTCCCTCCCTCCCTCCCTCTCTCTCTCTCTATACATATATGACTAGGAAAAGCAATAGTATGGGGCAATGTATAACCCCCCCTCATGTGTA
>JAOXYF010000023.1:9524438-9537499 GCA_028565775.1 Sternarchorhynchus goeldii
ACAGTAGTGTAGCCTGTCCCACAGTAGTGTCCTACAGTAGTGTAGCCTGTCCCACAGTAGTGTCCCACAGTAGTGTAGACTGTTCCACAGTAGTGTAGACTGTCCTACAGTAGTGCCCTACAGTAGTGTAGACTGTCCCACAGTAGTGTCCCACAGTAGTGTAGCCTGTCCCACAGTAGTGTAGCCTGTCCCACAGTAGTGTCCCACAGTAGTGTAGCCTGTCCCACAGTAGTGTCCCACAGTAGTGTAGACTGTCCTACAGTAGTGCCCTACAGTAGTGTAGACTGTCCCACAGTAGTGTCCTACAGTAGTGTAGCCTGTCCCACAGTAGTCTAGCCTGTCCCACAGTAGTGTAGCCTGTCCCACAGTAGTGTCCTACAGTACTGTAGCCTGTCCCACAGTAGTGTCCCACAGTAGTGTAGACTGTCCCACAGTAGTGTAGACTGTCCCACAGTAGTGTAGACTGTCCTACAGTAGTGCCCTACAGTGGTGTAGACTGTCCTACAGTAGTGTAGACTGTCCTACAGTAGTGTAGACTGTCCCACAGTAGTGTCCTACAGTAGTGTAGCCTGTCCCACAGTAGTGTCCCACAGTAGTGTAGACTGTTCCACAGCAGTGTAGACTGTCCTACAGTAGTGCCCTACAGTAGTGTAGCCTGTCCTACAGTAGTGTCCTACAGTAGTGTAGACTGTTCCACAGTACTGTAGACTGTCCTACAGTAGTGTAGACTGTGCTACAGTAGTGTCCTACAGTAGTGTAGACTGTCCCAAAGTAGTGTCCTACATATAGTAGTCCACTATAGTAGACTGTCCAACAGGTAATAGGTGGAACTCCTGCTTCGCTCGAAGAAAACCCTGTAGGATTGCCAGTTCTTACTGGGTCAGACTGTATAGTCCTATGCTATAAATTTTCTTAATCCCACCATTGAAAAACTTAATCCCAACAACACACCAGTCACGTTTCACACTAGCAGATTACCTTAGGATCAAAGTATTCCAAGTATGTACTCGAGTGGGGGGGTGATATTATTTCTGTAGTGTCGCATAGTGGCGTGCAGCTCCAATTTAGGATATATTTAAGAGTATATTAGATATATTAGATATTTAAGACACAGGTGTTTAGGGTCTGGGTTAAGGTTGTGTATATTAGTGTATTTTAGATATATTAGATATTTTTTTTAATTCTTTTGAAACTAGGAATGATCAGATGAATATTAATAGATAATAAGTTCCAAATCTTTGGTACATAATCGTGGAATGCGAGGAGTGAAGCTGGATGGCGACTTGCTTGCAGTCAGTTTAAACGGTTTTTATTAAAACAGTGTAAACGGTTCTAACGGTTTTTATTAAAACAGTTCAAACGGTTTTAACGGTTTTTATTAAAACAGTTTTATCGGTTTTATTTAAAAAATAAACGAAACGAAGCACAAGCAACGCGTAATGAGGGACGGGAAACGTTACAAATACTGACAAACGTTACAAATACCGACAAAGGACGAGAGACAGACGCGCTTAAATAAACAAAAGTGTAACAAGACACAGGTGTTACACCTGATGCTTATGATTCGAGTGACAGATGCGCGCGCGCACACATGGACCTGAGGGAGGAGTCAAGGGTGACAACTACTGTATATTAGATGTTTAAAATACAGGTGTATATTAGACATTTAAGTGTATATTACATTTATTAGATGATTAAGACATAGTTGTACATTGCATATTTAAGACACAAGTGTATAATATATCTTTATTAGACTCACATCTGTATTCTTGTCCATTGAATTCTGTGCAAATTCAAGATCACGTGCAATGATTTTAACTTCCCTCACATTCTTTAAGCAACTGGAAAAACTGCTCTGATATGGTTCCTACCGAATCAGAACAGCATTAACAATGAATGTAGTGTTTTCTTTACCTTGATATTTTCAGCTATAATCTCAGGATCGTCGCAGATGGACTCCACGAAGAACACCTGAAAGAAGAAGAACATATGAATAACACCTGAAAGAAGAAAAGAAGAACATCTGAAGAACACCTGAAAGAAGAGAAGAAAAACATCTGAAAGAAGAAGAAGAAAAAAAGAACACCTTCCCCAGGGTCTCCTCCCTGTTGGACATGCCTGGAGCACCTCCCTAGGGAGGCATCCAGATCAGATGCCTAAACCGCCTCAGATAGTTCCTCTCAACGAGGAGCAGCAGCGGCACTACTCTAAGGGTGTCCAGACACCCTGAGGAGAAAAGCTCATTTCAGCCGCTTGTATCCGCGATCTCGGTCGTCCGGCCACTATCCAGAGCTTGTGCCAATCTCTGCCAGGTCTTTAAACCCTGTGCCATGCTTTCAGGCTTTTGATCAGTAAGGCAGGAGTTTTAAGAAGAGCAGAGTGTGTCCATTCTCACTCACTTTGTACCCGTTGTCTTTGGCGAAGGACTGGATGACCTCTCTCCGCTCTCGTGTAGTGTTCGTGGCATCGAAAACCTAAATGCAAAAGAAAGTTGTGATTTTTGTCACCTTCTGTAAAACGCCACTGCATCTCAGACGACAGAGCATCATTTCTGAGACACACATTTGAGCGCACATTGCTTTGCAATTGTAGATAATGTCTGTTCTCTGATATAAACAGTGTTTGTTGTGTTTACAATTTTATGAGGGGAATTATGACTAAACATGAACAATATGGTAACTGCCAATGGTAATCTGTAAAACTTTCAGAACATCAGCAGAGCTCTCATACAAACAACTGTGTACACACAAGATACTGCTTAGGGTCTGGTATTGATTAAGGGCTTGTAGTGATAATGAGATGGTGCTTTTAAGGGCCCAGTATTGATTAAGGAATTATTAAAAAGTTAACTGTAGTTAAAGAGTCGTTATTGTTGAATAGGTGGTAAAGTTAAATGATCACTACTGTTGAACGGGTGGTGTAGTTAAATGATTAGTACAGCTGAACATGTGGTGTAGTTGTAGGACCGGTATTGTTGAACATGTGGTGTAGTTGTAGGACCGGTATTGTTGAACGGGTGGTGTAGTTGTAGAACTGGTATTGTTGAACGGGTGGTGTAGTTGTAGAACCGGTATTGTTGAACGGGTGGTGTAGTTGTAGAACCGGTATTGTTGAACGGGTGGTGTAGTTGTAGGTATCTGTCCACTTACTGCCACTTGACCGTGATCCTGAGTGAAGTAGCAGGCCACATCCTTTAAGGCAGAAAGGGCACAAGCTCTGAACAGAAAAACAGACAGAAAATCAAAAGCTTAGAAAAACGCGAGACACGCTAGAACAACGCGGGACACGCTAGAACAATGTGGAACATGCTAGAACAACGCGGGACACGCTAGAACAATGTGGAACATGCTAGAACAACGCAGGACACGCTAGAACAATGTGGAACATGCTAGAAATGATGGTTCTGACCTAAAGGATAAGAGTACATTCGTGTTACTGCACACAGTTATAAACAGTTCAGTCTCTTGACAAACAAATAATGAAAATATTTGTGGTTTAGCATGTACTAGTGTGCCAGTGAACTGTAGTTTAGCATGTACTAGTGTGCCAGTGAACTGTAGTTTAGCATGTACTAGTGTGCCAGTGAACAGTAGTTTAGCATGTACTATTGTACCAGTGAACTGTAGTTTAGCATGTACCAGTGAACTGTAGTTTAGCATGTACCAGTGAACTGTAGTTTAGCATGTACTAGTTATCAGTGAACTGTAGTTTAGCATGTATTATTGTACTAAGTTTAAGCACTTCATAAATAAAAATATTACTTTGTTCCATTAAAGAAGGCTTATATCAGCTGCAGAGACAGTATGTTTTTTACTTGCGAATTTTCATGGCTTCTGTATTGTCCGCACGGAAGAACTCAAAGTTGGAGTAGGACTGAACAGCCTCCCTGCGGTACTGACCAACATTGAACACTTTGGAAGTGAAAGAGAAAACACACAGCCATCTTAATAAACTGTGTTCACTGTATTCAGACGTTTGGTTGAATCTTTGTTTCTGTAAAATTATCAAACACTGTCATAATTACAGTTAAATGAATATGCAACTTATGCAACTGCAGAATGTGGAACAATCTAAAGAGATGTTTACCTTTGGTGGGAACTCCAATCCAGTTGAGGTAACGTGTGAGCTTTTTGGAGATGTAGGTCTTGCCCCTGGCAGGGAGCCCCACCATCACGATCATCGTGGGAGAGTTTGTGAACTGCGGCACAGAAGCTGTAACAGAAAACGAGATAATCAGACAGAGGTTTTTTCATCATGCTTCACTGTGGAGCATTAGAGGACTTAGAGGTAACCACAACAGCAGCTCTGTGGTCAGAAGTGACTCAACTGACTGTGCTCAGAAACTGACAGAAGATCTGGAGGTGTAGAATGGCTAAATACAAACTGTGCATGTGTACAGATGGATTACAAATTCCACATGGTTCTTATAATAAAATGTGGGTGATGAGTGCAATTAATACATTTAAATATAAATATAGATAATAGAAATTAAAAAAATAGAAATATAGATAATAGAAATTAAAAAAATCAGCATAGTACAAAGAAAGCAGATTCTTCATCATCTTACTGTGCAAGAAAAAGCTGCTTCTTAAATTCTATATTCAGGAGAAACCGGTTTATGCAGACAATGATTCAAATCATGTGTACATTCCTAATAAACCACACCTCCTGCAGGTGTTGAAATCATGGGTTGTCCAGACTCAAAAAGAAACCCACCTTCCTCTGGGCAAAGCATGTTACTATGGTACACACACACACAAACACACACACACAAACACATGCTCACACTACTCATCTGATCAAAACCAGGTCACCAATGAGATCAACAAAGAATGACATGATGTATACAGCAGCAGTGTACGGGGTGAGTGCCAGTGTACGGGGTGAGTGCCAGTGTACGGGGTGAGTGCCAGTGTACGGGGTGAGTGCCAGGGTACGGGGTGAGTGCCAGGGTACGGGGTGAGTGCCAGGGTACGGGGTCCAGGAGCGGTTATGGTATTCTAACAATCAGGTGACTTTAGAGTATAATAGCAGTAATGAATTATAACTCATTGCAACAATTTATTCTCATACAGCAGGGGTTCATTCTGATGGGGGATTAAGAGTTTACATCATAAATGAATCACTGATCTGGTCTGGTCTACACCTAACCTTTTAATAAATCCTGCTGACTGATATGATTCACTTCAACTGAACGACATCTCCATCGAAACATAGTACACCCACTCACTTAATTGCAGAGTGCTACTTTTTGCTTTGTGTGTGGGTGTTTACACCGAGTCCATTTGCTGTGTTTGTGTGTGTGTTTGCATCCACTGAGGTGAATGGCCCAGAAGTCAGAGTCTAGCGCACCGTGTGCACGTGTGTTCTTCTCATTACCACACCTCTCAAAACCTTTACCTACGTGTGTTCTTCTCATTACCACACCTCTCAAAACCTTTACCTACGTTTCCAAGCCTTTAACACAGTGAAAGCTTCAGGATTCTTGCTATGTAGGCCAGTCCTTATTATATTAGAGGAAAACCCAACATACTCAGTTACACCGACAGCCTATAAGGACAGAGAGAGATAGAGAGAGAATGTCAACGTGACAGTCACACTTACACCCTCTTCTTCTTTTCAGTTTACTGCTCATCCATGGAACCCAGATCTTTTCCAGGGGATTCTGGGTAAGACTTTGCAGGTGAGCCATTTCCACAGAACCACACAGTGAGCAGTGGGTCTGTCACAGCCACAGAAAGCACTGTGGATAAACGAGCAGCCTCAGCAGAGGACGGACGTGAGCATGGCCTTGTGCTTCGGCCGAAAAGTCAAAGTGCGTGGGCTGTCCAATCAGGAGTTGTCTTAATACGTAACGCAAACCTCCCCTTTCGGCTGACAGACCAAGCATATCTCGCACTGTTCGGGCTAATCACAACAGACACCACCTCAACACAGACTCAAGTCCACAACTAGCACAACCTCACAAGACATCACTACCTCACCACAGACACTCCTCCACAACCTCACAACACGTCACTACCTCACCACAGACACTCCTCCACAACCTCACAAGACACGTCACTACCTCACCACACACACTCCTCCACAACCTCACAAGACACGTCACTACCTCACCACACACACTCCTCCACAACCTCACAAGACTACAGACACTCCTCCACAAACTCACAAGACACGTTACTACCTCACCACAGACACTCCTCCACAACCTCACAAGACACGTTACTACCTCACCACACACACTCCTCCACAACCTCACAAGACTACAGACACTCCTCCACCTCACCACACACACTCCTCCACAACCTCACAAGACTACAGACACTCCTCCACCTCACAAGACACATTACTACCTCACCACAGACACTCCTCCACAACCTCACAAGACACGTCACTACCTCACCACAGACACTCCTACATCTAATAAAAACACTAATCCTTTCTTTAATATTCATTAACGCATACATGAAATGAAATGAATTTATGTTCATTCATATCCCATTAGCTCCATGTTACCCAACTTGTGTGCATGACAGAGAGAGATAGATAGATAGATAGATAGATAGATAGATAGATAGATAGATAGATAGATAGATAGATAGAGAGGAAGAGAAGGAGGGATGGAGTGAAGAATGACACCCAGTGCTATAGCATCTATGCTATATCATAACAACACTGACACTGTGACCTCTGGTAGAACTTTAAACGCATGATTATTCAGTGTGTCATGTTGGTGCTCCAAACTGTGAGCCCACAGTCCGTTCATGTTCCCCATACCCAGAAAGCCCGCATAGCTCTGTAAGACAACACCAAGCATGAGAAAATAGCACTGTGTACTGGCGTGGCTGGATCTCTCCGTCAGGGACTAGGGCCTCACGGACCCCACGTGCAGTGTTAAACCAGCGCTGAAACGGCTCACTTTTATTAGCGTTTTACACACCACCGCCGTAACCGCGGACTTAATCTACCCTACGGCACAGAAACTGGTTCTGTTCGCAACTGAAATGTGGTGCTTGTTTAAACAGCCTAGACAGTTTCTTGCTGCTTCCCTGTCTTCTTGGAGTTTCCGGTTATTTATCCTGTTCAACTGGTTATTTCTATATTAGGGGACAAACTAGTTCTTTTCAAAGACATTTTTACAAATACCTGTCCGAGACGCGCCCTACACACCACTGAGAGAACCAGGGCGTTGGACTCAGCTCGGAGATACTAGGTTACCAGTCCTAGCTAGGAAACCTCAGCCAAGAAATTAGTATTTACAACGACCATGCCGTGACCAAAACCCTTCAAGAAGGAAGTCAAGACAGAAGCTAAGACATAAATAAACAAACGCCTATCACCCGCCGCGTGGTCAGATCCTCACCTGTGCTCTCGCACCGGACGCGTGTGCGGATCCGCGCGCTCTTAACGTCCATCGCTGACAGTCGGTCGCTCTTCGTTGTGGACGGTGTGTAACGGTCTGTGTTCATGGTATTCACAGAGGTCCCTAACCCGCCCCCACCCCACCCTTGGCTTCCCCTCTCGCCGCAAGGATATTCGATATCGTCTATATGTCAGCGATGTTTTTTTAACGTCTTTAAGTTTGAATAACAGTCATAACTGTTAACAAATGAACTGCGCGTCATTACGAAAGACGCGCCTATAGATCGAGGAACAACAGTAGTTAATACTACTACTACTACTACTAATAATAATAATAATAATAATAATAATAATGATAATGATAATGTCAGGTGTATGCGCGGGCTAACCCTTTTAGGTTAGAGATAGAGTAGCTGACTATGCATAAACATTCACAGTCATCTAGACCATCCACACCATCCAGACCATCTAGACCATCCAGACCATCCAGACCATGGCAGTGGACTCGACGACCACGTTCACAGTCACGCAGTGGGCTGTGACGTCAGGACCATGGGGCGGTATTTACAAGCGTGTCCCACGGAGCAAGAACGACGTCCATTTAGCTTTACTCGGATGCACGGATACTGAGAAAACTATACACACTCGCGCCAACACGAGCTCCTAGAAATGGTGCTCCGGACCAGCTACCGGGCAAGTCTCCGTTTACGTTCTGCGTCAACATCACTCACCGTGCGGTCGCTGGAATCGGACCACGGGTCCCGCGCCACCGGGGCTCTCGGGGACAGCTTGCGTAATCGATGATCCGTTCATATTTTTTTTTTAAAAAAACGCTCCTATTTCTTTATAACCGTCCGTGTACACGCGGCGAGCTGAACTCGCCGGATGGTGCGTCGAGTCCTGACAAGCGAGGCACACCGGAAAACTCGCTCGCGTGCCAAGTGTTGGTATGGTGACGACAACAGCATGAAATGTACGTTTAACCGGAGACAAAAGTGGACCTTCTTACAGTCTGTGTGCTGTTACAGGTAGCATCCCTGAGCCAGAACTCGCTAATAGGTCGGTACCTAGCCGGGTTAGCTAACTAACTAGCCAGTTCGGTCACGCGTGTCTCCCGCTATCAGTTAAAGGCGGCGTCTCTCAAAACGCGCGTGTCAGATCTTCGCGTAAACCCGCCCCCTTCATGCGCCCCAAAACAAATCATCACGTGCTCTCAAGTCTCCTATTGTCTGCAATAAATGTCAGCGTTTTCGGTGTTTACAATTTCTATATAAAAATCTATTTATAATACCATATTATTACCATATTTCTAATACAATACCATATTCACCTGGCTGCATTCATTCAAATTCAGTTGCTAGCTTCATTAGTTTAATAGCAACCGAAAAGTTTTTTTTTAAACCAGACATGCAAGATACGTCACGTATAAAGTGACGGCGCGAGTCTAAACCTAAACCAGCAGGATTGTCTCGTCCGTCGAGGACAGTCTTGGTAGACAGATGATGGCCTTTCTTCACGATACAAATACCACGGGAAACGTACAGGGAGCAAAGAACTTTATACAAACCGTTTGCATTTACAGTACCAGAGATGTTGGAACACCTGCACCAATAACAGGTGTGCTAGCATTAAGTGGCACGAGGACAATACTGGGCTCCTGAATATGCAAACGAGCACGGTCACCTCTCAAATGAAAGACGCCTTTAATGACATCTCGTGTTCCCAGAAGCGTTCATCAGCTGACACGTGCGTAATGCCTTAGTTTCGTACGGATTCACACGCAGTTTGTGGTACAGTTCATTCCAAGATGACTTCAAATTTGACCTCTGAGAAATCGCATCTGTTTGATGCCCCCCCCAACCGTGCATCCGCATTCCACTGGAAGAAACCGGAAAACCAGGACGGAAGGATAGCACTTATTTAATCATTTCTACTTTGTATTTCTATTTGATTTAATGTAGTACTTGCTTGTCCTAAATTATGAATTTATTTGTTATCACTTAGTTACAAACGAAACGCATGGTAAACCATATGAAGAAATGTGGTGTTGTAGCGCCATCTATGGTGCGCCGCACGCTACAACGCTTACCGGGCTGCTGGGTTTTATATCTCACTAGACATCAACGTTACCTTCCTTTTCTAATTGCGTGTCGGAACTTTTTTATCTGATTTTTTTTATTCTACGAGTCTAGTCATTCTAGTTTGTTGCTGGGCTCGTAAGAAGGAAAAGTCGTAAAAGCTCTAATCAAGGTTACCATTTTGTTCCCAGATAGGTGGCTATAAAAAACAGGAAACCCTCCTTCTTTGGGGGTTTCTGGTCATTCGGCCGGTTTAGCTGTTTTTCCCCCCTAAATCCTTTCCTTCATGGGTCAGTCTGCATCCATTTCAGTTGAAGTGTATTATTAATTTTGATTTGCCGTTTAATATGGGAGATATGCATATAAAATATGACATTATTGATTAATCGTATCACTCCCATTGTAAACACCCACAGTACTACACACCTGTTGTGCTGTGATCTTGGTTGTATTTCCCAAAGCCATAAAAGATTTACTCTTAAATCTAATCTACTCAGTTTATTACTTTAGATTCTATGACTTTTTTAATCTCAGATAGGAGGTGAGAAGAGACAGAGTGCTAATGTGAATATACTATAAATAATGTGAATATTATACAAATAATGTGACTATTATACTATAAATAATGTGAATATTATACAAATAATGTGAATATACTATAAATAATGTGATTATACTATAATGTGACTATTATACTATAAATAATGTGATTATACTATAAATAATGTGAATATACTATAAATAATATGGGATGTATAAAGCAACCTTTTCATAGAAAATGTAGAAAACCTACATTTATATGCAACACTTGCACTGATCTGTAGCAAACCTTAATCTGTTTAGTCTCTCCAGGTTGTCCCACCCCCAGCACCACTGTACCTCCAGGCTGTCCCACCCCCAGCACCACTGTACCAAAGAAATTCTTACTGTCACAAGAAATGTCAGCTCTGCTAAAAGAAAACTGCTGGTAACAACCACTAGAAACAGTTTATTCTTAAAAGTCAATGGTTTTACATTTTAGCATAACAGGAAATATTATTACAATTGTAAAAAGACAAATCTTAAGGACAGAATAGGGAGAAGCAATAAAGGAATGAACATCTTAAAAAAAAAAAATACAACCCAAATCCTTAAAACCTTTAGCAGACCAGGACACTGTTCACTTTACTCACCTTGTACTGAAAACCAGGATATTCTGGATAAAGGGTTTTTTATTTGTTTGTTTTTAAAAGTAAGTTATAAATGTTTTCACTGAACATAATTTTAATGGATAATCATGATTGATGATAAAAATGTCTACAAGCAAAAGTCAAAACTTGGTAAAGTCAAATAAAACACAAAAAACATCCCGAAATTCACTCACGCCATGCTACGTGTAAATATAGTTATAATTCAAAGCCTAAAATAGTCATCACTTGCTAAATATTAAATGCAAGAAAAGTTTGTTTATAGTAGAAGACAAAACACTATGACCATAAAGGTCTAAACTAAATCAACATTTGTACACTGTGACATCGTGTAAAACTGGAATCATTGCCCAATCAGAATTCCTGATGTAGGGATGTGGGAGATCCATCATTCATTGGGATTGGGATTTGCGTCAGGATACTGTGAGAGGTCGAAGGTCAACACCTTACTGATAACACAGTCTCCTTGCTGCAGGCAAACAGGAGACAGAGATGTTCAGTGACTGAACGTTTCCTCGTGAACTCAAACACCAAGTCGACGTGCGTGTGCACACTGACCTCAGGATAGACCCCGATGAGAGAGTCAGCCTTGGTGTAAAACTCCTCCTTCAGTGAAATCACAATGGCCTGAAAGTTTTGAACAGACTGATCCTTGATGTAGTTAGCCACCTAGAGCAGACCCATGTACAAAAGTGCAAACACACACACACACACACACACACACATTCAGAGAACTACTAGACTGTTGTGGTAAAACAGTTATAATAATAACAGTAACAATAGACAGTTCTCAACAACAATACCAGCATCAGGCAGTAAACACAGACCTTGCCAATGTTGGTGTTGTCCAAGGCCGCATCGATCTCATCAAGCACAAAGAACGGGGCAGGTTTATAACTGTGGGGCGGAGGGAGAGAGCAGTGAGGCGTCTGGTTTACACCCTGTTCCAGGTGCAGTGCCCATGAGCAGGACCTATGCAGGACAGGCCCGAGGCAGGTCAGGACACGTCCGCTCACCTGTGGATGGCGAACAGCAGCGCCAGGGCAGCCACAGTCTTCTCCCCTCCAGACAGGTTATCCATGGGTCTGAATCGTTTCCCAGGTGCCACACAGTTATAGTTGATCCCATCCAGGTACGGCTCCTCCGGATTCTCCGGCCCAAGAAATGCCTATAGAGACAGAAGGTCACAGCTCCAACACCGTCGCCTAGAGCTCTCCTCTATTCAAAAGCAGCACCAGATGAACTATAAACCAGCAGAGTATGAACATACTCACCCACATCCAACACCACTTTACTAGAAATGTTGGATAAGAGTTAGACTTGTTCCCATACGTTGTCATGCTGTGTTTGCCAGCACACCCTCCAGGTCCTCACCAGTCAGTTTCTGACCACAGGACTGCAGAGTGCTTGGCAGGCCAATCCCAACCCAGGAGAACACGCCCATAGACCAGGTGAACCAATCCCAACCCAGGAGAACACGCCCATAGACCAGGTGAACCAATCCCAACCCAGGAGAACACGCCCATACACCATTCTAACAGTGTCTGTAAGGGAATTTAATGATTCATGATCCATGTTATATTCGGAGCTAAATGTCTCTCTAGGTAAACTAGTTGCCGGTCGGGCTGACTCCAGTCCTGGTGTCTAACTATCTTTTTGACTGTCCTTCAGCATATACACAACACCCTTCCTATCTGATGGTCAGTCTGACTCGGATCCGAGCGTAATCCAAACACCTTCTTAGTGGAGGCCACTTCTTGGTGTTTCACACCCCATCCTTAAGACCAATCATCTAGTTGTTGAGTCTACCTTAGACCAATCATGTTACCCCAAACCATCACTCTCTTCTTTTTAAACTTCTATATTGTTAATAAACTTTAGACCTGACACCTGTGTGTGTTGTGAATTTGTTCTCCGAGATCTTGTACCGAGGCATACTGAGGGCTGAGCTAATTTCTGGTCGAACCCTGAAGGTACTCTGCGTCAGTCGGACTGAACAAAGGCTAAAACCTAACAGTGTCTGAGTATGTTTTTAAGTTTCTCTAAGTGCGAATACGTTTGTAACAATGTGAGTATGTATAAGAACACTGCTGTGGCTTGGAACCGTGTTCTCACCTGAGCACTGCTGTTGCGTGAGAGTGCTTTGTAGATCTCGTCGATGTTGGTGGCGACAGACTCGAAGCAGGCGTTGAAGCGGTCGAAGCGCTCCTTCTTGATCTGCTCAAACGCCTGCTTGGCTTTCTTCGCTCTCTTCCTGGCAGCCTCGAATTCTGAAAACACGAGTGGCAGAAACTCCCGTTAAAGCAGACGTTTCACTCTCTCATAACAGAAACTCCCGTTAAAGCAGACGTTTTACTCTCTCATAACAGAAACTCCCGTTAAAGCAGACGTTTTACTCTCTCATAACAGAAACTCCCGTTAAAGCAGACGT
>JAOXYF010000023.1:9556622-9572655 GCA_028565775.1 Sternarchorhynchus goeldii
ACACACAGTCTTACACCTGCCCCTCACACACACACACACACACACACAGTCTTACACCTGCCCCTCACACACACACAGACCAGGCACTCTTAAACCTGCCACTGAAACACACACACACACACACACACACACACAGACTGGATACTCCTACACCTGCCTCTGACACACACACACACACACACACACACACACACACACACACACACAGATTGGATACTCTTACACCTTGCCCTGACACACACACACGCACACACACACACACACAGACTGGATACTCCTACACTTGTCTCCAACAAACACATACACACACACACACGCACACACCTGTCCCTGATCTGTGGACTGTACTGATAGACTGGTTCTGGATCTGTGGACTGTATTGATAGACTGGTTCTGGATCTGTAGACTGTACTGATAGACTGGTTCTGGATCTGAGGACTGGACTGATAGACTAAAAAATGTTTATCAGCTAAAAAATGGCTCTGGCTTCAGAGTGGTTTGTTGTGATGTGTCATGCCATCATAACACCTGACTCACACCATAATAATCTGTCTCATGACATCATAATACCTGCCTTTTGCCATGGTACCACCTGCCTCATGACATCATAACACATGCCGTATTACATCATAATACCTGATGACTCAAGGCATCATAACACTTGCATCATGACATTGCAACACCTGCCACATAACATCATAATACCTAACTCGTGTCATAATAACACCTGCCTCATGACATCATAACATGTGCCTCATGACATCATGCCACCAGTCTCGTGACATCACAGCGCCTGACTGCGCCTCCTCTCCTGTTTCTCGTTTGCGGGCGCACGGCAGGCTGGTACTGGGGCTCGGTTACGGCATCAGAGGCGAGGCAGCTTCTACAGGAGGCGGTGGACGGATCCTTCCTACTGAGGAACAGCTCCAGCCCTGACTACCTCCTCACCCTGTCCGTCAGGACCCCGCTGGGCACCACTCACCTGCGCATCACCTACTCAGGTGGGGAGTTCGGCTTTGACTCCACCGCCGTTGCGCGTCCTCAGCTGCGCCGGTTTAAGGGCGCCGTGGACCTGGTGCAGCACTACGCCTTCGCTCACCGCCGGGAGGCGGAGTCCGGCGATGCCCCTGTACAAGCGGGCCTGGAGACCACGTTGCAGCTGAAGCTGACGAGGCCGCTGTGCAGAGCGACTCCCAGCCTGCAGCACCTCTGCCGCGTGGCGATCAACCAGCACTCTCGCAACCACACGGCCCTGGACCTTCCTGGACCCCTCACAAACTACCTGCTGGAATATCCCTTCCTCCTGTAGCCACGGCAACAGCTCAACATGCAGCTTTTTCAGTATTTAATTTTTAAACTCAGTGTTTATTGTTAGATTAATAAAATTCGAAGTAAAATATGACCAGATTAGTATCAGTTTTCTGTTGATCTTCCCCATGGAGTCCTAATTATAAACCTAATTATAAACCTGGTTTATAATATCTAATTATAAATTTAATTATAAATCAGTTTTAGCATTAGGATAACAAATAATCAGACATCATTAATCTGACGTGGTCAGTACATTTAACACAGTTGGATACACTACCGTTGTGTGGTTGGTTATTAGATTAGACAGCTATAATGTGAGATAGTAAGTCACACCTTTTTCATAAGTGATTAAAATAGGGTCTGATTCTCCTTTTTGTTTTATTCTTGTGTATATTGTATATATTCATTCAGTTTTTTACTCTTTTGTCGTACCAATAGTCATTATTTGGTATTATGGTCATAAGCATCAGCTGCATATCGTTACTAAACATTTGCATAGTTTGAGAGCACAACGTTCTTCTTTAGCTGTTTCTGTTCCCAGTGTAAACAAGTCCAGCAGTGAGTAATGGAAGAGAAATAACTGAAAAGTAATAATGGAAAAAACAGAGTTTTGGATTGACCTCTTTTTGGGGGGTTTTTTTGTTCGTTTTTGTTTCAGATGTAGCAAATAACTCCATCTGTGTGGTCTGGTTTATTGTCTTTTTATTGTAACACCTTCTTGGTTTTGATAATAAAAAGTCACCCCGGCTGACTGTATGTGGTGGACCTGCACAGATCACATCGCACAGAGATCACAGATCACACAGAGATCACAGATCATACAGAGATCACACCACACAGAGATCACAGATCACACCACGCAGATCACATCGCACAGAGATCACAGATCACACAGAGATCACACTGCGCACACAGAGATCACAGATCATACAGAGATCACACCACACAGAGATCACAGATCACACAGAGATCACACCGCACAGAGATCAGAGATCACATCACACAGATCACACCGCACAGAGATCACAGATCACACCGCACAGAGATCACAGATCACACCACACAGAGGCTGCTGCCCTCCAAGTCCTAAAGATAACAAGTCCTGAAGATAACAAGTCCTGAAGATAACATAGTCTGCAATTACAGGACATTTTAGTCTCTTCTTTTGCAAGGGTCACCTGCACTGTTCATAGACTTTCATTTAAGTGTCTTGGATCTAACAAAAAGAATACAATTCTCTGCTGAGTTTTCAGAGACAAAACCTCGAGGGACTTTGTGCTCGATGGAAACGTCTTCCTGCAGAAGTGGAACGGCTTCTGAGGACTTTACTGGGTCTTTCACAAATCCCTGGTCCTCCCAACCATTGTACTCTGCCAATGAATCAAAGATCTTTCTAGGAAAAGCCAGGAGGAGGTGTAAGTGTGTGTGTGTGTGTGTGTTTGGCGGAAGGGCCAATTTTCCAGGAATCACACAGTGTTCATGCTTTTAACCCATACACACTTTTAACCCTTACACACTTGCAGTTAAGACCCTATAAACTCCAAAGTGTTAAATTCATAATAAGAGACAGAATGTATTTTAGTGGGAAAAGCAACACATACAACACAGACATTCTGAGGTGTTTTTTCCAACCTGAGCTTTTAGTTGAAGTTGAAACTGCCCAAATTGTGTCACTGTAATATAATACAACTGACGTATTTTGTCTGGAAATTATTACAAAACATAAAACCAAAGCTTTTTTTTTTTTACTTTTACTGTGTGTATTGTTTGTGAGGGAGTGTGTTCTCTTTGCCATCTCCTCTCTATGCTCCAGAAAGCAGTGGTCCTGCAGCAACGATACACACTAAAGAGTGTGTTCCTATGATCCACACTGAGGAGTGTGTTAATCTAATCCACACCAAGTAGTGTGTTTGTCTAATGCATAAAGAGGAATGTAATTCTCTAATGTACAACAAGAGTTGGGTTTCTAGTGAAAGTGTCTGTGATTGGATGCCTCACTATTTGTAAATACCTACCGACAAATTACCTAAAAGTACCAACAATTACCATTGTGCTCAGCGCTGTCTTACACTGTGCTAATCAAAGGGTAGATGCTAAACATTTAATCTGAATAAACAGGAAGTATTTTTCCAAGGTGGATCACATGTCTAACAGTGACAGAGTATTTGTTGTGTTGAGATAATAAACAAGCTGGTATCTTGTGTTCAAGTATGTGCGTGTATCTTTGTTGAGGTTCAGGATTGTTTTTTCTTGGAATGAAGATTCCTAAACACTTCTCCTCTGTCTTAGGCTCAACCTGGTTTTCTGAGAAAGAGAGAGAGAGAGAGAAAGAGAGGGAGAGAGGTGGGAAACAGAGAGAGAGGGAGAGAGAAAGAGGGGGAGAGGTGGGGAGAGAGAACACACACTACTGTCAGTGCTTAAGTCAAAAACAAAGAAAAGAATCCATTAAAATTCCTGTCGTTTGTTCTTTCTTTAAAATGCACACTGGCAGAGAGAGGGACACTATAATGTAGTAGCAGAAAACAAAAACAAAATGTTAGGGCAATCTTTTTATTTTTATTTTAAAACTTCCTTTAAAAGGCATCATTCCATTAAAACAATTGTTCCCATAGAGTTGGAGAATGTGCATGTGTGTGTGTCTCTCTGTGTGTGTATGTGTGTGTGTGTGTCAGTGCTTTTGTTGAACATTTGGCCAGAATTACATTTTCTCCGAAAGAGGATTCCTGCTGTCTGGCCACCCTCCTCCACCCGCCTGATTAACACTTCAAGGCAAGAGATGAATAATAGATTTTCCTCATACACAAAGGTGCTCACAGAACAACCAACACATCTCCTCCTCTGATTTTACTTCTCTAATGGTACACGGCAGAATAAGGGCACCTCTCTCTCTCTCTCTCTCTCTCTCCCTCTTTCTCTGTACCTCTCTGTTTTACTCTGTCTGTACTTGTCCCCCATTTCTGTCCTTCTCTGTTTCTCTCGTTCCATTTCTTTCTCTCTATTTCTTTTTTCATTTTCTTTATTTTTCTCTCCTTGTCTGAAGTTTGTATGTGTTCAAACTCACATTTTAAAAATACATTATAATGTGTTTGTGAAACAAAACATAAATTATTCATTTAGATGTTTCCCCTGGAAAGTTGACAGGCTGCGTGTAAACAACCCACTTTTATTCTCACAGAGTTGGGACTTCATTTTATTTTGAAACAATAATTTACTTAATCCATAATTTATTAAGTTTTATTATTGTTGTTATAAAACTGTAGTAACATGTTATTCCTACCTTGACCACTTGGTGTCAGTGTGAGACCAACGTGCAATCTTTTGTTGTTGTTGTTGTTTGTTTTTTCAGGTACATTTTGTTATTATCAGTGTTGTTAATTCCAAATATATATGAACAGAACAGCAAACATTTCTGCACATTATTGAACACAGTTGCCCATCAGTCTTCATTTTTAATGGACTTTTTCCAGAACAGACATCATTTGGTAACACAGGAATCACGTCAATCAGTCAAACCACAACAAAAGAAGGGAGCTGCTAACAGTCAATTCCAACACACTTCCTCATATTAGACCAGATTTGCAGTTGTTTAACTAATAAATGTCACTCTAAACCAATCAACTCTAATTCCATTTCTAACTCTAAACCAATCAGACGCTAACATGTGCAATGAGGGTGTGGTTTAAGGCTTGTCTACATGTCTATTGTATTTCTACTCCATCTTCCTCATTCCTCATATCTGCTGTAGAATTATTTTCTGTCTGTAGATGGAAAGATGTAGGCAAATCACAGCATCAGACAGCCAGGGATGGATCAGACATGCCTGAAGATGTTTCCCACACTGCATTGGGAAAATATTCTGTGTGATGTTGATGAACACATGTGGCCCAATATCAAAGATCACATCAGACAGAGTGGATATCAGACAGAGTGGAGATCAGACAGAGTGGATATCAGACAGAGTGAAGCAAATGGCCAATATTTGTCTTCGATTTGCAGTATAATATTATAGTTTTTCAGTAGACACCTGTGGTACAGTACTATATTACAGTGTATCAGTAGACACCTGTGGTATAGTACTATATTACAGTGTATCAGTAGACACCTGTGGTACAGTACTATATTACAGTGTATCAGTAGACACCTGTGGTACAGTACTATATTACAGTGTATCAGTACACACCTGTGGTACAGTACTATATTACAGTGTATCAGTAGACACCTGTGGTACAGTACTATATTGTATAAAGCCGATTAAATTACTGAATTTACAGCCCTTCCATCTTCCACTGCTTTTGTTCTTACAGTGAAGATGATTTTTCTCATTCTTGTGTTTCACTTTGTTGGATCTGTATGTGTTTGCACTGATGATTTTACTGTTACTGTAGTGAGTCTTGGTGGTTTACATTTGTGTGTTTGTTTGTGTTTGTTTGTAGGTCTTCCCATCATCCTACAGATTATGAAGCAAGTGTTCATTTGTCTATTGATCTTTATGGAGTACCAACAATCTCAAGTGTGTTACAAACTTATGACTACATTGTTACACTTGTTTTTTTATGGATTAATAAAGACTCTTGACTGGAATAAATATTGTACACAATCTATTTTGTAATAAACTGTAGTGTGTGAAAAAATCCTGTCACACCGGTTTACTGACTTCCTGGTTTGTTTGTTTTTTTATTTAATTTTGTTCCCTGGATTTTTTATCAGTTTTTGACAGTTTTACTTCTGAAGCTCCTGTCTACCTCCTTTCTGTCTCTCCCTCTCATAATTCAGTACAGTAATACTTGATAATTAAGTTCAGTGTGTTTACAGTCATACTTGATAGAACCTGTTTTAACAGACTGAAGACTCTGGAGAAGTTTACACCTCTAAAGGCTTCTCGTGATTCTTACGCCCACGGTTGAATATCTTCCAAATACAATAAATGAAGCTGAACGCAGAACGTTTTTTAAAAATAACCCCTAGTGGCACAAATCTGAATTACAAATTGGATGCCTGGAGATGATAGAAGGCCTTTAGGTTCTAAACGTGTATCAACACCCATCGTAACACGGCAATGAAAATATATATTTAAAATTATACTATAAAATATCCTTGTGGTCACACAAAAATATCATGTTAACAGTTTGTAAGGTTTGTGTATATGCATATTCAAAATAATATTTGCATAATAACATTTCGATGTGGATACGCCTGAGCACAGGTAACCAGTACAGCTGCTCTAAGATGGGAATCATTTGAGCAAATTTTCCAGCAGGGGGCACAACTCTAGGGAGCACGTCTCTAGAAAGCCGTCAAAATGAATTACAATAAATTAATTAAATTAATGGAATTTAATTCAAAACAGTTAACAAAAAGAAGTTGAAGGTACTGCCTCCTAATCCACAACACACATATTAGTAGACTGCGAATTATTTTAACGACTTTGTATATGAGCAGATCTTTGTTCGCCAGTGTACAATATTAAAGCAAATTTTTGTGGCTCTTAATGTATTTTATCATATGCAAACGAAGTAAGTCACAGAAACTTCGCTGAGTGCTATCGCATTTCAAATTGCTCTATAAAAGGTTTTGCCGTCTAGCTGGAGCGACTCTCTCCGCATCTATCGTAGACGCGCACCGCGTTGAGACCTGTGATGCAGACCGAAACGTCATCGACGAGGAAGAGGTTCCGCGAGATCATGGCTTGAAGATCTGCGAAAGTATAATCAAGAAGCCTCGTGACCAGTGTTTTCTTTGGTGTCATTGCAAGCAGCATTGCTAACAAAAGTCAAAACTCTGGTATTTTTGTTTCATTTTGTTTTGTTTTTAGCGACGGTATTCGGGAGAAGTACTGTACGCCTATTTCACGTGAGTGACTAGCGAGATGACAGGATATACACTGTTATAAGGAAATGTATTACATTTGAACTGGGCTGAGTAACGTGCACTATACGTTAGGGAATGAAAAGTGGAAACGGATTAAATGTAAACTACATAAAATATTAGGATTAAACGGATTAAATGTAGACAACATAAAATAGTAGGATTAAACGGATTAAATGTAGACTACCTAAAATATTAGGTCTACGTGAGATATTTGGGTATTTAACTTGTTTCCATTCTCGCTACCACACGCAGTCGAAGGCAGAAATTAATGCTGTTTAAATACAACATTAATTTAGCTCTAGGCATTAACGTGTTTAAATACACCATTAATTTAACACGGCTATTAATTTAGCTCTATCATATTAACGTGTTGTCTTAACATCAACTGATGCAGATTAAGTTATGATGAGTGCAAATATCAACAGTTTTAACTAAAATAACTGCGCCTATTATGTGATCGTTTTAGTTATAATTCAATTAAATGTTTTTGTGCATATTTTATCGCATTTGTACAGTACTAGGAAGAGCTTGTTTTCTTCCGCCGTGATGCAACGGCGCACACAAGCAAAACGTATCCAGAAAAACACAATTAACAAAACGTAGCCAGCAACAAAACGGCGTTTCATCGTATAGTAATGGAGAGGATCTCGTGTAGCCCAGACTGACGTTTGGTTTGTGAGACCTTTTTCAACAGTATACATTTTATCCAGTGCCATATTACGCGTGTGAATAGTGCTCGTCATTTCGCACGTAATTGTTTTGCACGCAAAGTGAATCTCGTTAACGCGCTTCTTCTGGACTCTTCTCGTTCCGTTCACAGCAATCCTTTTACTTTCACGATGATTAGTGGACACAGCGCGAGCATGTGGGAGTCATGAATACCGCAGATGAGGTGCAGACTACTGGCTGGAAAGCGGAAGAGCGCGCGGCCGTACCAACCCTGAGAGGGTTCCCGCGCCTAAATTCGAGGAGATAATACTTCCTCTTTATCTCGAACCATGAACACGACTACCCAGCCCCCACACGTCATCAGCGGCGACGGGACCATCAGCTACGTGCTTGTTCCTTTCTTCTTAATCACCATAACTGGGATTATTGTAGCTGCGGTAGGTCATATACCTGGAATGCGCGTGCGCGCGCGAGCCAGGATGTGGGCTTTAAGGTGAAGCATGCAGTATCACATGACGGAAACGAGTGACGTATGTCGAGGAAGAGAAAGAAGCATTTATTCGGTTGCAAATATAAATGTGTCTGAACGCAGCTCCGATTTAAGAAGCGTTCTCTGTGGGCAGCTAAAACGGTGTTGTTTTAAAATGAATATAATGAATGAGTAGTTCATAGGAAGTTCTTACATTATGACCATGTTGTGATGTGAAATGTTAATTATTGCTTCTTGTATGCTGCAAAAAATGAATATCAAGAGTGTGAAAACGGTGTGTAGTTATGCTGTGTGTGCTCTGTTACACAGGTACTGTACCTGAAGAGAAAGCGAAGGTAAATTCGCCTCTACTACAAACCCCTTACACGTCACACGTGCAGAACACTTGCTGCCTATTGGCTACAAAAATACCAGTGAGATTCCACCTAAAGTTGGGTCCTCAACTTGTATGTGCGTGTTATGCAGATGAGTTGGATGTGCATTTGTGTGGTTTCCAGTGAATTTAGTTGTTCTCTACTCATTCAGTCTTCACACAGGACACATTTGACAAATCCTTAATTACTGAACAGCATTACGTTGCTCAAAGAGATCACTGATTAACGGAAACTAATCTGAGTTTAATTGCGCAGTCAAATTGCTAGACAAGTGCATCATGAGATCATCGTGATGCGTTAGGTGATGCATGTGGAAATGCATGCTGTGAATGTTGGTGTCCACCCAGGGCTCTGCCTGGTCCGAGTGCTGCCTGGTTTGTCTTAGCTGCAGTAGATGCAACATTTTGACCCATGATTTTACTCTGAAGGCTTTCAAACTTCACTTTCCAAAGTGTTTTCCCTCCGGGAAAAACTGCGATTATGAAAGCACAGATTGTTAAGATGGCAGGACATGCACATTAAGGTCAGCTGACTTTAAGGTTGTGTGTTGTTGTGTGTTTAGATATTTGTAGTCACATGACAGCCAGGCTAAATGGACTTTACTTTTGCCAAACAACAGTCAGACCTCCAAACACTGTTGTTCAGTCAGACCTTGGTAAATGAATTATAAGAGATAAGGTACATGTCACAACAGGTCGACTGTTACATGTGATTAAGAGGGGAGACGTTATGATGAGTTTATCAATAGTTCATTCAATAGTTCATTAAAAGCAGCATATGGAGAACACGTTACAGGACGAACGAGAACGTGACATCCTCTGGAGAGCTTTTGTAGAAGATTTATGTAATTCTGAATATCCATCAGTCAGTAGACCACACCATCCTTCCCACCTAATAAGAGCACAGCTAGTTCTCCTTCAGCCTACTCTCAGCAGAGGGGCTGTTTGTGACCTATGACCTCTCATTGATCTTTGATCCATCAACCTGTGACCTCTCACTTACCTTTGATCCACCACGGCTGTAGGGCCATTCTGCATTCAGCAGATGCATTCCAAGCAGAATCTGTGCTTTCAGTCACTTGGTTTTGCTCTGCTTCAGTGTCTGCCGTGTGTCCTTCGTTTTGAAATGATGCTCACAGTACTGCACTGCCTGCAACACCACACTACGATCCTGTTGCAGATTCAGGATGACTGGACATTTTTTAGGAGGCGTCACTGTTCCTTTGTGTGGTTGAACCAATAAAAATGGCCCTGTGGCTCTGAACACAAGGTTCTTATTCAGTAGAACATTTGTCTACTCAAATTATTGTTCTTTAAAGGTTCATCTCATGAAAATTGAAGGTGAATTTCAATTCTCACAATAATTGCCATTTCAAATCCTGATTCAAGTCTTATTACAGCAATATTTTCAAGTACCTTCTTACAGCTGTAACCACTTCAGTGCTTAGTGTACACATTTTAAAAATATTTTTTATTGATATATTTGAGTCTTAACAACTTGCATGCATTTGACATTCATCACCTAAATTACCTTTAGTTCATGGCAGCCAGACTCATGAAACGGCGTCAGAGAGTTTGTGTGAAATTTTCTATAAAAACGAACCATTTTATTGGTATTGGTCGACAGCATTTGTGAACCACTCTAACCGCGCCCTCTTTTCTCCAGGATTGACAGACTGCGGCATCAGCTGCTCCCAGTCTACACATACGACCCATCAGAGGAACTGAACGAGGCAGAAACAGAGATGCTGTGGCGAGATGAAGACACTAAGGTACAGTACCCTGAACACTCGCATCTACAGACACTAAGGTACAGTACCCTGAACACTCGCCTCTACAGACACTAAGGTACAGTACCCTGAACACTCGCCTCTACAGACACTAAGGTAAAGTACCCTGAACACTCGCCTCTACAGACACTAAGGTACAGTACCCTGAACACTCGCATCTACAGATCATGACAACACTTCCTGCACATGTAACAGTTACATGCAAGACTTTTAAAAACGGGACTCTGCTTTGTTCTTCCGCAGGTGGTGCAGGGCTGGATGAGAAACTACCAGCCACGGTGGCCACTGTTACCTAAGGACACGGATGTCTGAGGTTACAGCATGGAGCTGGACGTGTTGTAGCGGCGAGGGACAACAACAGGGAGATGCTGTGTTTTGCTGCAGGCTGTGCTCCACCCACAACCACCTTCGTGCCTTTTATTTTTTTAAATTGTATTCCTGCGCTCCACCTGGTGGAGCGAAGTGGTTGCAGCACCACCATCGCGAGTTGAACACACAGCCATGCTGCCGTTCTGGAAGCGCTGGGATCTCTGGCTGACGAAGCTGGCACATTTATACTCGTGCAGGTTGTGAAGGCTCAACACGCGTCTCTGCGCTTCCCTGTTGTTTGAATGGTGAGATGCTAAATAATGACGTTTGTCGTCTGCACCAAAGGTGACTGGGAACATGATGAGAAAAGACTATTTGTTGGATTGTTCTGTGTCCTGATCTTTTAAGACCTTTTAAGGTCTTTCCTGCTTCCCATGTTACTTACAGCTGAATCTCTTGGAGCTCAGTCATCCCATAAAATATCTGTACTGGTCGTTGCTTTCCACGTTCAGCAGGTGGAAGAGACCTATGATTAACCATGGTGCTCATTTCAGTATGATACATCAAACATAAAACTCCATACAGGTTCCGAATTTAGCAGCATGTAATTTAGGGGTGGAAGTGCTTCTCTTAGGTCCTTCCCGGAGCTCAGTAAAGCCACACCTGCGTCCCTGATCTCAGAACCACGCCCCCTGTTGGACACGTGATCAGCTCAGGGATGGATGCTCTTACAACCAGAATGTAGATCATTTGAAAATTCATTAGTACTTGATTTTATCGTTTTTATCTTGTTAAACACAGTCTCTCTCACATTTGTTAATAAGTGATGTATTTAATTTTAGTGTACTGTTAAAAGAGAAGCCTGTTGTGCTTCAAAATGTGTTTGACTTTTTGGTTTAGGAGTCACATTAAAACAGTAAACATTGTATGGTACATGCGTGACGTCCACAGGTAGATCAGACAGGAGCTCACCACTGGGTGGGTGCAAACTGCCACCTGTCCTTATTTACTCATTTCATAACTTGAGAAACGTGTGACCATAATGTTAACACTGATCTTCAGTGCTGAGGTTTTATCAGGTAACAGAGTTGCTGTTGTGGGTGAGAAACCATGGAAACGGCTGAATATGAAACATATAACATATGAATAGTTTACTTTATTACCAGTCTGAATACAAATTTTTGCCAGCCACAAAAAAAAACAAACAAACAAAAACAAACAGGGTTTGTACATTGAAAAGATCCCAGCATGTGCAGAACAAAACATCCATATCCTGGTGGCTAAGAGAGAGTCCATATTAAAAGAGATGAAGCTTTAGTACCACAACGAATAAATGAAGATCCACAGTACAAAGAGTGTGTAGTGGTCAGCCACAGCGACGACCCTGCGCCTCCGCCCCCAACCACGGCCACGACCCTGCGCCTCCGCCCCCAACCACGGCCACGACCCTGCGCCTCCGCCCAAACCTCCACCCAAACCACAGTTCGGTGCACAACTACCACCCAGATGAACGCAGGGTTACCAAATGCTGCTCTCCTCTGTGGAGGATCCAGACTCAGCAAAACTGCGAATCTGAAGCACGTATTGGGACAGACTACTGATAAAACCACAATCGCTTTAACGGCTGGACACTTACACACAGGGCTTGGATGAATTAAGCTTAACGATACTTCAGGCCATTCATAATCAATTAGGTAAAACACTGGGCAAAAGCATAATTCTGATGAACCATCACCACTATGATAATGTGGTGGCAGTGCCTGCTTTATTATGCACACAGTGGGTGAACATTTTACAAGAAAGGTCGTCAGTATTTCTTCTCTTTGAATAGTTCCTGTGGCATGTCTAAAGGCGCAAGAAGGATAAGAGTCCTTTGACGTGCATGAGCATGCACGCCGTTATAAGCAAGTTCACTAAACTTCAAAATAAAAGTTCTGCAATTAAATCACGCAAATCATGAAACTAATAAAGGCTCAAAGACAAACTGGACACTGCACTTGGAAAGACAAAAAGGTAAGAAAACCCCCAAACAAACCAGTTTGCTCACACACCCTGCTAAAGGCTGCACTGAGACC
Source organism: Sternarchorhynchus goeldii (assembly GCA_028565775.1). Taxonomy (NCBI): domain Eukaryota; kingdom Metazoa; phylum Chordata; class Actinopteri; order Gymnotiformes; family Apteronotidae; genus Sternarchorhynchus; species Sternarchorhynchus goeldii. The sequence continues at coordinate 9,569,508 of JAOXYF010000023.1, forward strand.
ATCTGAATGTCATTTGTTAAAAGTAAGTCATTCTAAACTGCCATAAAGTGAGGTATGATTGTGAAGACCATGTCCAGTGTTGGACAGGCCCGGCTTGCAGTATCCTGGGCTTTATTAACCATGTTCATAGCAGCATAAAGTTCTGAGAGACTCAGTCACTGGTCCGATCAGCGTGCACCGACTCGGAGTTTTAAAACTGTTCACAAAAAGCACTACCAGAAAGAAAGCCCAAACCAAACCAACCCCACAAGAGAACGTTTCAGGAACTACCCTATGTAGTAGCAGTACTAAGACACTGAATGGTGCCATCTGGTGGATGATCAGTAATGCTGAATGAACTTGGGAAAGAAAACGGAATGAAACGCAGCACCGCCCCCCCCAAAGAACAACAAAAAAAATCCACGCTGAACAGCTCACTGGTTCATCCCAGTCATATATAAACAGGTAAACGCCACACCCTTTAAACAGAAAGTGTGGTTTAATGCGGTAAATCTGAAAGAGTTCAGTCTTTGCCATCCTGGACTTCCTTCCTAAATGCAAATGATGTGAATGTCAAGATAAAAAACAAAAACCCAAACAAAATTGAACAAAAACATGTACTGATTATTCTTACACACGTAACTACCACCACCATAGAGCTAAAAAGGGGAGAAGGTGAAGAGTGACACCCCCCCCCATATAAAAGTAGGTTGATTCACCTTTGTCCAGTACACAATGTGAACCACAGAAAGAATGAAGCTAAACTCACTTCTTTAAAAGCCAGACACAAGCCCTGCCCTTTCTCCCATCTGAAAGCCAACTAACCCCCAACCACCCAACCCCCAACACCATTTAAAAGGACCATCAGCAAGCATCTTTCTCCAGTATGACGGACATGTATCCAGAGTGCATTGGACAGACACACACACACACACACACACACACACACACACACACACACACACACACACACACACACACACTGACGTACAGTATTCATAACTCAACTTATTTTCCAGTAGTGTTGCAGTGAAAAAGATGCATGTGGTCTGCAGGCCTCCCCGTCGATAGGGGGCGCCAGAGCATAGAGGTGGTGGTGCTGGCAGGGCAGAGTGGCACGTTTTTTGTTTTGTTTTTGTTTGATTCGTTTTGTGTTTGTACAGGGGTGGGGTGGGTTCGGCCCAGCTCTGGTCAAAGGGAAGTCATACATTATGAGGTAGCACTGATCAATTACTGTTCCTCTTCCTCCTCCTCTTCCTCCTCCTCAGAAGACTTGGACGGCTGTTCTTCCTTCTCCTGAAAATGAAAAAAGATGAAAATCTTGAACAGAGGAAGTGAAACCCTTTCACTCAGTAACCGACTTCTGTGCTACAAACACGAGCGACGAAAGGAGGAGTGGAAGATGACGAGCAAAAACCTTCACAGGAATCGTTTCATGGGGGGAGGAGACACTTCAGCTTCAGCAGCAGCTCAAAGCCATCAAACCTCGGTCTCCCTCAAACCAAGCGTTTCTAAATACTGCTTTAAAACAGCCGTTTGATTCATTATGGCATCAAATTTAAATTCTACACCGTCTATCATTTATGGGCATGAGCTCCCATTGATCGGCCATTTTTAAAAGGTGTGCGATTTTGACCAAAATTACCAACACTTGTGTTATCCTGTAAATGCTCTGATTCATCAACACATCACTGAACACTCATCTGGAATGTCCCAGGTTTCCTTCACCCCTCCTCCTCCTCAAGTACAAGAAAAGCAATTTGTTACTGTGTGCTAGTACATATACAAGCACAGATGAAAACCGAGTGGTTCTGTAGTCCAAATGTACGTTACAAAGATGTCCGGATGTTGTCCGCAAAAGAAGCGTTCAACACATCCTCACCAAAAATGAAGAGTGGGTTAGCAGTTCAGACACAGCACACCGTGAGGCTTATAGTCCCACCAGCAGTTACTCACCATAAAACACAACTGGCTTTTATAGACCTGTATGATGGTTCCATAAACGTGGGTGAGGGTCCAACCGTGCGGGCAGGATAATGAGCTGAGAGGGCTGGGAGACTCCCGCCACGGGGGATAATGAAGTATTTTAACAGGGAAAAAGAACCAAAGGTTTCTGCCAGAGGTTCATGTGAGAAATCAAACCTTGTCAAATGGCTGAGCTGCTGAGAGAGTGTGTGCACATATGTGAAGGGTAACGGGCATGAAAAAAAGTTTCTGTTTAGATGATATGGCATAGATGGGCAAGAGCGGAAAAGAAAAACCAAGAGACTGAGAGGGGTGTTGGTGGAAGCCAAACCACGTCATGAAATCCCCTTTCTGATAGGAAGCCAAATGCAAATGTTTTCAGTCGTTTCCCCTGGCAACAACCCTCCAAACACAAAACACTCCCTGGTCTCTAAGTGGATAACGAGCATCAGTAAACGGAACACGGTGTGTTCCAGCATGTGTGGAGACCAGGTGAGTGGTCGGAACAGAGGCGGCGTGCAGGTTCCAGCACCTCCACGTCCTGGAGCACAAGCGCGCTCTCACAGGGGCCACAACTCACCGCTTTCTTGGGTCTCCCTCTGCGCTTCGTTCCCGCAGGTGCTGTCGCGGCAGCTGACTTCTGAGAGAGAGAGGAGAGAGAAAATCAACACTACAAATGAATTAGAACTAAACTAGAGTGAGGCGCAACATCCTCTGGTCCTCTGTTGTCTAGGAAGGGCCCCACATCTCAGGTTCTGCAGTCCCAGAAGAGGACTGTGCAGTTCCCTTCCCTAAACTTACTCTTGTCTTGCATTTACTCTGAATCAAATTACCCAATAAACTAAATCATAATACTACAGCCTTTTTTCAAACTGTTAAACCAAACAGTCTTGGCACAGATTTAGTCAATAGACTACAACGGTCAAGACAAAAAGGAATCGAATGCAAGACAGAAAGAAGGCAAGATGACCACTAGAGGGGGTGAGTGAGTACACTGGCAAACAACCAGAGGGCAGTGGGTTCATTGGCTATTATGCTGGAAACGGACATGAACCACACACAGGCCACTTCAGTTCATCGGCCACCTGGTATGAGGCTCAGAGACAGCTGGCAGAACTGAGCAATAGCTACCAACACACACACACACACACACACACACACACACACACACACACACACACACACACACACACACACACACACA
>JAOXYF010000023.1:9598108-9613432 GCA_028565775.1 Sternarchorhynchus goeldii
ACCACTATACAGTACACAACCAGTACACATCCACTACACAGTACACAACCAGTACACATCCACTACACAGTACACAACCAGTACACATTCACTACACAATACACAAACACTACACAGTGCACAACCAATACATAGCCCATACACAACCACTACACAGTACGCATCCCCTACACAGTACATAACCAGTATGTAACCACTACACAACCACTATACAGTACACAACCAGTACACATCCACTACACAGTACACAACCAGTACACATCCACTACACAGTACACAAAGTAGTACGCTACACGGTACACAACCAGTACACATCCATTACACAATACACATCCACTACACAGTACGCAACCAGTCCTGGGCACCTCAGAATCCAGCATTACTGACTGTGAATAGCCAGCAAGTCCAAGATTAGTGCAAAAAAAAAAAAAAGTTACGTGAAAAGAACGGTGTGCAGAATACAGTATCAGGGCTGGGATTAGGAACCGCTGGGATTAGGAGCCGCTGCCATATGTCACAGAAGAAGATCGGAGTCTTGTCTGTTAGTTTCAAACGCTCTTATTCTTTCTCCTTGACAGGAAATTACTTCCAGACCTCTGAAGAAAGAGTCGCCTCCTGCTGGTGAAAAGATAGGGGAACCTGTTCCTGTGTGTGAGGACAGAGCAGTTAAAATTGAGAGCATTTCCCCTTCAGGAGTGAGTTATCACACTTTCCTTTGGATTTGTTTATGAGAAAAAGTCTGCTTCCAATTAACTGCGTATATTGTATATATTTGATTAACATGGTGGCCGACTACATAAAGGCAAATTTTTATGACGTATTTTTTATTATTGTTTTATTTATTTATTTATTTTTTACCACCTCAGGAGGAGAACACATCTGTGTGTCAGGTCAGGCCTGCTCAGACCAGGAAAGGTGAGGGTGCTGTGTCAGGAGTGCTCTGCACCATGCTCCAGGACGCCACAGCGCAGCACAGAGCTCATCTGTTCGACCTGAAATGCAGGATATGTACCGGTAAGTGGCTGAAACCTTTGTTTTGGCTACAAAACCTGCGATGTGCTACGATGTTACATAAACTTCATAAACACTTGCTGCACACACATGTGCTGTTTTCTTTTAATATGTATTGTTTACATAATTCCAGTTAGTGTCCTGAAAATGATTCTCGATTAACTTAAATGTCATAGGTCAGATTTCTGGTGACGAGGACCCTGAAACTAAGAAGTTCAAGAAGGAGGAGACAAAAGACGAGGAAGAAGAGCCGGCAGAGTGCGAGGTGCTGGCAACCCCCCCTGCATCGGCGCCTCTAGTGACAGTTGCTGGACAGCAGCCCTTCATGCTGGAGTCCCCTGCGTCACCAGTTGCAGACGACCTCAGTGCTGAGACAGCTTCTCCAGACTATTCTCCACTTGTGATCCCAGCGGTTTCCATAGTGACCATTACAAGAAGGGATCCTCGCAGAGCACCACGATCTGCACCTAGTCCATCAGATGCCATGACTTCTGCCCCAAGTCAAATGCCAGCCCAGAATCTGCCCCCAGTGCCCAGTGAGAAGGACGCAGTGGAGGACATGAAGGCAGCTGATACTCTGCCTCCAGCCCTGCTGCCACCGATGCCCAAATCCATTCTGATGAAACCCTCTGCTGTGGTTCCCAGGTTTTACCATACATCTTGCTCAGTCTCCAGGTAACGCCATGTTGTTTATAAGTTAGCCCTCTGAATTTATACCTTTGTGCACAGCATTTTACTTTAATCTGTAACAGTGGATCGATGGATTGTGATCATTTGCCAAATCACAAGCTCATGACTATTCTAGTTTTTGATTTTCTGTTTTTGATTTTTTGTTCGTAGCTTGGTGAGCTCTCACACCCCAGCTGATAATGAGACCAGTCAGTTTCTTTCCAACCAGCATACACTATGGAAGGGCTTTCTCAGCATGCAGAATGTGGCAAAGTTTGTTACAAAGGGATACTTGATCTCTGGATCTGCTGAGCTCCTAAAAAAGGTCAGAGCTTGTTTTTATTCTTGTGCCTAAACAGAGTTTTGCTTGTTTTAAAGTATATATGTTGATTGGGTTTTTAAGGCCATTGTAAGATTTTTTTTATAACTCTTTATGTCCTGGTGGGTATCCCAAAAATATTTTGTCTGGGGGGAGATAAAGTTCTTAGCATTAGCACTGAGTACATATAAGGGCAGGATGGGTGATCTGGGTGTGTATGTTTGTATGTTGGTGTGTATATATGTTTGTATGTGTGTATCATTTCATTTCAATTAAATGAGTGTGCATAATCCCATTTAGAAATATTGAATGAATTGATGTGCCAAGTCCTGAACAATCAGTGTTAAGCAACTGAATCCTTTATTAGGATATTTTTTATTATATTGTTATTTGAAAGCTATGTCTAATGGTTACATCACTGAACGTATCAGTGTTGTCTTATAGTTAACTAGTGGATTTAGGTTTAACCCCTAGAAAATATAAATATATCTTAATTATAGTGTTGTGTATCAGTCTGATGAGTAACTGGTAATATAGCAGATACTGGCCTGCTTACAAACTGCTACACACCTAAATACCATATAGTGGCTTTTGTTCTTTATGTAGGACTTGCCAGACACTGTCCATGTTGGTGGTCGCATCTTACCACAAACAGTTTGGGAATACATTGAGAGAGTAAAGACATCTGTAACAAAGGTAACCCCATAAACTCACTTATAACATTTATTCTAACCAATTTGCATTGTTTTCTAGTGGAAACTCTACTAGAAGAGTACTAGGTTTATATTTCTTATTGTTTCTTATTCACTCATTGATCTGTGTTCTTATTTTTCTCCAGGAGCTGTCTTTGATTCGCTTTCATCCAGCAACTGATGAAGAAGAGGTTGCATATGTGTCTCTGTTCTCTTATTTCAACAGCCGCAGGCGTTTTGGCGTAGTTTCAAATATTTGCAACAGTATCAAAGATCTCTATCTCATTCCTCTTTGTGCAAAAGAGTCCATCCCCTCTGTACTGCTGCCACTGGATGGACCAGGTAATTATGATTAGTATCAATGTGTTGTTTTGAGATAAATAGTTTTTCTTCAGATCTCACTGTTTTCAATCTCTTTCTCACATCTTTTCTTAGGACTTGAACAGAATCGTCCCAATCTTCTAATTGGACTAGCCATTTGTCAAAAACTAAAGCGTTTTGGGATGCTACCACCAGAAATTGATGACAAAAGACCAAAAATCCAAGTGGAACCTCAAGGGGTGAACCCTCTCATTAAACCTGCAGGTCCTGTTATTAAACAAGATCAAAGTGAACCTTATGATCCAAATATACCAATCAGCGCTACTCCTCCTGGATCTCCTCCATATATTGGATCACCAGATTCATCCTCATACCCATCAAGCTCTTTGTCTGGTCTGGCCCCCAATGCACCATCTGATATTCTTTCTGTGGTAAATCCTCCAACCACCATCAGTGCAGACATGGCCAAAACCACCTCTTCTTCAGCACCTCCAGACTCATTCATATCTTCCAGCACCACACCTCTTCAGACTATTCTTAACACACTGTTTGGTAAAAAGAAACAAGACTCTGACGTCAAAGTGAACACTTGTGAGCAAAGCTCTTTAGCAGTTACTTCCACTGTTGACCCTATTGTCCAGCAGTACCAGCAGACTCCAAAGAATACAATCATAGAAAAAGTGAACTTAGATGATAATGAAAGACCATATGACCCGGAGGAAGAGTATGATCCAGCTACAGCATATCAAAGTTTCACTCCCTCAAACCCAGCTGAAATGTCAAAACCTTTAAACACTTTAACAGCTGCTGCTAATGACGATGATAGACCATATGACCCAGAAGAGGAATACAATTTGGGAACAAAAATTGTTGCCAACTCATTTAATGCTGTGAAATCTGTTGAGATTGAACGGTCAGTAAACATCACTGCAAAGAATGATGACATAGCCTATGATCCAGAGGATGACACAGTCTTCGAGGAGATGCAGACCTTCCTTTCAGATAACAAGTCCTCCACCACTGAACATGGAGTGTCATCAACTGTGTCATTGTCCGAACAGCAGAAAATGCTGGAGGAGTTGAACAGGCAGATAGAGGAACAGAAACGTCAGTTAGAGGAGCAAGAGGAGGCTTTGCGCTTACAGAGGGCAGCAGTTGGAGTTTCTATGGCTCATTTTTCTGTCTCTGATGCTCTAATGTCACCTCCACCACGGTTTGGCAGGGAACCCGAGGAGGCGACAGAAAAAACTCTGGCTGTTCCAGCAATTAATCCTAATAGAGATCCAAGGCAGTTAAGAAACGTAAGGCAGGATGCCATTAGTGATAATCTGACAACTCTTCATAATGACAGTGAGAAGAATGAAAATTGGGCGAGTTTTAGGAGAAAGCAAGCATTGACCTTATCGAGTTTTTTGGCACCTTCAAACACGAATGAAGTGCAAAATATGCCTAGGACTGAACAAGATTTGGTGTTGGACTCAGTAGCTGTTTTACAGAAACATTCTAGTATGTCATCAGCTACCGAAATGAATGCAGATGACAAAAGGTCCACCAATAATGAAGTAACAGAGATGCATTCTGACACAAAAGCCACTACACATTTAAATGCATCTAAATTGCAAGAAGATACCCAATCATCATGTGTTAATGAGAAAAGTCAGGTCTCTGATTCACCTTCAAAGGTTTCAAGTAAAATAAGACGAAGTCGTACATCCGCATCCGATAATCACAGCACATCAAAAAAGAGATTGAGACATGAACGTAGGTCACACCACAAAGACAGAACCTGCCATGTCTCTAAAGATGACACAGATGCATATCGCAGGAGAAGCAGACATTCTCCTGTGCATTCTACCAGACGTAGTCACAGTCATAGCCACAGAAAAGACAGGTCATCAAGGCAGAGAGATCGGCATCATCACCGAAGTACTTCATCAAGGCACAGACATAGGAGAGACAGGCACTCAGAAAGGTCATGCTCAGCTCAGAATGGGAAATCTGTTCATCTTGAGAGTGACCAGTCCCATCAAAGACACCAGTCACCATCAAGACAGAGCACTGAGCCGGCAGACTACGACACAGAATTGGCACAGAATAGGAGCCCAGCAACATCTAGGTCCCCTCAAATTCAAGGTGTTAAATTACAGAATGACATTTCTGAGGATGGAGAGCAAGAAGTATCAGAAAAGCAGAATAGTAATTCTACAAAATCTGAAACTGACCAGTCCTGCCAGAGTGCGCAGCCGTTATCTGGCTTGCTCGGTGATAGTTTTACCCAGAAAGATCAGTTTTGGCAAAGGGAACAACTGCCATTAGGTCCAAATTCAAAGCAGAGGGATAAACTCTCACAGCCTGATAACGAACCATTCTGTCACGAAACAGTACATCACGACGACAGCAAAACCCATCCACCTGAGGTCAGTCCACTGCATAGAGGTGATTTTATAATGGATACCTCACATAGGTTGCATCACAGAAATCAGCCACAGTCCGTCACAGAGCACTCCCTAATACAGCCATGTAAGGAAAACTTGATCCGTAGTAACAAAGATCTGCATTGTAGTCAGAGAGGTAATGTTATGCATAATGATTTCAGTTGTCACACAGATGAACAGGTGCTGTGCTCACTACAGTCACAAAGGGGCCAATCATCATGGCATAAGTCTGATCATACAAGCCACCTACCTCCAAAAACAGCCCAAATACAAAGGGAAGGTTTGTCAGAAGCTGACACGAGGTATTCCAGAAACCAGTCATTATCTGGACCTCCTAGAATGCACAGGGATCATGTTTCAGATAGTGAGGTTGAGCCGTGTTTTAACAGGGATCTGTCATCTTTTCAAAGGCCTAAATTTGTGCAAGATGCAGGCAGCCAGTCCACACAGAGAAGCCGTCCACAAAGACCTCCACAAATGCAGAGAAGAGATTTTACACTAGATGAGGCTGACCATTGCCATTCTAAGAGGCAGCTATATATGGATGAGAGGGACGTCCCACTGTCTGAACCAGACATGTTGCTTCATAGTTCGGAGAAGTATTTAGGCAATTTTCCTTTGGAGGAGGAGGAGCATCAGCTTCATTTCCAACACAATCCACCACATATGCCACCCGAAAAGCAGAAAAGTAGTTTTTTAAAGGATGAAACTGACCAGTTTCATCACCAGGACTATCTACCACAAGGGGCTCACCCTGTGGGCCAAGATGTATCACAGGGAGACTATGATATACCCAGAGACTTGCATTCTAGAGGCCAATTTAGACCAAGAGCACCTAATGATCAGTGGAGAGGCCCAAGAGGGCCTCATTCAATTATGGCACCAAGAGGCCCTTCACCAATGCAGATCAAGGGACCTAGAGCTCCTCATCCTGAACGATTCGAAAGCTGTGGACCTGTTCAAAACTTTGGTCCAAGGGGTCCATATCCAAGACAAAGGATATTTGATGATGCTGGTCCATCTCCAAATGTTGGGCCAAGAGGTCCACCCTCAGGACCTGGAATGTTCAAGGGCTCTGGGCCTCAAACATTTGGACCAAGAGGCTCGAGCCCAGACTCTGAAATGTTTGAGGGAGCTTCACTTCATTACCCTGGACCCAAGGGCCGATTCCCAGGACCTAGAGCATATGAGGGTTCTGGACCTAAAAATCTTGGGCCCAGGGGCTCATCGCCTGGCTCTGGAATGTTTGAAGACTTTGGACCATCACCAGGGCCTTGTCATCCCCGGCATGTAATGGACAGACCACGTGGTCCACGGCAGACAAGGCATGAAGATATCCAATTGCATTTGAATTCCTCAGAGCCAAGAGGTCCGTTAAAATTTCGGGAGTCACCTTACCGACAGCTTGACAACAGAGACTCTCAATTAGCACATTTGAGTGCCCCAAGGGACTTCGCTGCACGTCATCAATTTGATGAAGAACACTGTGACTCTCATCTACTAAATTTGAATTGCCCTAGAGGACGTGCTCCACCTCAAGAATATGACGATGAGTTTTTTGATAGCGGTGATTCTCAGCTACCTAATGTCTCAAGAGACTGTGGTCCATCTGTCCCATTTGATGAAGCTGAACCTGATAACAGAGGCTTTTTACAGCAATCTACATATGTTCCAAGAAGGCATGCTCCACCTCGGTATCCTGACGAATCAAGAAGCCATCCCCAGAATTCTGCCAATGAAGGTTTCTCAAATCCACAAGAAGCAAGACATCACAGGGAGCTGACCCCTCCTCATGTGCAAAGGCGCAATCAAGGCCACCCTAGACACGGCAGCCCTCCTCACGACCAGTTTGAATGTCCTCAATTTCCAGAAATGGAACCAGAAATAAGAGGACCTCAATTTTTTGATGAGTTTTCAGAACAAGTAATGCAAAGGGAAATGAGTGGTCCACATTTTGCAAGGCCTAATATCTTTGAAGGTAGCAGAGGGGGTGAAAGGGACGCTCAAATGAAAGGTCCACGCTTTAACCACCCTCAGAATTTCAGGGGCCAAAGGGCTCCATCTCTTCATTTTCAGGGTCAGAGAATGTCTGTCACTCAGAATAAACAGCTGCTTGAGGATGAGCCATATTCACCTAATTTTTCAGGAAAGATGGCCCCAACTTCCACACAGATACAAAGACCTAAAGCAAATGTGGTTCAAAACATTATGCAGCCACGGTTCCGATTCAGTGGCCCGACTAAAGAGCCAGATATTCGCCCTTTGCGGCTCTCAGGTCCATTACTCCCAACACCCCTTGGTGGTCCAATTAGGTTGAATCACCCTAGGATGCAGAGACCTCATCCTTACATAGACCATAAGTGGCCACAGGGCCCTCCAACCAGGGGACAAATGAATGAACTTTGTAATACAGGAGTGAAGCCTGGCTGCTTTGATGATAATTCAAACCATCAACAAAGAGAAACCTCTCAGAGTCTTATTCTGGAGAGACAAGGAGATGAGTCAGTAGAGAGAGGGGGAGGAAGTAGTCAGGACAGTAGTCCTGGAAAACCTGGAAAGCCATGGCGAAGGAGGCCAAGAAGGAGAGAAGGAAGAAGTAAAGCTGCAAGAAGACAAAGACTTGGAGATTGTGGTGATAAAAGAGATAACAAGGAAGGTGCTGGTGTAACAGATGGAGAAAGGAGCAGAGACACCAATCCAAATATGCATTGATGGCAGAAGAACTAGTAGATGTGGACATCACTCCATACCAAGGGGAAACAATAGGAATAGTTAAAAATAGTTCAGCATATATTGAATGATCAAGGAGCCAGGGTTCTGGTCAAATAATATGGCTGGACCATGGGATAGATAAAAATGCAGGTGCAGAAATTAATTAAGAGAGAATGAGAAAGAACAGTTTGAAGCTTCAAAGCAAGATCACTTTTCAGTAAATTAATTAATGAAGTATTTGTAGTACATTTAATACTGTAGGTCCTGTAATAGGTTATTTTTTAAGAAAAGTGAATAATTGAACAAGTTTTCATAGCAGACTAAAGATTCTCCTATGCGAGGTTAACATAATTATTTTTTTTAAATTTTCATAGGAAAACCATTTTTGTGTGTTGCATAGATGGTCAAATGTCTTCATTTTCTTTGGAAAAACACTGTATTGTTCTTGTACAATTAGATGTACTATATACCATGAAGTTAAATGATCTCAAGAGTTGTAAATACTGTTGTACATTTGTGTTTGTTTTATAAATTTGTTTACAGATGCTGTGCAACCTGTAGTGTTGTGACCCACATTAAATGAACATGTCTAGTAGACACTTTGATTAAAGAAGAAATCTATGAAAGCATATTTATTATTTTACCTATTCTCGATAGAATTTTAACCTTAGAAAAGGTTTTTAAAGTGTGTGTCTGGATATGAGTGGTGTGAGATTCAGTGGAGTTGCTGACATGTCTGATACACACACACATATATATCTCATCCTGTATGCTTACAGGATGATCCGTCTCTTCAGAAATTTTTTTCATGGTCTGATTTAGACCAAGGAACTGGGCCAGGTAGATAAAAGGCAGAGCACCTGAGAAATATTCAGACTGTATTGTGTACATTAGCACTTGCACAGCTTTAGTAACTGATTAATAAGCAGTACATGGGTAGTACTGTGCTTAAGTAACTGAAAAACTCTCAAATGTTCAGGCAGTGCCTGTGGGATACATCTTGCTGTTGTTGAGTACCTTTGTCTAACATGGAGTTTAAAAATCTGGATTGTATAATATGGGTTTGTTAATAATTTTACCACATTTTGATTCTAACTAAAATAACACTTCAATAATAATAGAAATTAAAGATGCAGACTTTTGAATAGCTGGTCCTTTATTAGACGTTTATTAAAGGTTTTGTGTGAGGCATCATCAGAAAAGGCTTATTCTTTCGTGCACATTTTAGCATACCATTGATGTATTCACTTATGCAACATTTTCTTTTTTTATCATATCATTCTTTGATATTTTTACTATTATTCATTTTTACTATAATTCTTTTTACAAATGAAAGACTACTCCCAATGTTCCACCACTATCTCCAAACCAAGTTATTTTAGTTTTTTTTAAACAACTTGAAACAGTACTGAAACATATTACTTGAATTTGTGTTGCCAAGCAGTAAGTTTGAACTGCCAAGTAGTGGCTCTCATGGGGGTTTCACAAGCACACCAACAGGGGCTCGGCACAGAGCCATTTTCTAACCTGGGCCCTGTGAGGCCTACCATTGTTTAATCCCTCTAAGTGTATTGATTATACAGACATCTTACATTCAAACACATCTTTTGCACAACATTTTACTTTATCCTCATTCTACTTTTAGAAACCTTTTTTTTTGTCCATCTGATAACTGAAGTGCTAGTTGCTGGGAGGTTGCTCAGTTATCTCTAATTTATTTTTCAAATTTCAGATTTCCTTAGAAAACAAGATGAGATTAAAAAAAATACATAATTGAACAGCTGGAATTAGTGATGGAAACGTGGATTAAGGTTTGTTGTTTTCAAAGGATAATGATACTCACCTGTTAATAATGACATACACCTGAGCACCATATTCTTAATTTATTTGCTAAGGTTTAATATTTAAGAGTGAGAATTTAGAGGTTATTTAACCTCTTGATTAGGAATTGTGGGAAAATAGCTCACGTAGGTTCATTATAAATCTTTTTTTATAAAGAGAGATTTTACAGAGTTACAGATGTGGATTACTCACTTAGTGAAGGATAATCTCAGACAAATAGCCCAAGCCAGTTATGCCATAATTAAACGGAATTCATTCTGATGGTTTATTTTTTCATATCTACATCCCGTTTCGAACGTAGCTACAAGAAATTGGGATACTAAATTTCAGGGAAATTCATGGGAGAAAGCATTTAAATTGTTTCCTCAATTCTATCCATACCTTGGAGAGCCAGACTGTGTATTTCTTAACCCCAACCCACCCTAACCCCTAATCCACCCTGACCTGTGTAACAAATAACGGTTCATTTAGATTGAATGAATACTCGGAATTAAATGAGTTAATTAAATTTAAACAAACGGACAAAATAACTAACGGCCATAGTCTTTACTCTGGTTTCAGGGCCTCTGGGTGAAATGGTTATAAGTATCTGGCAACCCCGATCTTTATCGTATCGGTCGCCGAACGTCCTGTAGTTTTAACGGTTCGGTTCCTGCGTGCTTTTGACGGTGTCCGCGAGCGTCGTCTTTGATCTGTTCGTTAAACTCTTCTCTATCTTGGGTTTCCTACGAGACTTCTCCTCGAGACGCAGCACCTGTAGCTATAGGTTTATTCAGGTAACTTAACTGTAATTCTTTTATCATTCATTTTTTCCTTTTTGGAAAAAAAAAACAGCATTGTTTTATTTGCGTTGTCTCGTCAGTAATGTTGGCTATACAGGTAGCTAACGGGCTAAATTCTGCCAGCTGGTTAACTACCTGGACCATTGTAACATATAATCGTATTTGTAGCTATATGGCGTATAGCAAAACAACAGAAAAACAAAAATGTGTAGCTAAACAAGTGATTATTTTAAATATAAAAAGATGATAAAGTTGCCACTAGGTTACCTCTCTTAACTGAGGCAGATGAAGGCTGTGACTGACAGGATTAGCTAGTTAGCTGCGCGAAGCCAAAACTCCAAGCGGGAAACCAACCACAGGTAGTGGCCTGTCTTCGCAACTAGCTAACTTTAGTTTTACCATGATACACGAGATATATTTGCTAGGTATGTTGAGTAGTTAAGATGCAGAATACTACTTGGATCATTTGCTAGACAAAGATTTAAGCTTGTATCCAAAATGATCTGCGGAGCGAGTTAGGTTACTCACTAGTGTTGCTAGTGTCTAGCGACGGATTGAAGTGTCACTAGTATGATTTAAGTTTGTCGGTGTGATAACGGTTTTCTCTTTCTCTTTTTTTAAGGTAAAGAATGACCACTTCCATAGCGTGCAAAGCACTGCATGTAACACCATCTGTGGGACAGTGCATATCTGATCCAGTCAGTGTAATCGTCAACCAGAATGGGTGCGACCAAGGCCCAGTCGTCAGTTCTGAGTTTAATCTCTTGGAGATGACAGAGGTGGAATACACCCACCTTCAGCATATCATTCAGTCCCACATGGAAGCACAGGCTGCTGAACAGGATGCGTCAGAAGAGATCAAGATAAACCAGCTGTCTAACACTGACGGAGTCCTCGTTAACCACACCAAGAGTGAGAACGACTCTGCGGCTAGCTCACCCAGATGTGTCTTACCCGTCAGTCATCCAGGTGCTTCAGGCCCATTGTCTGCAGATGTGCAGTACACCATTTCTGCGTCTGATCGTGAAGGACCAGTAGATGTTCAAGAAGTTAAAATGGTCCTGTACAGTGATCAAGGGAGTAATGTTACTGTGGGGGAGAGGACACCAACCAACTTTGGTGAAGTTCCAGACTCTGTGCTGGCGAAAGTGAGGTGTGCAATGGAGGCTGTAAGGGATCGGGGCATGGACCTCCGTGACTGCAGAGGGGCACCTCCTCTAGAGGGTAGAGCCAATC
The DNA here is from genome assembly GCA_028565775.1 of Sternarchorhynchus goeldii. Classification (NCBI taxonomy): domain Eukaryota; kingdom Metazoa; phylum Chordata; class Actinopteri; order Gymnotiformes; family Apteronotidae; genus Sternarchorhynchus; species Sternarchorhynchus goeldii. Next base: position 9,610,128 of record JAOXYF010000023.1, read on the forward strand.
CATCTGCACGTGTGTGCTTGGAGAAGAGGTTTAACTGCAGCCCTACTGACCTAAGCAGACAGCAGGAGTCGCAAGCAGCAGTTTTGAATACGTATGTTCTGATGTCAGTCATTACTACTTGTGAGTTACATTATTTACAAAAAAAAACCAATAGAAATGATGTTTAGCATAATTTTAAAAAGTGTTCTGTCTTTGTGTGTGTGCATAATACATTCATCAGATTTTTGTCAATGTTTCATAACTCCACGGACGTACGAGGCATTGCAATGCATTCACAGTCAGAAAAGTGGACAAAGCCAGACAAATCAGCTGCAAAAGAGTATGCTTATCCATGTGGAGGGACTCTCTTCAACTCTGTAGGTCCAACTCACAGTCAGGTATTCAAGAGTAAATTAATTTTGTAAGTGTATGTAGAAGTTTTCTATCAGTTTCCCTGACTATTTCTAGCTATGCAGTCAGTGTAGATTTTGTGAGTGTGGAATTTTAAAAATAACAATTTGAACACTATTTCTAGCTATGGACATCATAAAACCATTATATTTCAGTCTAAGTCACCTCCCTCAGATTTTGCAGGGCAGCAAACATCCTGAGATGGTTGTTCCCAAGAACTTGACGTTCAGTTATAGACCAGATAAGGCAGCTGATTCTGTCTTACGAGCCTCATGTATCATTCACACTGATGCAGCTGGCGACCAAGGGGGCATAAACCTGGGAAGTAAGTGTCATTTTAAAAGCTATTGTCACTTGCCTTTCTTTCTGGTAATGCATGAGAAAAGAGAATATATTTAAAATATTTCTTTTTTATCTTTTTTTTTTTTTCTTCGAAAATGTCAGGATTTGGTCAGCAGTCTTACTTGTCTCCTCTATATGATATGCTTCTTTACACAGTTTGCTGTGCTCCTTTTTCTGCTGCATTCATCTCAGTGTTTTTCTTTCACATTTGCCTTGCTGTGGGTAAAAAGATGTCGCTGTGGCAAAAGCCGTCCCCCCATCCAAGCGTGCTCGGACCCGTGGGCCCAAGTCTGTCCAGATGCCCAACATTGTACCGGGCCCAGGAGACTGGAAATCATCCTGTGTGGTGCCTGGGTCCAAGCCTAGCAGAAGAACCGGACCACCTTTAGAGATCTCTCAGCGCAGGGAGAGACACAACAGCAAGGAGAGAGACCGCAGGTAGTGATCCTGTCCTACTGATATCAGTTTAAAGGTTTTCAAAATGTAATTGAAAATAATTCTAATTAATTACCATCCTATTTCAGTATTTTTTCTATCATAGTGTGTGGTATCTCTAAATTTAAATAGTTGTAAATTTTTATCATTAGGGTTATAACAACACATTGTGAGATGATATACTGCAATACAAAAATATGACAATGTGCATTGTGGAGATGGATGATATGTGGTGCATTCATTTTGCTATGCCATCTTATGCAATTCTGTGATTTGGCCACCAGAGGTCACAAACCATTTAACCCACATACAGGCATCAACAATGGACTACGTGAAAGGACGTGTGAAATTGAGGATGATTTCTGTGGCGATATTTTGTTTTTCTCTCTTCCTGAAACAAAACAACTTTCAGAGTATTTGACAAAAGTAAAGCGATTTGTATGCAAAACATCTGTGGGCTGCATAACTGCTAATGCTACCAGTGTAATGCAGCATTTACACCACAATCATAGTGAAATGCTCTTAAAAAGAAATTGTCAAACATCTAAGGAGCGGATTTGCTGTTGTGCTTTCTCAGTCCAGCACAAGATCCCAAGAAATAACCAGATGGATTTCTCGTTAACATGGAGCCCAAATACAGCATTCTGTCACACTTGTGCTTCATTCGCTCTGTGCTAATGCATGAAATTAGGAGCTGGCAGTCAAAGAGGTTGGGTTGAGGACATTAGAGCATGATGGAATAGCTCACTGGAAATGCTTGAACACTACACTGAGCAAAAAGCAGCTGTAATGACGTATCTTGCGAGGATAGAGATATGTTGAAATGCTTGTGAAACTGATGGCTTTTCCCTGGATGGCTCAGTGAAGCAGAATATATTATGAATCTTCTCAAACCTCTGAAAACAGCCATGATTATACTGTCTGATGAAAAGCCCAACAGGTTCACTTATTGTGCCCCCTGAAGCACATGGTTAAGCTAAGAAAACTCCCTACCCTGGCTGATTATTAAGAGAGTCATACTGAAAGACATCTTGGAACAGAGATGTTCCACTGGAGATGGACTGCACTGTGCCTCAGATTTCAAACTGCCCCATGCACTCTACGGACAGTGTGTGGACATTGTTAACAGTCTGAACAACAAAGCCGTTTACCTGCAGCACAAATGTGCATTTTACCGGCAGTCACTTTATGGATGTATTTAAAGATTTAAAATATAGTTTAAATACATTTGTAACATCTAAAGTTAGACAGAAGATGCAAATATTTCTTATCACTTTATTTAGTTAAATACATTTTTTGTTTTCCTTGGTTCCATATGTGAAAAAGAGGCATGGTGTATTTATATTTGTTTTAAGAAAGATTCTTTTGTCTCTGCTAGTCTTAGCTGGCTTAGGACACAGAAATGATGGGAGCACTTGCCACTTATAGAGACCTAGAAAATACGTAGTCTGCTAGACACAGCATATGAACATCTACAAGATCTGTCTGGGGACTGTTTCACTGCACCATTAGTGCAGCCCTGGAGTAGGATAGAGGGAGAAATGGACACGAAAAGAAAAACACCAATTCCACTGAGCAGTTACTCTCTCAAGTGGCAGAAAGAATATTCTCATTTGTACCCATTGCGTTTGCCTCTGGCCAAATTGTACTTTTCAGTTCTAGGAACCTCTGTTCAAAGTGAATGCTCAAGGATCTTTCTATGGATATTTCTGGGAAAATGTAACTACCAGTACCCTGGGTTAAACATGTAAACTAAGCTTTGAGAGGGTCATAATGTAACTACCAGTACCCTGGGTTAAACATGTAACTAACATGTCATCATTTAGGCCAAGGTTTGAGTGTTATCTTGAGATTGCTTTATTATTTAACATACAGTGAATTTTACATTTTTGCTTACAACTTTAAACCACCTAGTAATTTCTTTTAATTGTAGGGGACTAAACATTTTCCTTTACCTTTTTATACAAACAAGAAATGAACATTTTGTATTGTTTATGCTTCAGAATTACAAACTAAATTGTAAGCTGGGTGCAACATTACAGTCCTCTTTATAGTTAAAAAAATAAAGGTGTGTGTGTGTGTGTGTGTGTGTGTGTGTGTGTGTGTGTGTGTGTGTGTGTGTGTGTGTGTGTGTGTGT
>JAOXYF010000023.1:9615221-9628205 GCA_028565775.1 Sternarchorhynchus goeldii
GTTCAGCTATATGCTGTAGCTTCATGTTTTTATATTTCATAACCATCTGCCAAAGTTCCCTTGTAATACATGTAATAATTATTTCAACTGGCATCTTTTCTCCCCATATTGTCATTAGTTGTGGCTCCAAAATTTGTTCCAGTGGATCAGGTTCTAGGATGTTATTTTTATAAAACTAAATGATTGTGAACATGCAGAACATACTGTTTATTGAAACAAGCATGTTTCAAACTGCTATACAAGAATCAAACTACAGATGGCATTGTTTTTCCATGAGATCACATAAATGGCAGTGTATTTTCAGTTTGATACTTCAGAAGTCATATAGTTAAGACTTTCAAAATAATATTTGCATTTTAATTTATGCATAAGTAATTTACCTCATTTGCATTTCACTAAGGTATTAATGCAAGGCTCTATTTCCTGTTCACAACGAAATAACAAAAGCTTGCATTTAGTGTAGACATTGGTCTGCTCGTATTTATGAATACGTATTTAAGTGGGATTTAATATATAGTTAACTGTGTTTATGCTGTGCATTTGTATAATTCTTTGCTGGTTTGACTAAATGTTTGTATTATTTTTTATTGAATGGCTAATAGATCTTGACATCTAAGAGAAAAATAACATTTTACTGAAAAGTGGCTTTATTTTGTAATTCTTACAACACGGTGCTATAGCGTCTCACTGTACATACAACAATCACCCACACATAATAAATAGTACTTGAAGTCTTGTATATTTAATAGTTACAGCACCAGTAGATAGTGGATGTGGTGGAAATTCCAGACAAGTCAAAACTCCATAGTTATTGTAAACTAAAGGTTCTTAAAGCATCTGAACTGATGCTGTCAGTTTTTATTTTATTTTGTCACATGGGGATCTGTCATCAAACACATTCTATAAGAAAGAAAAAAAACATGGAAGGGTTGTATAAAAAAGTCTATTGGTGCAGTAATATACAAAATACTTAAACATTTTCATTCCTTGTACCGATGCTGCCAGGTTGGTGATTTCTGTGATTTTTGCCACATTTTGAGGTAAAATTTCTCCATCTTAAGCAGAAAAGATTGTGCTGCACAAGACTTCACACTGCTGTGTGTCTTTTCTGTTTTGGTGCACTGTCAAGACAATCACAGTTTAGGTTTTACAGGACTGTACAGAGGAACTTCAAGCTAGATTGGCCATTTAGGCAAGAAGAAATTGTTTTTAAACACATGTACAAAATTAACTGGCCGGTTTTAACCATTTCAGAAAGTGTTTTAGTTTCACTTTTGTACACATCTTTTGCACTTGCTCTTGATTTCTCATTCACAGAGTCTTGAAATCTTTCAGCTCACTCTATTCATCCGAATATTTTCAGTTCCTAAAACACTTTGATGTACCGTCATTTTTTATTTTTCTCACTTCCACTCATATTCTCCGTTTATTTTTTAAAACCCCCAAATAACATTTTTTAAAAAGAGAACTCTGGTTCGCGTTTATTCCCCTTGTTTCCTTGGTCTTTCTCCTCTCTCTGGGGTGCATGTGTGTTTCTGAAACAGGAAGGTCTTGGCTTGAATTTTAATTCTTGGGGTTGGATGATTTCCCATGAGCCACTGTGCCCTGGCAGGCTGACGTGTCACAGATTCCAGGTGGTCCTTGGTGCCCTGTCCTGCCTGGTCTTCCCGGTTCCCCTGGCTCACCTGGATCCCCAGGTGCACCATCACGTCCATCTTTAACAACGCCAGGTACTCCCTGGAGACCTTTTAAAATGAGGAGCAGCACATTCAGTATGTGTGTGTGTGTGTGTGTATGTTTAAATAAGTCATCTTCTAACTAATTAATGTATTTGAGCATGTAATCCTGATCTGGAGAAACAAATTAAGAGGTTGTGGCATGATGGTTTCAGGCCCAGTGTGGTGTTCAGACATGCCTGGTTCTCCTTGGTCTCCAGCTGGACCATCAATTGCCTTCCCAACAGGCCCTTTATCACCTGGTTCACCAGCATCACCTGTAGGGATTTGATCGCAAACATTTGATCAGAGTCAACTCTGTCTCATCAGCTCTGCTAGGTGATCTGCTTGGGAACACTGGCGGGTAGTTTTCTTGATCTGTGGCTCACCTCTGGTGCCTGGATCACCCAGGTCTCCTGGAAGGCCTCTGTATCCTGGTGGGCCGCGAGCACCAGGATGTCCGATGGATCCAGCCTCACCCGGTTTTCCGGGAGGACCAGCCGGTCCTGGTCTGCCCACGGCACCAGGTGCCAGGGGCCTCCTCAGGTTAGCAGCTAGCTGTGCTATCTGGTCTGGAATAGAGGAGCAAACAGCACTTTAGCCTTAAAAATCTCCACTTGGTATTGCTTGTATTATTTATCAATTCATGGAGATTCTTACCATCAATCATTGATCCACACAGTTCTCTTATGTGCTGTTCACTTGCTAGTCTTCCCTAAAAGGGATGGAAAAAGTGGCACAATATTAATTTACAGTAAAAAGCTTGACCAGGTTATAGAAAGTGATGGTGCAATTGAAGCCTCCGGTTGTCGACAGCTACTCACAGGAACACCGGTCTTTCCAGCAACACCTGGGAGACCCTGCTCCCCTTGGAGTCCCATCAGACCTGGTTTCCCAGGTGGGCCTCTAGCTCCGGTTTCGCCTTGTGGTCCTACAACTCCTTTGGGCCCCAGCTCACCACGCTTCCCTGACTGCAAGTAACAGCGAAGGTCTCATTTATTTATTTTTTTTATGTTTTTTTTTTTTTTACACACAATATACATGAAATTCAACAGACAGCTGCCCTGGGGAACTTGCCCTTCTTCACCCCAGGTAATTAGAGAAGCACTAACAGACTGGGGGACTGAGCTAACGAGCCTACGGCTGGCACATCAGAGCAGACTTGGTAATTACATTAATTGGCTTGTGAGAGTTTTCAGCTCTGCACCTTCCCCTGAGTCCTAGAAAAATCATATTACAGAAACTAAAGAAGCTTATCCATTAGGATAATTAATCCAGTTTAACCTGTTTATAATCCGTTCACAAGCAGCAGTTTGGTGCCACTGTGGTTCTTTCATGTGTGAATGTGTGTGTGTTTTGTGTTGAAGTCTGTTTATGGGTGTAGGTGTGTAAAAATGAGATATTTTAATTTGAACTACATCTGCTCTGTTGAGTCTTGCAAGAAATTAAAAGACTATTTTCAGAGGAACTTTGGAAAGAGGTACCCAAAAACACTAAATGAGGATTTGTGCACTACATCAAGATAACAGTGGGCATCATCATTCAGTCCAGACTGGATAACCATTATATGGTGGTTAATCTCAGCAAGTCTCAACATTTTAACCTTTCTTTCTGAGAACTCTCCAGGTATTTTCAAAAGCAACAGTTTTTTCTGACAATATTCTGTATCTGTGCTGCAATATCACATCATTTAAATACTATATGAATTTTTAAATACTGTATGTTGACCTCTCCTTTTTGTCCATGAGGTCCAAATGGGCCCTGCAAGAAAGTCAAAGGACAAAGATTATACATTTACATTTATGGCATTTGGCAGACACTCTTATCCAGAGCGACTCACAAAAGTGCTTAGGGATATCATATCACTTGGTAACATGTTAAAGCATCTTCAGTCCAAGCTCATCTGCAGTCTGTATTTCAGTTTACTGGATACATCATGTGTCACACATTTCAGCTTACAGTTTTTTCAAAATTTGGTCCACTTTTTTTTTTTTTTTTTTTAAAAAGAAGTCAGTCATGTACCGTTTCTCCATTCTCTCCTGGCAAGCCATCACTTCCTGCCATACCCTAAACACAAGAGAAAACAGTACAGGCTACATAAACAAAATACAACTTACATAAACAGTAAAACACAACCTACACAAACATTTCACACTAACTAGAGGCGTGATAAGTGCATCTGTGCACTCTGAGACATAGAAAGATTCTCACCATGTCTCCTTTTGGTCCTGAAGCTCCTACTGGACCCTGTGAGAGAGGGAGAGAGGAGGAGATGAATTAGCAAATAAGAGTCTGCGTTATGAGTGAATGTGTGTGTTGGGGGTTATATGGGGACTAAACATCCCTGATTATATGAAAACACTTTGTGGGGAGATTGGAACATGAGACGTTTTAAAAATATTAAAATATCAAAGAGTTTTGATTGCTAAAGTTTACATAAGGGTTAGTTTTATGTTTAAGTGTAAGACAGCATTATTCAGATCCAATATTACATAGGTCTGTAGAAATATCCCACAAATACAGTAATGCAAGTGTGTGTGTGTGTAGAGGAGCTGTGAAGTCCAGGCACTGGCAGCATAAAGACAGGCTTTGTTCTCCTCCCAGCTCCCTGAACAGGAGTTGGCTTTGTTTCTGCTGGAGACTGAGAGGTTTCTGAAAGCACTGCTCAGGTTGGCCTGGATGGGAGGAAATATGCCTTCCTCTTCTCCTCTGTGTTTATGTGGTTGTGTTTATATATGTGTCTGAGTGCTGGTCTTTATTCTCAACCAGGCAAATACTGTATGACATTCCATAGTTATAATATGATAAAACTGTTTAATCCGACTAGAACTGGTTAGTTAACAGACAAGGAAGAAAAAAAATGGGGGAAAACATGCATATTAATTTAGACGTCCAGTCTGGCAGCAACCTTGTGAATTTCTTGATCACCAAACAGACACAAAAACTGCAGTGATGTTTTGGTCACAAACTGGGCTTGCCATGACAAAGATGTTAGACAGCACAAGATGTTCCTTCCTCAACAGGGCGCTGTGTTTCTGTTGCGCAACTCATGGTCGTCACTAGGGGGGCGCCCTTTTTAATCACCCATAAGAAACCGCACTACATTACTCCCCACATGCATCTTATGTTGGTATGGAAGGCCTCTCCTGAATCTCATCTATAAAAATGTATAATCTCATATATTTTCTTTCGAGCTGTAAGTATTTAAGATGATTGTTTTATTGCTTTTACAATTTTATTATTTATATTCCTATTTTGATTTCTAATATTATTGTTATTATTACTATGATTATTATCATTGTTTTTATTTTGTATTTCAGCTACACTGCAAACGAGACCTTTCCCCTCAGTGTACTCCGAGTTTATACAAAGATTTGAATGACTGATGGAAATCTTCCTTACCCTCTCACCGAACAGTCCCCTGAGTCCAGTTGGACCAGGAAGTCCGGGGTCTCCAAGGGCACCTTTAACTCCCTGTCAGTGACAACAGAAGCGTATATTCTACACAGCAGAAGACTGTATTCTACACAACAGAAGTCTATTCTACACAGCTGACACAAGTGTGAAAGATGCCTTTGCTCAGCATGTGCTAATGAGCACTGATAGAGACATGCAGGTTCAAAAATCACCAAAGCAAGTGATTTATCAAAAAATGGTTACTGGAAGTGGCATCTGTTATGGACTGTTCAAGGTAATAGCTAAAAAGGTGAACCACACCTCTATCTGCTGCTATATATTACAACGTATGAAGTGTTGTTTGGATGCTAACCTGGAATCCCTTGACGCCCTGAGGTCCGGGATTTCCAATTGGTCCGATGGATCCCTGTAAGAGTATCGGAATGATAAATAGTTATTCCAACAATAGCAACAGCGCCTTTTGGGAATGACCTCATCAGATCAACTTCAACCTTTATTGAAACTCTCAGAACATCACCATGCCGTTAGCAAATTACCATAATAATGTTTGATATTTTAAGGTAATGTGGAATAGAAGCCTTTATGTTCTCAACTATTTGACCTCTTTGTGATTTTCCTTCTGTAAATAAGTAGCCAATCCATCAAAAGAAAACATACCATATGAAATTAGACGGATTTAACAGATAATGAAATGTGACAATCTGACAATACTCTCACTAGCCATGATTTATCCTTCTATTATTTGTTGGTTATAAGTTCCCTTTTGAAACATATTTTTCACCAGGCACTATAAATCCTAGCCATTTAAAGAAGATTCTGAATATTTCCTGACAATATGGTTATATTCTAGTGTTGCTTAGCAACACCTGACCCTTGCAATAATCAGCTCAGGAGCAATCACAATCTCTTGTATTATTCACCTAAATAACCAGTGATGCTACCAGAAGAACAAGTCTATTTTCCACTCGGTGTGATTCATCTAATCTTAGAAGCACGCTCATAAACACCTTGGCATGCCACAGGACATCTGAAAGGCTTTGGAAGCTCTTGAGTATTTCCATTCCTCGTTCCTGTTTTAGAGTCTATTGCAACGATCTGGCATTTTACCTCCTGCTGTCAGCGATGCGATAATGAAACAGTCTGTTAAAAATAGAGGAGGGAGTGATAGCACCCTTTACGTCCTGTCTGACCACCACACTGTGCTGAAACCTTCCACTCCTGTCCCACCACTACACTTCTCTGAGGCCTCCCACATCACTGTGGGGGACTTGTATTCTGGCACTGTGGGTGTGTATCATACTCACAGCGATGCCCCGAGGTCCAGCGTCGCCTCTCTCCCCCGGAATACCGATCTCCCCCTGGTGGACAAGCAGCAGAGAGGAAGGTAGATGGGTTTTGATTCTACACAACGCCGCTGGTGTACTTTATTGCTGTTTCCAGCCTCAGAAAAGGCATGATTAGTGCAATAATTACCACGTTAACTACAGAGTAAAGCTGCTACACCTGCAACTCAACATTCAGCAGCAGTTTCCTTTGCAGTCTGTCACTGTTTGCAAAATGCTATACACATGAGTTACTATGAAGAACTTGATCTAGATTTGCTTATGGAAGTTGTAATAATAAACACCATCATATTTGCATGCACCAGGTCTTATTTAGGTTCACTTTAGGTTTGTCTGCAGCAGCCAGTCAGATACATACAGGAATACCTGGCTCTCCAGAAGGTCCCGCTTCTCCCATCTCTCCTGGATCCCCCTGAATAAAAGTGGGATATGAGGAGTTACGCTTGGATGGGTGTATTTCACATTTATCTATTCTTGGAACACAGTGCTGAAGAAGAACATTAAAGCAGCATTTGATGAGGCTGATTCAGAAATGTTTACATTTACGTTTTACGTATTTGGCTGATGTTTTTATCCACAGTTGTAATTGGATACATCTTGAGTAATTCAGGGTTAAGGTTCTTGCTCAGGGGCCCAACAGTGACAACTTGGCAGAAGTGGGGCTTGAACCAGCGACCTTCTGTGTCAAGTGCCTTAATCACTTCATCCATAACATTCCATTACATCACCAGTATGTTGATAACTCCATAACTTTTGTCTGGGCTTCCATGAAGTGGCCATGTGATGCGCCTGCATGTCACTATGGTTACATCACTTAACACATCTATAGCTTGCACGTCACTACGGTTACATCACTTAACATGTCTGCAGCAGTACAAAACTGAACAATGTCGTAGGCTGACTGTTTACTTACAACTCCTCCCTTAGCTCCCTTAGCTCCAGCTTTTCCTTGCAAACCCTGAAAGTGTGAACACCCACACACACACACACACACACACACACACACACATAGTAACACAATGGTAAATGCTGTGAATGCTGTTGTAACATCTCCAAATAAGACATTCAGTGAGTACAACTACATGCTGCTTGCACTAAAACTACTTTCAGTAATTCCCATATTGATGTACCTGGCTAATACGTTTCCCCAGTATCTGAAATTCCTGACTAACACACCTTCCCAGTGTCAGATGTGCCTGGTAAATATATATTTTTCCCACTGTCTGATATCCCTGGATAATATACATTTTCCCAGTGTCTGATGTTTTCTTAGTGTCTGATGTGCCTGGGAAGTAAACGAATCTCTAACCGGTAAACCGTTAGGTCCTTTCTCTCCAGGGACCCCAGGCCGACCAGCATCACCCTGGCAAAAAGGAGAAAGAAAAGTTGTTTATGCAGATTCACACAGTGAACTTCCACTACTTCCAGAAAAAACACAGCTGCATCTTACCTTTTCACCATCAAGTCCCTGAGTTCCATCTTTGCCATCTCTGCCCGGGATGCCCTAGAGCACAGATCAGCCAGAACATGCCTGTTCACTCATATCTCACGCTCAAGTGATGCACGGCAACTTGTGGCATGATAAAAATGGGTCAAAAACGGCAATAATCACTTACGGGTTCGCCTTTAGGGCCCACAGATCCTGGCAAGCCTTTAGGGCCTATTTTGCCCTTTGGAAAAAAAGATTATGGACAGCCTAAGTACTGTACACCTGAATTTATCACACACAGTAGATCTCAACTGAAAGCACTCTTGACAAAGCAATGCAAATACTTACTATCTCTCCTTTAGGGCCTTTGAAACCTTGTGGTCCTTTCTCTCCAGAGTCACCCTGGAATTATCAAATGATAGACACAGAGCTCTTTTATTGATGAGACTCGGAAGTGAGGAGAAAGACATTATTCTCCATGAGTCACACTGTACAAGGGCTGGGACAACCCAGTAAAAATGACACTTAGAGAAAGTGTTTTAATAGATGGTGAAACAGACAGTAGTGGGTGTTGGTGAGTGTGGAGAACACTGAGATCTGGACTGTTGTGGGAAGTGTTGCTGTGGAGATGCTCACTGTTTTCCCGATGACACCAGGAGCACCAGGCTTGCCTCTGAACCCTGGAAAACCCTGCAAAGATGGAAATAATCACAGACAGACGCAGAAGCGAACTGAGCAGAACGATCTTCACGTTAACCTGCATTTGCATTCACTCTCTGTTTATGTGCATTGGGAGTTTGTTTGGGCAGAAGTGTATTGAGTCGTGTGTGGATTCTTTATGGGGTGAAGGAGCGATGGTTTGTATAAATGCTCACTCTGTCTCCAGCAGCTCCAACCGGACCCTGCAGTCCTCTCAAACCACGTGGGCCCTAAAAAATACCCCACAGTCCTGGTGAGTCAATCTGTTGTTTACACAACACATCTCTTCCATTCATGGCACCATCTACTTCACAATGGGTACCAGTGCAGTCTAAATACAAGACTTCACCATGGTGAAGGCACCAGTCAGTCAGAAGGCAGAAGCTCAGCGTGTTACATCACCACCACAGCCTTGTATGTTCTTAATGGGGTTTTCTAGTACACTGTATAATATGTGCTGCTGTTTGATCGATTAACTCTAACTCAGGGTACGAAGAAATAACCCCATAACAAATGGAAAGGTCCTCAAGGATAACATCCACACATACAATCAGCTTTATACATCCAGAGGATTTCTAAACCAGACCACCCACCTGTAGACCCACTGTTCCTGGGATTCCAGGGGGACCAGGGGGACCTGGATCTCCCTGTAAAGGAGATGTGGAGATAGTTACACACACACACACACCATCAGTGGTCATGATGCAATAGAATGCAATGCACCTAGACCTCAAATGCCCACATTCTATACAGACAGTATAACACCTTAATAACACCTGTTCAGCCATACGTATTGAATCTGCTCTGCCATGGTCTTACCTTCTCACCATCCTTTCCAAGCTCACCCTTATCTCCCTTGTGTCCCGTGTGCCCCTAAAAATGACAGATTTGCACATATATTTAACAGATAAACAGGAAAACAGGGTGATTAGTAGATACACAGAAAAATTGATTAGTAGTGTACAATGTGCACAAATAGTGCAGTTTTCTAGTATATATGTTGTTTAGTGATTAGTGCATGTGCAGTTAGATGGGTGATAAAGGTGATTAAAGTAGATTTCCAGGTAAACAAGTAGATTTATGGGTAGGTGGGGTGATTAGTAGATATGCATGTAGATGGAGTTATTAGTAGATTTGCATGTAAACCGGGTGATTAGTAGATTTATAGGTAGATGGTGTGATTAGTATATTTGCAGGTAGACAGTGATTAGTATATTAGGCGTGTGACGTGATGAGGCACGAGCTGTTTGGGACACCTTGAAGCCGGGCATTCCAGGAGGTCCTGGGGGTCCTGGTGGGCAAATGGCAGGACACTGGAAAGAGAACAAAGAACACAAACGCTCTGAGCGATGCAATCATCTGAAAGCCACAGACTGGAACCAGACTTCCCAAAGCACACTAATACTGACACGCTGGAAGCCTATTTGCTTTCTCTAATAATAAATCTTTTTGTGAAGTATGAAAATTACTTATTGGATTATAAGTCACTATTTATTATAAAATAAATGTAGCTATAGCTGTGTACACTATGTGGGCTATGGCATATGCAGATGTATAGAGATGTGTTCCAGTATAGCATCCTGGTCTTGGTGATCTGTAGGAACAGATCTGTTTGCGACCTTCAGGAGTGTGTGAGTACTCCAGTGTGTGAGTACTCCAGTGTGTGAGTACTCCAGACAGAGGTGTTATAGTATATGAACAAAAATGAGATATCGGTCAGAATATCAAAGCTTATTTATATTCTATTATTGTTCATCACCTGTTGGATCTTGCTTTGCTGTTCAAGTGAGGTGTAAATTTGATATAATTATGAATCATAGGTATAATTAATATTAATAATAATATGTAATTAATATTCATGATAATACATACAATTTACATTAATAATAACATATATAATATTCCATAAACTCACTATATGGAATAGATAGTCTAAGTGATGTGGTTTGCAATGTCTTTGCTTGTATTAATAAAACCACCATTAATAACCATCTAAGAACTGTGTTTTTAATATTAAGAACTTACCAACAGCTCCCCATTGCCCTCAGGCAGAGCTCCAGGAAGACCCTGAGCAGGTGAGGAAGATAAACATAACAATGTCATTGTAACATTGTAACTGAAATTTGAAAGTATCCACTTGGGAGACTAGCCAAATGCAGTGTGTGTGTGTGTGTGTGATCTAAGGAGGGGCTGGTGCAGTACTCACTGGGGGTCCATCTGGACCAGGAAGACCCGGAAGCCCTGGAAGACCCTCTTGTCCCTACAGTGAAGTCGATAACAAATATATAACTGATTAAAAAACCCTGTCCTGAGTGTTGTAGCTCCTCCTTATTAAACATTTTCCTAACCCTGCACATTTATCCTCAAACATCCAGTTTTCATAATAAAGACTAAATAGGTTTGAATGACCAGACTAAATTAGATGATCATTTAATTGTATTTCTTTCATGTAAATGATCTTTCATGATTATTTTATTCCTTCATATAAAAAAATACAGAACCACAGCAGGCTTGACTGATAGACCCTGCTTGAGTAATTATTAAAAAAAGAAAAAAAATACTGTATTAAAAAAGTCATTGGGGTTTTTCCAACTTACACAGTTTGATACAATACAAAATGATATTTTAACGTGATCTGGAAGTCAAGGCCAAGGTGACTTCAGTCAGACTGACTTCTTCCGAATCAAAAGCTCATGTCTTTGAGTCACCAGTCCAAAGCTTCAAGTCACCAGTTAAAAGCTTTGAGTCACCCGTCCAAAGCTTCAAGTCACCAGTTAAAAGCTTTGAGTCACCCGTCCAAAGCTTCGAGTCACCAGTCCAAAGCTTTGACTCACCAGTCCAAAGCTATGAACTATTTATAGTAGATATGATATTTATAGTAGATTACAGCAGTATGAAAAAGGAAATGACTCGCACATAGTATAAAAAAAGGAAACTAATTTTTTAATTAAAATTTACTGAATATTTGAATAGTGACTGCAATGTTCCCTTGAATCAATAAAGTTCACTCTACATCTACGGCATTTCGCAGACACTCTTGCAAATGATCTGTCTATCAAAACCCTGCAATTACTAATAACACACAGCACGATCCTGTTCATAATCATTAGCGCATTAATATTAGACTAAATAAAAACACGAGATCATGTGCACACAGACTTTTAACGTGATGTTAATACATTAACATACATATTCTATTTAAAGCAGGAGGTCCCTCCTCTACAACATGACGTCCTAATCTCACTCTGATGTGCAAAGGGTCCTGACACTGACATTTATTGACCGCTGACTGTCACAAACTGTTGCAGAAGGTAAATGACATCCTCAGTGCTGCAGACAGCTGACTGGATGCCTGGTTGTTCACTTCCACTGCACCTTGCATCAAAGTTTTGATCAGCGAAGATCTACTTTCTTAGCGGAAATGAGGTCAGGCTGCAGCAGACACACATGAGCCAACCAGCACACTTCCACTGAGATGTCTGTGGCTTCCCTGGGGTTTTCCTCTTAACTGTTAACACCCACTTGACTTGTACAGCACTGACTGTGCTGGTGACCATCTACAACCTTTACAACTGCTATTGCTGTTTAATTGAATATGAATAAGGGACTCGCTCACCGGGGGCCCCTGTGGCCCTGCTCCACCAGGCAAACCACTGGCTCCAGGAAGGCCCTGAGAAACACACACACACACACACACACACACACACACAGGATGGACGAATATATGCATTTTGTCTACTCTCTATGTCCACACCATTCTTAGTAAGGTAGTGCATTAATCATTGACAAGAATGATTGTTGATTGGTGTGCAACTGATAGTTGATTGATTAATAGCTGATTAGTGGTTGATTGATAATTGATTAATAGTTCATTGTACTCACAGGAGCTCCTGGTCTCCCTCTGCCCTACGGGACACATGGAGAAGCTTATTATATCTGGTATGCAATAATACATAATGTAAAATAAAAGGAAAAAAATAGTAGTTAAACAAATCATATGCCACAATGTAATGTGTAATAAGAACCATGGCTAGTAATGGTCAAATATGTAACAGACACTTAAGGCATGTAGACATTGTGTTCTACATCACTGTTACTGTCACACTGTTACATAATGCACCTGGTTTGCCTTCAAAAATTAGTTGATGCCGTCGTTGTAATTTAATATGTAATCTGTACAAACGAGAAAGTGGGTACAGTAATACAGATAGCTGTAGCCAGGGCCTGCTGTAGT
Source organism: Sternarchorhynchus goeldii (assembly GCA_028565775.1). Classification (NCBI taxonomy): domain Eukaryota; kingdom Metazoa; phylum Chordata; class Actinopteri; order Gymnotiformes; family Apteronotidae; genus Sternarchorhynchus; species Sternarchorhynchus goeldii. Next base: position 9,628,059 of record JAOXYF010000023.1, read on the forward strand.
CAGGGCCTACTGTAACTAGTGTCTGCTGTAGCCAGGGCCTGCTGTAACTAGTGTCTGCTGTAGACAGGGCCTGCTGTAGCCAGGGCCTGCTGTAACTAGTGTCTGCTGTAGCCAGGGCCTGCTGTAACTAGTGTCTGCTGTAGCCAG
>JAOXYF010000023.1:9635695-9647069 GCA_028565775.1 Sternarchorhynchus goeldii
TATACACATATATACACACACACATGTAGTCGGTCCAGAATAGTTCGCATATGGCTTGTGTCTTATTAAAACGTCATCGATATGATGATCAAGTTCACAAGTTTAACGAATGGTAATGTAAATGTCGCTGTACAGTGATGTTTCCTAGTGCCCCCTGGGAAGTGACCCCATGACCTTGTGGCATCATTAACACCTTGCTGTAGCCGCAAAACCAGGTGAGCTAAACAAGTCGACAGCAACCGTATCTCAATTATATTGTACTTTACCCAGTCACAATATTTATTGTAAAACTAACCTTGCATTAGTTAAGTTTATAAACTCTGGACGCTGACGTGTGGTGTTTAACTGGTTTAATCATCCGACCTACAAATATGCTCGCGTAGGGTTCAGACCTAACGGATCAATTCACTTCAGAAAGTTCCAAATGTCCTTTTTTATTTGTTTATTTACTTATTTGAGAGAAAATGCAATTTTTGAACAGCAGAAGCAGACCAAGAGCTTTTGATTCAGAGGCTTCAAAAATGGCTGAAGTTAAAGAATGATTAGGTAAGGTACACAAAACAGACCTCAGTATCACATCTATGAGACACTAGGAAACACAAAACAACAAGCATCTTCTTCTACATCGCTAAATTCAAGTTTGTTCAGTGAATTATTGATCATTTATTTATCTCAAAGTTATACAATTCATGAACAGGGGGCAGTGGGTCGGAGAGGTGTAGTGGTAGGGTACGGGTGAAGAGGATGGAGGGTAAGAGGAGGTGGGGCGGGTGGGGTTAGAGGGTAAGAGGAGGTGGGGCGGGTGGGGTTAGAGGCGACTCAGCAAAGCCAGAAATAACACTGATCACATCTTCCTGAGTATTTAAAATTAGCAAATAAAACAGAACAAAAATATTAATATTAAGCACGGCTTTTCAGAGTCCATATTTATTGTGTGACTTGGTAGCAGGTCACAAAACATTCTGTCGCAAGTATTTTCGCTAGAAAATAATAAAGAAATTCATACAATCAACCATTTCCTTCTGGGTCACAACAGCACTTCACATTATAAGACACATTTTTAAGCAGTGCATTAAAGTTTAAAGAGAGCACAGATGCCTGAACACCTTCTTACTTCACTGATCAGCAGAGGGTGTGGGTGCAGGGTACCAGCCTTACAGGCTTTCTCACGCGAGCAGAAAGACAGATCAGCCGTGTGTTGGAGATGTGGTTAAACGGACAGGAAGATCCAGAGTGGACGTGTCTATTGCCAGAGAATCCATAGCATCAAACACAGAGGAGTGAATGAGGGCCAGAAGGCTATACTGCCTCATTTAAGTGGAAAATCAAACAAACAAACAAACAAAAAAAAAAACCCAGGCAATTTGGTGCAAACTTGGCTATGAATGACAGACACAAAAACTCGGACTACTGGACAAGGAAAGAGGACTGGGCCAGATTTCCAGACCCTGATTTTTTGCAACAACTACAAAGCGTTTCCAAAGGTGATTCACCACATAAACCAAGAACAAGAGTCTGAGAAGCAGAAGGTCTACAGCAGTGCATCACAATCAAGAACAACCGCTCCAAAAAGAACCAGGGAACCTCCATACAGTGTTGCAAATCTAAATACCAGTTAGCCTAGTCTTGGACTAACCCTAGTCTTGGACTGGTTATTTGTGAGATTAGATACTATCCTTTTATCCTTCAGGGCTAATCTTTGGTCTGAAAAGCCAACCCTGAATGAGGAAGAGTTTAAATGGTGAATTGCTGTTGGAAATTCTTTTTAGTATAAGCTTTGACTCAATAAGGGTCTCAAAAAATGTTCCTGATGCTTTTCTTTTTCAGCGTTAATACAGAGTACTATTGTGTGTTTATTTCAGTGCAAACTAAGCATGAAGGAATGCAGGTCATGGCTCTTTAAAGGAAGATTCAGAAGGATGTTTTCAAGCTTTTCTCTTGTATTCAAGTGCGAATGAAATCACCAGTCTGCTGGTGAAGCGCTCACAGGCTTCGGAGAGCTTCATGTTCATTTTACACTCACTAATCTGGATAAAGAAACATTCTCTGCACATACTCCATTACCAGAGTTGAGACTCATTGGTCTTTCACCAATTATATTAACTGATCCTCCCACAACGTCAGTGCAAGCACTTCTGTTTCATAACAAAACAGCTGGTCAGATGGTTTAAAAACAAACAACAAAACAACATGTTTTGGCTCTTACTGAACTCTGCGTCGTCTGTTACTCAGCGTGTTAACAAATATCATGGAATGTATTCCCAAAGCATAATTTAATTATGCACAAAAACGGGGACGGTGGGATTGTGGGTAATAGGTGTAATGATGGGGTACAATGAGGAAATAAGAGAAGTTTCCATATACACGTAACTTTGTGATAGTGGCACTTACCTCTAAACAAAAACAACAATGAAAAAAAACCAAACAAAACAAAATTCACCCACCCAAGAATTAAATTTTATTTATTTGTTCGTGCATATTTCAGCACCTAATAAGATTAGTTCATACATTAGTGTTCGTTTGCAGATTTTCCCGCTTTATTTACTAATTCATCCAAACCTGTGTGTTTTTTAGGACCCTCCCATACCTCCTACACTCGCCTCTGTGTCCATCATCTCAGGGCCGTTGCTCTGCTTGGCCCTGGGTGGGGCAGCGCCCCCTCGGTTCTGTCGCAAACCGACACCCCCCTCCGAGGTCTCCGTGTAGTCGGAGCAGGCCTCGGTCCTAGGAAGCTTATCTGCCCGCTGGCCCGGTGCAGCGCAGGGCGGGACACGTTTGGGGCTTCCCGCGCCGTCGTCCCGCAGGCCGGAAGGTTCCGGGGAACAGCTGTTGCTGCTGCGCTCGCCTTCGTCGCTCTTGCTCTCGCTGGAGTCGTCCGAGGGTCTGAACGTCGCTGACGTCTGCGCGGCGACGGGGCTTCCGTCTGGGGCCGTCTGACTGATCTTCGCGCCCTCCTCCTCCTCCTCGGTCCCATCCTGCACTTTCGCGATACCGGGCTCGGCACCGCTGGGGTGGTCCGTCTCTCCGTTGTCGACGCTACTGCTGTCGTTGAGGGACGTGGGGTCCACTGAAGAGCCCTCCAGGTTCGGTTCAGGATCAACAGAGGTTCCTTCCAGCTGTTTGTCGACGTCGACACTCATGAGGTCGTCTTCATCTTCTCCTTCTTTCTGGGCTTCGACGGCTTTGCTTTCTCGCTCAGACTCCTTCCCAGCGCCGTGCCACCGGTTCTCCTCAGCTGGCTGCCCGTTACCCACGGAAGAGTCCTGCCTCTTCTCTGCCTTTTTCTTGAAGCGTTTCTGGACTCTCCTGGGGCACCACACAAACTTGTCTTTCGGCTCAAAGTTCTGGAAGGCGTAGCGGATCAGCTTCCTGCGTTCCCGCTTGTCCCGCACAGCGAAAAGGAAGTAATCGAGGACGCTGCGCTTCACGCTGCTCAGGTTCTTCCGGACCAGTGTCTCCTCCAGGAAGAAGTGCACCAGCGGTGCCTGGAAGCGCTCGAATCCCAGCTCTCCCAGGCTCTTCAGCATCCGCGTGATCCGAAGGTTATTGTGCATATTCCTGTCCCAAAACACCCAAACTGGAAAATCAGCTTCTCTCGACACATTTAACAATGCAAGTGTGATGTGGGAAAAGCATCCCATCATGAAAACTCAAGCCTCAGCTACAAGCAAATTCCAGCCAAACTGCAGCCCGATTCCTTTTCAGTAACGGTCATAGCTAAATTTCGTCTCCTCGCACATCCCCAGTGGCATAAGATATACAGAGATATCAGCTTGCGAGGCGCTTTTTCTCCCTGCCTGCTATAAATGTATCCCGTCACCTGACATTAACGAGACCTGCAGACCACAGAGCAGGTCCTGCAGACCACAGCACGCGACTCACCGCTCCAGGTTGGCGAAACGGTCTCTCCAGTTGTCCGCACGCCTGACCTCGCCAGTCTCGCGGTCCACGAGCTGGATGCCATAAAAACCCAGCATGAGCTCGTAGGAGTCCACAAGGCGTCGCCTGGCTTCCTCGTTCTCCCGGAACGCCTGCAGAGAAATCCGAAAAATTACAAGATCAGCACAGATACTGATCTCCTAAGCAACATAGGAATGAACACTCCCCCCTCCCCTCCCCTCATTGTTTGAGACTGCGATATAAAAATCACAGAACCATAGTCTGGCTGGAGGTGCACGAAGATGTTCATGTTTGCTTCATTTGAAGACCAGTCTGACGGTCGGAGATGTTTGGGAGTGCGTTCAGTAATGTCAACATTCTCACCTGGATCTCCTTTTTGGTGAGCTCTGAAGCCATGTAATTCACCCCAGGCTCACGCAGAGGGAACAGCCTATGAGATGCAAAGGTCGTTACCATGAGAACAGTTAGTTTACCGTAGGAGCCACACAGCCCTCTTTGAACCACCTCTATATAAACAAGGACTTTTACCATTAACAAAAACTCAGAAACCCTAAAGAGGTGCTGATGCATCCAGTAAGATAGGGTGAAAAACCTCCACCACCATGGTGTAAACCACAAACATCAAAACAAAAACTATTACATGTGCTTTTAATATGCTTTCAGTTAATACACCCCAGGATCAAAAGGTAAAACTCGGAGTTGTAATATGCATGTGTGTTTACTAGTTTAGTAGCAGTTTGCTTATTGAGCCAATAGCTGGGTCAGGCAGTGATGATGGAGAATTACTGTGAACTGCCATAGCACTGATATTGTATCCAGTCCTGTTTGGGACCTTGAACAGTAAACAGATAAAACCATCTCGTCTCACCACTGAATGTAGGAGTGTACCCTTTCCAGCCTCTTGTAGTCTGTTCTCCACTCACTGTGAAATGTCTCGATCGATACATCTGAAACACAAAGACACAGAGTGAGGTTTGGCTTCTGCTCAGGCCCTGCACTAGAAACCAGAAGCTAAACATCCAACACCAGACATACCATCAGGAGAAGATTTAATCTCATTTAAGTAGAATTTCAAATTACGCATTCGTTCCTCTGGGCATTCCTCCTCAATGATGTTCTGAAGAGAGAAGTATATAAATGGAACATAAGAACAAAAGTTCACTTTTTACAATATTTTTTAAATCCAGACTGGCCTTGAGAAACGTTTACCACCACCATTATGGGTTCCTGAAGGACATGGCGAGTGCTTACTGGGTAGCCGTGTCTGTAGTTCTGCATGTCCTTCGCTGCACGCAGATTTCGAGAGGATGAATTGGACCACTGAGAAAAAAAGAAACCCAGAAATCAGTTTAACCATCACAGCTGGAACTGCTCAAATGAGAAAAAAAACAGAAAGAACTCAGTAAGACTGGATAGTTTTATTCATTTTGCCCTTGTAATTACTGTAAGGAGGATCCACAAATCATGTCCTTCCAAGTTCAGCACTGAGAATGTCCTTCCCCAATCTGCCTCGGACACCAGCTACCCCCCGCCTCTTTGCTGCCCCTGATTAGTGGTTTAGTGCTTTTTGATTAGTCAGAAACTGACACCATGAGGAACGCAAACCGCTTCCACTTCCCAGGATAGCTAACCTACATTTGCGTTTTTGTACGTGTGTTTGTACGTTTTGTACCATCCCAATGAAATATTCACTAATGCTTTAATAAAATCAAATGTACTAATGGACTAAACTTCCCCCTTGTGTACAAGGCACAAAACACTACTGTTATGACCGTGCCATGATCTTCATGAAGCAAACGCACACTGCAGACACGTCCAGAACCCAGTGACCCTGGACGATTACATTCTACTCTGTAAGAGGATGCTTCGACGAAGACATTTCCAATCTACATTTGCAAGTCTATTCTTCCAGAATAATTGATATCAGAGGAGAATCTTAACTGAACTTAATGCTAAACGGGACTAGCTCACTATGCCTCGTAACGTTAGCTAATCCCATCTCCAAACGGAGGGCAGCTGGAAGTGCTTTTCCTAAGGTGGTGTCGCTATGGCACTTTGTTGAAGTGCAGTCAGGAACATGGGAAGACGAAATAAAATAGGGATTCTCCCACTAAATCAACAATAACCTACTTAAATAGACATCTGGTCCCCGAAAGTGCCACACAAGTCGTGACCGTTCATTCAAACCAAGGCTACTTCCGTTAGCCTGGCGCTAACTAGCACATCAGTGCTACACAAACCCTGCGAAATAGGAATATAGAAACCAAGTGTCCGGATGGTTTAATGAATCAATCGTTTCTTGGTCGGGGGTAACAGTTTGTTAATCGAGCTACGTGACGGTGTTAAAACCCCCAGCGCAAACTCTCCGACGGCTAACCGTGGCCGCCGCTGCAGCGCGAGCCTAAAGCTACGCTAGTTAGCGACCCGTGCTGCTACTAAACCTCCTGGAACCGCCGCTCGGAAATTACAACAAACAACACTACAAAAACAAACTCGTGTCAAACCGAGATCTGCCGTCGGCGGCTCCTAACCAGAAATGCAAGTAAAAATCCCCCCTCTCCGTGAACGAACGGATTAGCAACAGCACGTACAAAACCAGCCCTTCCTTTTTTATTTTTGTCCTGGCTCGAGCGCCGCGCGGTGTTTTCTCCCAGCTCGTCTCCGTCGCTTTCGGTGTCCCAGGTGGAATCGTACTCGCACACCAAGTCATCCTCCATTCTTAAATGCACCGAGCGCCGTTAAAACGCGCGTAGTCGCGAACCGAATAAACGAGGTTAACGTTGGTCCCAGCCGCCTTGCGCCGCGCGCGCGGAGGACCATCAGGCTTCGCTGCAAGAAAACCCGAAAGTTCCATCGGCTCGTGATGCACCGGGTAAAAGTGCAGCGCGAGCCTACGTGGGCCCGCTGTTAGCTCGCTAGCTAACCGGCTAGGCTCGAGCAGCAACAGCTACACACACACAGTAACTCCAATTACGAATCGTAAAAGAAAAAGAAAACTATTCCCTCCATCCACTCTTGGTCTCTGAATGTTTTCTTAAAGGGTATGTTGTTTTGATTAGGGAAATAGCTACGGATATTAGCCGGTCACACCCCTTTAAACACTTTGTTTTTTTGTAGTTTAAGAGTGAATCTCACATACAGTAACTAGCAAAATTGTCCTGTTTTATTTTCCAGAGGTGCACTGAGTTTTAATGAATATGGGCCTTTGGGGCCGTTCGGTCACGAGGCCTGGGCACAATAAATATGTGAATGTAAACATAATATCAACTGGAAATGAGTCAGGCAGTGTACGATATGAAATAAATGTACGATATGAAATAAATGAAGCAATGCAGTTTCTCCTTGTACCTCAGGTGTTTTATGTTGAAAATTAAAATTGTGTATTGAATTACTATTAAATATTTATAATAGCAGGTTTGGTTCTCAGTAAGTCATTTGAATTATTATCATACAGAATAATTTTTTTAACCAGGCGCACAGAAACAGCATTAGCTACTTTCAAAAGGCCCTAAAATCGCGCTAATGCGGTAACGCAAAATGACTCGCGCTATATTACCACTGAGTAAGGTTTAAAGAGAGGAATGCATGTAATCTCACGACTCTCCTTTACTTCTCTGGCCTTCTTTGAATGTAACAGGTAGTGATGCATCTCCTTTCCACCACATTTAAACATTAGACTGATCCCAGTGCAGATACAATACTGCCTATCAAGATGAATACTTATTTTATGTAATAACAACAACAACATCAGAATCGTCAGTGGTTATGAACTTCACACAATAACCAGAGGACACAGTGCCACCACTCTTCAGTGGCACCAAAGTTTTCTGCGAAAAATTTGTTTGAAGCTGATAGCAGCCTCACTTAGTGTCCTGTGTTTGGAAGACCCATTCAGGGTCTTGCCTAATCATTAGGGGATTTGTCCTGGGTGAAAGTCTTGGCAGGTATTCTACTCACTTGTTCTCCTTTGTTACATTTACAGCATTTGGTTGACACTTTCAGCAAAGCAACTTACAATTGTGACTAGATACATCTTGAACACTTGAAGGTTAAGGTTCTTGATCAGGGGCCCAACCTTCTGATCACTAGTTGAGTGCTTTAAGCACTGAGCTGCCACTGCCCTGTGCTCCTCTCGCACATGTTCTCCTTGACTGGAGGCTGGAAGCAGATCACACCAAGGCTGAACTGTAGATGCTGTTAGCACACCCAGTGCATCCCAAAACTTCCTACCTGGCTCTCTGGCTCTTAAGGTTGGAGAAGTTGTTCCAAAATGTAAAAAATATACCTGCCTATATAAGGCCCGATTTTCCTTTTCTCTGGCTGTCTGTTTCTGAGCTGTTCGGATTCTTCAGGTATTTCTGGGTGTTGTCATTCTGAGTGGGTTTTGAAGGGCTTTTTTTTTTACTGGTGCATATCTTGCACTCAATCTCCACTTGCACAGCCACTGGCAGCATCCACTGGTGGCTGTACACGCTGCATGTGTCACTGTGGTCCTGGTGGCTCTGCACGCTGCATGTCTCACTGTGGTCCTGGTGGCTGTGCACGCTGCATGTGTCACTGTGGTCCTGGTGGCTCTGCACGCTGCATGTGTCACTGTGGTCCTGGTGGCTCTGCACGCTGCATGTGTCACTGTGGTCCTGGTGGCTGTGCACGCTGCATGTCATCGTCTCTCCTTTCTGCTGACACGATTCTGACCACCATTACACAACGCAGACAATTGTTTTTGCTGTTGTCAATAAATTGCTAATGTCTGAGACAGGACAGAAGGTAGAAATGGTTATGGAACAGTGGTTGCGAGCCACATATCCCTAAAACCTGTGCATCCGTGGTAATGATCTAAATACCTGCCAGGCTTTGACCAATTATGGCGTCTGTCTCCTTGTGACCCCTTCTAATCACAAACCAGTCAGACTGCATGGCACAGTTTCCATGGTGCTGATTTAGCCAATCCCTTGCAAGATGTTTCATATGTCATTTGATGAAGCAACACCTCCTGCTCCTCCCCTCCGAAGGACAACCTGTACATTAGCAGACCTGTGCTGCACCATGACTGAGACAAACATAGATGATGTGAAGCAGTTCACCACCACCCTCATGACAAACATTCCTCCGCGGCCCCAGACTGACAAAGCGGAACAAACAGTAGGAGAAGTGTGGATTTGACTGTCAGCCTTTGATCTGTACCGCTGTAGATTGGGGGAAGAAAGAGAGTCTATTTTGCCTTTATTGTAGTGACATTAATCGGATGGCTAAACACAACGTCTGTGTTTCTCACGCACGCATCTCACCAGCAGCAGATAAAAATAGCTTCTTCTACCAAGGGGAATGTGATGTTGAATAGCCCCCTGCATTGGGTTGCTATTTTTGGCTCTGGTTACTGTGGTAACTGTGGGGGGATGGGTGGACTGTTGATTCTAACTTCACTGCAGCTGGGCATCTTCGAGCTCATTCTGTTCTCTGACTGATGCAGAATTAGTGCACGCTAACCGCCCGTGTCCTCCCTGGAATATCTGCCTATATGTGTATATCTGTTCTAGGCAGTGGGTTTAGTCCCTCAGTTTTTTGTGGGGTGCAATTATGTGCATATAAAATCCACCTTAAAAACACAGTGTACCTGCTGACACTGCACTATGACTCCTCCAGGATCTGCTCTGCATTTGCTACAAGTCAGTCTTTTAATGATGTTGCTATTTGGATCCTTACACTGTAACTTGTGGCTGTACTAAAAATATGCACCGTTTCTGACGATTCATTTCTTTAAAGACAAACAGACTAACATCTGTTATGACTGGCACAAGATCTCAAATCCCCTCCATCTGCAGTTTTATAATCAGACTCAACCTTACCACTGAAAGCTTAGCATGCACTCGATAATCAGACTCAACCTTACAGCTGAAAGCTTAGCGTGCACTTGATAATCAGACTCAACCTTACCGCTGAAGGCTTAGCTTGCACTCGATAATCAGACTCAACCTTACCTCTGAAGGCTTAGCCTGCACTCGATAATCAGACTCAACCTTACCGCTGAAGGCTTAGCATGCACTCCATAATCAGACCCAACCTTACCGCTGAAGGCTTAGCCTGCACTCGATTATCAGACTCAACCTTACCGCTGAAGGCTTAGCCTGCACTCGATTATCAGACTCAACCTTACCATTGAAGGTTTAGTGTGCACTTGGTAATTCCCTTTCATCTAGCTGAGGCCGACTGGCAGTTTGTCTTTGTCAGGATGTCAATTCTCTATTGGTAACATGCCACTTTCTTTTGGCAAACAAAAATAACTGTTGGCTCTCCAAAAACATGGTACCATTTTGTTTAAGAGGGAAACCAGTTAACGAATTTCACATGCATTTCTTTTCTGAAGTCTCAGAGTCGATGTCACTGGTACTAGAACATCAAAGCTTTCTGCATGTGTATTAATATATGTATTAATATGCAGCTTCTGAAAAACCTTGAGAACTCAGATCTGCTGGCTGCAGAAATGTTTTGTTTACTTGGTGTTTTAATGACATTTTAGGTTATATTATAATTCCATTGTTTGCTGGGGTCATTGGGAGCCTCAGGGGCATCATTTGTGTTTTTCAAAAGTGCCATGACAACAACAAGCGTGCCCCCCCCCCTCAGCTGTGCATCACCATGGCGACTGATTTGAACAGCATAGCTGGCATGCAGGTATGACTCTCTTGGAGGTTTACTGAGAGGGTTAGGGTCAGGGTTAGGGTTAGGGTTAAGGTCAGGGTTAGGGTTAGGGTAAAGGTCAAGGTTAGGGTCAGGGTCAGGGTTAGGGTTAGGGTAATTCCACTGAGAAACAGCTGCTCCAGATCACACTGAGATGCTTCTCACTGAGAGAGTGTACCATCAGGGGGATGTAGGGTGGCAGTGTGGGCATTTACACACAGAGTGTGAATACACACTGTAAATACACAGTGTGTGTGTATTCAAAGACAGAGAGAGAGAGCAGAAGATATGGGAAGGTCAGTGTTGTGAGGAGCATATAGAAGTTTTTAGCACTGCTGTAGTCTGGTACACTGCTGTGGTCTGGGACACTGCTGTAGTCTGGTACACTGCTGTAGTCTGGGACACTGCTGTAGTCTGGTACACTGTTGTAATTTGGGACACTGCTGTAGTCTGGTACACTGTTGTAATTTGGGACACCGCTGTAGTCTGGGACACTGCTGTAGTCTGGTAGACTGCTGTAGTTTGGGACACCGCTGTAGTCTGGGACACTGCTGTAGTTTATAACACTGCTGTAGTCTGGGACACTGCTGTAGTTTATAACACTGCTGTAGTCTGGTACATTGCTGTAATCTGGGACAGATGATCAATGAGAGCAGGTTAATGCTCTTTAGCATCAGGTTACCAGAGACTCTCTTTCTACACACACACACACACACACAGACACACACACACACACACGCACACACACACACACACACACACACACACACACACACACACACACACACACACACAC
>JAOXYF010000023.1:9704091-9721729 GCA_028565775.1 Sternarchorhynchus goeldii
GTAGTGTCTGTTGTCAGGCCCCTGGCTCTGTGTGTGTAGTGTCTGTTGTCAGGCCCCTGGCTCTGTGTGTGTAGTGTCTGTTGTCAGGCCCCTGGCTCTGTGTGTGTAGTGTTTGTTGTCAGGCCCCTGGCTCTGTGTGTGTGGTGTCTGTTGTCAGGCCCCTGGCTCTGTGTGTGTGGTGTCTGTTGTCAGGCCCCTGGCTCTGTGTGTGTGGTGTCTGTGACTAATGATTTTGAGATTCCACTTCCCAGAAAAATAATGTATCTGAATGTCATTGCAGACATAAGCAGGAATGACAAATAATGGTAATGATGCTTCTAACAGAGCAGTGATGCTAATGTGAGACAGCAGAGACAATAAAGCAAACACTGACACACATTTTTCACTCTGAGTAAAACTGCTGAAGACGTCAGTGCTAGAAGAAGAGATTAATATGCGATAGAAGTTTCAAACTCAAATTGCTTCACTCCCCAAGAAGAAATGTGATTTACCTCATGAGCTTTGCCAGTGTAGAGTGTGTGAAATTTAATAATTTCATTTCATTTGTGGATCAAAGAAGCAAATGAAATATGTAATCCAGGTAATTTCTTCCCATCTGCCTCAAACTTTCATTACCCAGAGGAACGTCAGGATGGGAAAATAGCGCTGGTGTCTGTATCTGACATCTTTTCTGAAGTCTTGAACCAAAGCTATGCTGTCGTGCTGGAGTACAGCCTTGCTGGAGAACCTCCAGGCTGCAGAGGTAGAGAGGGAGGAGATCCAGGAGGAAGTGACTCGTGGGTCCCCCCTCCACCTCTTCCCCAGATCTCTTTTAGCTTGCTGTAATTACGGAGCTTCTCTAACCGAAGCTTTCTGTCTTTTTGCAAAGGCAGTGCTTGTACAGGTACAGATACAGAGACCCAGAGGAACATGCTACACATATAGAGAACCAGGGAAAGTCTTCTACCATGACAGACACAGTAGTGCTGTGGAAGTGATGAATGATGACCTTCTCTCTCTCTCTCTCTCTCTCTCTCTCTCTCTCACACACACACACACACACACACACACTTTCTAAAGGTTATACACAGATCACCTTCTACATCCACGTGCTTTGTGCTGTTTGTGGGTAATAATTCCAGACCATTTTAGCTCTTTTGTTGTTTGAAATAAAGATGAATTTTGATTCATCACAGAACAATGTTTCATATTTCTTTGTGTAGACCAGGTAAATATGAAAATGTAACTAGAGGATGTCATAATTGTGAGGCTTGTTGTTGTTTGCTTCTCATAAGAGAGAATGTTCTAGAAAAGAGAATGGACAAAAGAATATAAGACATTTAGACACACACACACACACACACACACACACACACACACACACACACACACACACGCTGTCTAATTTTAGCAAAATACTTTTACATGCAAGTTAAGGTGGTTCTCTAAGCAGAGGAAACGTTTCCCTGCTGTTGGTTTGGGGTCATGGGTTGTGTACTGACCTTTAACCTTCCCAGCTCTTCATTAAGAGTGAGCAAGGCAGTTCCTATCCCAGGAGGACTGGTAGAGAAGGGGCTCGTCATTTCCAGCTCCTGTTTTTGTACGGATCGCGTGAACCAGGCAGACACGGCACCAGGGATAGTGGGGCTCTTATGTCAGCTGTGGACAGCCTTGTTCTGAAAGGGTCTGTAAGTTCAACTGCTCACATCCCTTTTAGCAGCAGGTAGATGACTGGAGAGAGAAAGAGAGAGAGGGAGAGAGAGAGAGAGAGAGAGAGAGAGAGAGAGAGAGAGAGGGAGTGTCCAACATCATAGATGCAATAAACTTTAGTTGAGAGCATTTCCCCTTCTGGGTTGTGTTTAATCTCCATTATTGATATGTAAGTGAAGTGGATGAATGTGGGAGGAAGACAGAGGCTTGAGGGGAGCAAAGCTACATTATCTCTGATCATTATGATCAAACTCATATTCTCAGAGTTGGTTATCTCATCTGTCTAAAACTTAACTGCTTAACCAGGGTGCCTCAAGGGAGGGACTTTGCTGCTGGTGTGTGTGTGTGTGTGTGTGTGTGTGTTTAATGCAAAATCAAGAAGGCGAGTATTTGCTTTGGACAGCGTGATCGTAAATGAAGGTGTAAGGATGAGTGCATCATGGCTTCAGTTATTATTGCTTTTGCATAAGTTCCTTGTGGTTCTTTGGCAAATTGGTTTATGTCCAGTCCAACAAGATTATCTACATAAAAACGAAAACACTGTAGGAGAAGAATGAAGCCCTCTCCAGAGTCAGGAGTAGAAACCTTTTACAACTTCGTTCATTTCAGTGTTGATGTCGTTTGTATGTTGTTGGTTAACAGTGCTGTGCTTGCGGACATGGTGTTGCACGGGTTCTACTGCGGTTATTCTTCAGGACTCCTCACCCTCGTGTAGTGGCATACTGGAGTTTGAGCGCTCGGTGAGGACGTCCGCGGGACGGGTCAGCGGCGTACAGATGCTGGCAGCGGAGACGTGTCGGCGAGGCGTTTCCGCTGGCAACGGCGAGAAAGCTGCAGGCTTTGTTGTCTGTGACGTCCTGGATTGGTGATTGGAGCGGGTAGCTCTCCAGGGTGACCCACTGCTGAGCACAGTTGAGTCTTTGGAAATTAATTTAAGATCCTGTGGAGTGTGAACTCCTGGGTGGACCCCTGTCAAGAGGTAATGCTGGATAGAACTCAGATCTTGAGAAATGTAGACCATTAAAGAGATCATCCGCTGTGTGCTTCAGTGGTGTTTGGAGATTTATTGTCATGGTTACATGCCTGTGGAAGCTCTGCGTTGGCCACACCCCCTAATTATCTATCACACCATTGTTATAAACACACGATCCTCGTTCGTGTTCAGTCCCAATTTACAAAGCCATGGAAGAGGAACCCTTACAACCACATGGGGTGAGAAGAAACCAGGCGTTAGTCAGAGACGCCCGTGAGTCACGGGGTCCTCACAACGGCAGCTTCTGAGGAGATTCAGACAAAGCAGCTTGAGTAGCGTGTGGCTGAGGGAGGGGTGAGGAAGAGAGTAGCGTGTGGCTGAGGGAGGGGTGAGGAAGAGAGTAGCGTGTGGCTGAGGGAGGGGTGAGGAACAGAGTTGCTGGTCATAGTTCCTCTTATCATTTAATTTGATATCCAATGAACTGCCACCTGCTTATTGCATCCTATAAATTTTTGGCAAGATTTTGTGTGTGTATGTGTGTGTGTGTGTGTGTGTGTGAGACAGAGAGAGAGAGAGAGAGAGAGAGAGAGCGAGAGGGAGAGTGATTCTGTGTGTGTGTGTGTTTGAGAGAGTGTTTTTTCAGACCTTTATCCTGAAAGGTCCTCTCAGGCCTTAATCAGATGTCCAGCACAGCGTTTTCTACAAAGGTTTTCTGAGATCAGGTTAGTCACTTCACTGTGTATCTTACACACTGACCACTGTACACACATAAAGCGTTTAATTACTGATCCCATCTCTTGCAGTGTCTGCTGGACACCCTGGTCCCCATTTCCACCCCTGTCCCCATTTCCACCCCTGTCCCCATTTCCACCCCTGTCCCCATTTCCATCCCTGTCCCCATTTCCACCCTGTTCATGATCATTCTGGAAGGATTTACACCCAAACAAAACCAGCCACCAGACATAACTGACAACTGACTTAAGATCTACTGAAAAATTAAGATCTACTGTAAGCACCTTTAAGAAGTTGCTGCAGTAGAACAGTATTTCAGTCTGTGATGTCACGTGATGTGTAAACAGTAGCGTCTCACACGTACGCATTGATTCGAGAACAACTCATCGTTTGAGAAGAAATGAACTGAACTACAGATAGAAAACATCATCACATGGGTTTTTAATGCATTACAGTATAAAAAGCAATAAAAATGACATCTCTGGGAATTTCCACCATAGTTCACGGCATTCCCAGACTCCTCCTCCTTTAGTGGGATCTTCTACAGTGGGATCAGTATCTTCTACAGTGGGATCAGTATCTTCTAGAGTGGGATCAGTATCTTCTAGAGTGGGATCAGTGTCTTCTAGAGTGGGATCAGTATCTTCTACATTGGGATTTCTCACTTTCTGAACTCAGAGTATATCTTTTAAAAAGTGTGTGTCTAAAATACTTTCATTTGTTTTCAGTGAGCTCAGGCTCTGTATGCATAGTTTGGTGCCGGCTGCGGTTTGTTTAGCGTTTGATGTGTGTTAGCACACACACCATAGATGTGATCCCTGCTGCTCCAAAATGTATGACTTTTGTTTCCGAGAATCTTTCAGTGCAGCTGATTGCAACCATGTCAACAAGTAAGTGAAGAGATAGAAAAAAGCAACATACACACACACACACACACACACACACACACACACACACACACACACACACACACACACACACACACACACACAGAGGGAATGATAGAGAGGAGGAAAGAACCCTTGGCATCACTCTGTACTTGAGAACAAGCATAAGGAGAACGAAACACAGAACACACACCATGACAACAGACACGTTTTCACAGAAGTGTGTGTGTGTGTGAGTGTGTGTGAGAGAGAGAGAGAGAGGCAACGAGACAGACAGCCAGCAGAAATGTATGTGTTCATGGCTCAAATCAGTTTCAGAACTTCTGACTGTGAGCGTCTTCTGTGACAGTGTTGATGGTTCGTTACGTTGCCTTCAGTATGAGCATCTGGGCTTTAGACGTGTATGAGCGAAGATTACAGGTTACAAGGAGAGCTGGGGATGAGGAGCCTCCCGGCTCTTAGTGATGTCAGCTGTCTAACATCATAACCCCGGTGCCTCCCGACTCCTACTGGCGATAAGGAACGCTCAAATGATTCTTTTAAAATGAAAGACAAGCAGAATCAAACACGTTGCAAGCAGCTCTCTTCAGCTAAGGTTCCATCTGCAGGAGAGCGGTCATGTATGTACCTCATACACATTAAAAACACACTCGATGATGCCCTCCAGCACATGTCCTCTGTGACCCAGTAGAAAGGTTTCCTTTGACATGATGCATAGCTTCACAGGCGCCCGGCTTTGCTGAGTGGAATGCTAGAAAAGTCTTTTTATTGTCTTCATTGTCCTGTGCCTTCCTCTCGGGAGTGAAAGGGTCCACAGTGGCTGCTCTAACCTGTGACTCAGCGCTGTGTTTGCTGCCTTGTGGTCTTCTCTCTGTCATCCTTGCACAGCCGGTTTGATGCGTGGTAAGACTGTTTGATGCGTGGTACGACGGTCGCCTGGCGGGTGTTTCTGTGTTTGTGGTTTCTCGCTTTTCTCTGTTCACTTTCTGGCGTGTTCGTCTCAGAGCAGTGTTGTGTTTATCTCAGAGCTGTGTCGTTCCTTGCTAAGCACAAAGATAACTTTGAGAGATCGAGAGATGCAGCAGGTGTCTGGATGTAGTGCCAGGCCTCGCTGAGTGTTCTGGAAACATCTGATAATCGCACTTCTGAAGTCCACAGTTTCCTATCAGTGTTTGATTCGCTGGAACCTTCCTAATGTTCATGGTCTTTCAGTCTGGATTCATGATTTCTGGATATATCCTAAGATTTCATATCTTCCTGATTTTGAGCTTATTCTGATTTTGTGATACAAAATCAAATTTGCCATGTTTTAGACAAGTGAGACAGGTTTCCATCTCTCTGTGATTGTTTGTGCCGTAAGACAGGTCTCCATCTCTCTGTGATTGTTTGTGCAGTGAAATGGATCTCCATGTATTTACTGACCTGAGTTCATTTGGCTTATGAGAGAGAAGAGAGATCTGGAGGAACTGTTTGATTACAGGATGTTCTGATAGATCTGAGCTTACGATTACAGTTAAGGGCAAGTAATGATGGTGTGGTTGGATAAGGTAGTTCTAGCTGCACTGGTTCTGTGAGTATAGTGTGGTTAGGGAATGTTTGTTGTAGTGGTTCTGTGAGTATAGTGTGGTTAGGGAATGTTTGTTGTAGTGGTTCTGTGAGTATAGTGTGGTTAGGGAATGTTTGATGTAGTGGTTCTATGAGTATAGTGTGGTTAGGGAATGTTTGTTGTAGTTATGTCAATCAAACCCTGCACATTCAGAACTACTGGGGTATGTTAGTTGTTCAGGAAGGTTATAGATGTGGTAGTGTTGGGTGAGTTGTAGAGGTTATAAGTGTGGTAATGTTTTTAGTTGTAGAGGTTGTACAGTAGGTGTGGTAGTGTTATTAGTTGTAGGGGTTGTACAGTAGGTGTGGTAGTGTTATTAGTTGTAGGGGTTGTACAGTAGGTGTGGTAGTGTTGGATGAGTTGTAGAGGTTATAAGTGTGGTAGTGTTGTTTTAGTTGTAGAGGTAGGGGAAGGTTATGGTTGTGCTTGGTAGGAATAAAATGATTGAAGTCAGAACTACATTCATTATGTGTAAAATATCCACTTCACAAAGTCACCAGAGGTTCTCGTTCATATTTACACTCAAACTGTTCTGTCAGATTTGCTCTTCTAAGCTCCCTGCAACAGCTACATTTCTTTATTAATGACAAAGGAAAGAAGATATTGGATGTGAATTACCTGGGGTACCAGGGTACCTCTGGAGGCTGGGGGGTACCAGGGTAACTTTGGAGACTGGGGGGTACCAGGGTACCTCTGGAGGCTGGGGTACCAGGGTAACTTTGGAGGCTGGGGTACCAGGGTAACTTTGGAGGCTGGGGTACCAGGGTAACTTTGGAGGCTAACCCAGGGTTTCATCATGCACTGCTGAGCACAAAATCTGTTTTCAGAGTTACACAAAAGCAAAGGATTGAGTTCAATTTTTAAAAACTCATCTGACTTAACAGCTAAACTGTCTTAGAGATTTTGTGTCAGGCTGTGAATCAAATCTGATTGTGAATCATCACTTAAGGTCCACAGTGAGACGAACGGGAGTGAGGACGACGGTTTTCAACCTACATACTGATATTAAAATGATTTCAGATATAAACATTAGCATATTACAGTTAAAGTGACCTGCTTTCTGCCAGTCTTGACTATGATAATTAAACTCAGGAGAGTTCAGCAAGGTTTATAATTATTTCAGGCCTGGAGTGATCCAGACACCCATCTGTGTCATCTCAAAGAGAAAGTGGGTTTGATTTTACCTGCAAGCAGTAAGTTTGTGTGTTACTGCTAATAATGGGAGCAAAGCCACCAGTGGATTCTTGAGAACTGCATGTAAAGCACTAAACACTACAGTATCACTGTGCCCTTCAACAGACGTGCTGGAGTTCTGTTTGAAGTGAACACTCACCAAAACATTTCAGTGCAGTTCCATGTGGATTTGATCAGTTTGTGTCTCCATGTCCTACTGTTGGTTTGTCAGTTCGGTTTGTGACTCCATCCGCAAGAAATTTACAAATCATCTGCTATTGAAAGTCAGGTGTCTGATAATGAAGTAGCTGAAACTTTAATTAATATGTATATATATATATATATATATATATATATATTTTTTCCATTAACTAAAGCTAAGACTTTAATCATTGCTTTGCTAAAATCATGAACGCCACCTAGCAACTATTGTTTTGCATTTCTGTGTTGTTTGAGATGATGGTGTGGTAATGATGGAGTGAACGAACGCGTCACGTGGCGATGGATGTCCTGTTAGCGCACCGTGTCCTGTTAGTGCACCGTGTCCTGTTAGCGCTCCGTGTCCTGTTAGCGCTCCGTGTCCTGTTAGTGCACCGTGTCCTGTTAGCGCTCCGTGTCCTGTTAGCGCTCCGTGTCCTGTTAGTGCATCGTGTCCTGTTAGCGCTCCATGTCCTGTTAGTGCACCGTGTCCTGTTAGCGCTCCATGTCCTGTTAGTGCACCGTGTCCTGTTAGCGCTCCATGTCCTGTTAGTGCACCGTGATGGTACATTTAACAATGCACCAGTGTGTCAGGCTGAAGCTACAATTACACACACATCCAGAACAGACTGGACAATCAATGACTAGGGCTTAAAGGGAAGGGTTAGAGTAGGATCATGAATCAATAATTCTGTAAGTACTCTCTCTCTCTCTCTCTCTCTCTCTCTCTCTCTCTCTCTCTCTCTCTCTCTCTCGGTTTTTTGTGTGGTGTGTGGTCATGTTTTCGCTTGCGAGTGTGTGCTCGGAGACTGTGCATGTTCTAAAAACATGGTGCATGTTGATTTTTATCTGTCTTGTTTGGAGGTCCAGGCACCCTGCCATGTCATGCTTCGGCCTCTGGGTAAACGATTTTGTCATTTTTCATCTTGTTTTGTCTCTCAGTGGTTTTGTGGTAATGAAACGGATAAGAGTGACTGAAGAGGGTGTGCACAGATCACTATGGTAACGGTGAACTAAAGACGTGCACGCATCGCTGTGGTAACGGTGAATTGAAGAAGCTGTGCACAGATTGCTGTGGTAAAGGTGAATCGAAGAGGCTGTGCACACTTAACCCTAACCCACTTAATCCTAACCCCAACCTCAGCCCTAAACCTAACCTCAACCCACTGAACCCTAAACCTAACCCTAACCTTTCTGCAGTTTGGGTCTTTCACTTTTCTTCTTGGGTCATAAAGTATTTTCTACATTGGAGCCAGTAGAATGGAACCAGTAGAATGTCCCCAACAAGATGTACAAACACATAAACACACACACACACACACACACACACACACACACACACACACACACACACACACACACACAGTAATCCATATATGCTCTTGGTGCAGAGCAGGTTCTTTTTCCTTTGTAATTAGTTCAATATTCCGATATGGAATGGTGTACAATAAACAGCAGGTTTCCAGAGGTTATTCAGTTACTCTGTTTTGCTGAGCTACTGGGCAGCGGAGAGACCTTGACTATCAGGGCACTAACATGGCAGTGCTGAGGCCCTGCAGAGGGTCGACACATTCATTAACCTCATTCTGCCTGTTTCAACGGAAACAGTTTTACACTACTGCTGCACTCTTATGAACACCGACACACACACACACACACACACACACACACACACACACACACACGCACACGCAAAAACAAACCCTACAGAATGAATGCAACCAATTCCAATTAGTTTCAAATCCATAAACTTTCAACCAGCTCTTGGCTCCACTAGTTGTTTCTGTTTCTTTTGGAGACTTATCCCAAGGAGTGTCCCCAGGAGCGTCCCCAGGAGCGTCCCCAGGAGTGTCCCCAGGAGCGTCCCAAGGAGTGTCCCCAGGAATGTCCCCAGGAACGTCCCCAGGAGCGTCCCCAGGAGCATCCCAAGGAGTGTCCCCAGGAGTGTCCCCAGGAGCGTCCCCAGGAGTGTCCCCAGGAGCATCCCCAGCAGTGTCCTCAAGCAGCACGTTGCCTGTGGTGTCTTCAGAACCTGTTCTGCCCTCACTGTACATGCAGGACGGCTGTGGCTGCTCTGGTGCCTCTCCTGCACCTCTGAGAAATGCTTCACTGCTTCAGTGCTTCAGTCCAGCTTCTTATGGGTACCTTTAGCCACATCCCTTGGTCCCTCCCACTGCTCCACCCAAAATTACTCTGAACGATTCCACTTTTCTTGAAAGTTAGATGAAGAGGATCCCACTGTGCATAAACACATCAGCACTTTGTGAATAAAAGAAGGAGCATTGAACGGATTCAAAAATCATATATTATTTGGAGATTTTATCTTAGAAATACATATATTTACATTTTTCAAATGGTTCTTTTGTCCCACAGAGATGCTTGGAGAGGTTTCATGAAGTCAGTGATTTGAATGAAATAGCACGTAATTTCTCATGAAACCAGACAGCACTGAAAGAGAACACTCTAAAACAACAGTTTCCTCTGCCTCTTTTCCTCTCTCAGCATGAGTGTGTTTCTCTCTCTCTTTCCCTCTTTCTCTTTCTCCCTCTCCCTTCCACTGCATCCTCTCTCTCTTTCTGTTGTCAAGGCGAAGTTCATTACATCGTTATGTAACACTTGATTTCCCACTCAGTAGGCTATTGCTATCTGGGACAACATGCTAATGTTTACAAATGTTTCACTTGGCGCCATTCAGTTGAAGATTTTTAACAAGCATTATGTGTTGTGACACCCTTTCCCTTCCCTCCTCTGTCTCTCTCTCTCTGTCTCTCTCTCTCGCATATACATCCTCAGCTGTTAGACTGTTGTCTAACTTTTGAAAGTTCTCATCATTTTTGGTACCACTGGTCTACTTTCTGTTCCCTTGTGATTCTGCTTTCTACCCCCCCCCCCCCCCAGTGTCTGCATTTCTGCTTCTGGCCTGCAGAGGGAGCCAGGAAAGCCTGAGTTGACTCGGGCAGACCGTTCCGTGGTCTCTGTCTCTCTCCACTCGGATGTGTTCTGAAGGTTTGCTTCACAGTGGTCACTGAAACACCTCTAATCTGCACAGTGATTATCTTCTCATGATGTTTCTTGTTACTGTTTTCATAAGATATGCAGAGTTGCTCAAGCGCTGATTATTTCCTGTACCATCTCACATCACTGTTAGTCACAACACCGAGTGTTAGTCACTCAGTGGTGTGTTGTGAAGAGTCTCATTCAGTAGCGATCTCAGCGTAAAGACGTTCCACAGACCTCCCACAGTGTGTGCGGTACCACCAGACCAAATGCACTCATCGATCTGTGGCCGGTTAGATGAAGGCCGATGCTGATCTATCGAGGGTGGAGGTGGTCAGACATTTTTCCTCTCCTGACCAAATGCGGTGTATGAAACTTAAATCTATACGAGCCTCCCAGACCAGACTGCCATCTGCCCCTGCTTTTACCCGTGTTTACTCTTTGGTGGGTTGTTTTTGTAATGTTTTCTCTCTCAGGCTGGTGAAACGGAGCAGGTTGGTGAGTCTTCCAGACATGTATGGAGCTCGGGTTCCAACAGCTCACTAACAGGTTTGAAGGGATGGTGGTTGTTAGTAGTGATTTCCGCTCATCTGTGTGGTGCGTTTATGTGGTAAATGGGGACGTCTCTGACTTTGGTCTCTCAGTCTCTCAGGTGACGACGTGTGTCAACATTCAGAAGGTCTGATACTTCAGAGAAAAGCAGACACAGAACTGGTATCATTCATTTAAAATCTTACGTCTTTCTTTCTTTCTGTCTCTCTCTCTGTCTGTCTCACCACCCCACACACATTCATACACACACACACACACCTAATTCAGAATCCTCCGGTTAGTGCTGTGCTCAGTATTCGCTTGTACTCTGAGCACTTTGAACTCCAGTCATGATCCTTTTCACACATGAGCCTTAACAGACGTCTATTAACAAAAAGAAAGAAATAAGGAATTGATTGTTTTTCAGGTTATCAAGCATGAAGTTTCAGCACAAAAAACAACTGTTCTGCACTCTGGCTTTAAAGTCTCAAACAGGGCCGTCTGAACTGCCATGGGCACGTGGAGAACAGCAGTGAGTAAACACTGCTCTCTCTCTCTCTCTCTCTCTCTCTCTCTACATCTTTCTCCTTCTCTCCTCCCCCTCTTCATAATACCAGTAGTTTGTAGGTGAGGATGTCTTTTGCACCTGTGACAGGTTCCTAAAGCACTGAGTGAATAGATGACCAAGATGAGGCCTGACTGAAGCCTGAGAGAAACCTGACTGAAGCCTGACTGAAGCCTGAGAAAACCTGACTGAAGCCTGATTGAAGCCTGACTGAAGCCTGAGAGAAACCTGACTGAGGCCTGACTGAAGCCTGAGAGAAACCTGACTGAAGCCTGACTGAAGCCTGAGAAAACCTGACTGAAGCCTGATTGAAGCCTGACTGAAGCCTGAGAGAAACCTGACTGAGGCCTGACTGAAGCCTGAGAGAAACCTGACTGAAGCCTGACTGAAACCACTCAGCTGGACTGTGCCACTGTGGCTGTGGGATGCGTGTTCCCTGCGTGTTCCCTGCATGCTCCCCGTGTTTTCTCCGTGTGTTCCACGTAGGTTATCCGTGTGTTTTCCGCGTTTCCCCGGGTCTTCCCCGTGTGTTCCTTGTGTGTTCTCCACGTGTTACCCGTGTGTTCCTTGTGTGTTCTCCACGTGTTCCCCGTATGTTCCTTTTGTGTTCTCCACGTGTTCCCCGTGTGTTCCCTGTGTGTTCTCCACGTGTTCCCCGTGTGTTCCCTGTGTGTTCTCCACGTGTTCCCCGTGTGTTCCCTGTGTGTTCTCCACGTGTTCCCCGTGTGTTCCTTGTGTGTTCCCTACATGTTCCCCGCATCTTCAGTGACTAACATTTCATAACAGTGAATAACATTTCATAACAGTGAATAACATTTCATAGCAAGACATAAGAAAATAACAGTGCATACAGGGTCTGCTCAAGCCTTCTGGCTTCTGACCTTTATATTATCTGTAATAAAGCACAATAAAAACCTGGTATTTTAAGTTAAGAAAGGCAAGAGAAGCTGGAGATTAATTGCATCTGTTCTTACAGTCAACACTTCTATATGTCATAAAGGAAAACAGTTTTTTCTTGTTTTTGCTGTATAGTTAATTGTCTGAATTTGGTGAAGAAAGGCCAACATGACTAAAAGGCCCCAGGCATTTATTTTGCAGTTTTATTTTGATTATTCTGAACAGATGAATGAGTCGGACGTTGCGCGCTGTAGCATAATTTACGTGTCCAATGGTGTGCTAAGTTTCTCTGTCATCCAAAGGACAACTTATCTTTTTCTAATGACTTACTACATAATTTATATTCAGCATCTGTTGTAGTTCAGGCATAATTTCCAATGCCTTTCTGCCGAGAGCAAAAATCTTTGAAAATGAAATAAACATGACAATTTTTCAAAGCTTTTCTCCAGCTACCCGGTGAAGCCGGAGCTCTCTGAATATGCTCAGTGACATGCACAGCAATTAAATGAACGTTTAAGTTGGCGCTGCCTGCTCACTGTCTACCAGCTTTGCACATGCCATAAATGAGAAAATCAGGAGAGATGAAGAAACTGTAAAAACTCTAATGAATATTTCCTTAAAACAGATCATAACATTAGCTTGTCGAACGTCAGCTTCCTTTCCGCAGCGTTACACTGAGAAGCCCGAGTTCTCCAGGAATCTAGGCTGTGGTACATCCCTACTACTAGTCTGTGTACTGATACTCCTTCTCTCGCTGGAGTTGCGAGAGGCTGGGATCAGTGTACTTACCTCTCTTAATATAAAGCTTATATATATGATTTTAACCAAGTTTCTTTTCTAAATGACTGCAGGTTTATAAACAGGTAGTCTGTGTCTGACACATGTTGTTGTCTGACACATTGAAGCTCTCTCTCATCTAGGTCATTGAGCCTGTGTGGCCTGTTAGCAGACAGTGATGCTGACCAGTTCTCTCTCACAATTGAACTTTTTTTTTTCTTTTCTTGAATGAACTGACTAATATTTGTATGCAAATTGTCAATGTGTGCTGACCAATCACAGCACATCCCCACATTGTGGGAGAGCAAAATATCAGTAACTGACACGGTTCTACATCAGTTCCTGCGCAGACCTCCGCAGGACCAAACGCAGCTCCTTTATTGTAGCTTTGTTCATGTCTGTTCTACGTCAGTAAACAGCTCAACCTGAAGAACAAACCACGAGACAAGTGTACAAGACACAAACACACACACACACACACACAGATTCTGAGTGAGTCCTGCAGCAGGTCTGTGTACAGATGGCTGGGAGGTGGTGAAGCGAGTTGCTGTCCTGCGTTTCCCACCATCATTACTCAAATACATGATTATTACATCAACACAAACAACTGTGTGAGAACAGGGTTAGTATCTGGATCAGAGATTAGCACTCCTATACAAACACACACACACACACACACACACACACACATACGGAGAGAGACAGAGAGAGAGAGAGAGACAGAGAGGGGTAGACATTTTATGGAAAATAACCCTCCTCTTCACGGAGTTGCAAATTATGGCCCCACTGGCCTGGAATTTATTCTGACAGTTTTATTCCCTCTAAAAGAAGTCAGAGTGAAAACTGAGATATAATAAAACACTTAATTAATTTCAATATCACCATTCATGTGATGCAGGAGAAAGGTCTTTTTTCTTTTTTGGTTGGACAAAAACAGCTTTTTTAAAAAAAAAATAAAGCAGTGGGAACCCCGCCTACTGTTCTCTGTCTATAACCCCGCCTACTTTTGTCTGTCTATAACCCCGCCTACTGTTCTCTGTCTATAACCCCGCCTACTTTTGTCTGTCTATAACCCCGCCTACTGTTCTCTGTCTATAACCCCGCCTACTTTTCTCAGTCTATAACCCCGCCTACTGTTCTCAGTCTATAACCCCGCCTACTCAGGTGATTGTTGAGGAGGTTGAGTATGTTAAATTAGTTGTATTAACCTACACTTGTTTGTTCATCCCACTTTGGGTGGAGTTACTTTGAATTACGCTGGTAGACATTTCAGAAAACACTCACTGTGTCTTAACAATGTTCTCTCACATCCACATATCGCCAGACAACCTTCTGCAGCATGTGGAACAGTGTAGCAACTGATGCCACAGAGAACATATGAGTCCAGAGAACACGTCAATCTCAGAGAACACCAACACATCAGACCCAGAGAACACATCAGTCCAGAGAACACATCAATTCAGCATTGGGCTTCAGTTGATCTCTATGATCTGATCTTCAGTCTCTAATAAGTTAGACTGTTGGACGAGAAATGCTGGTCTTTGGCAATCAGACAAAGAGAGAAAGAAACCCATCTGACTTTGAAGAAGGAAAAGAAAGATTTTTGGTCAATGCAGAGGAAAAGAAAAAATTGAACAAACAGAGTGGATTCAGACAAGCATAACGGAGGAGCTAAAGCCAAGCTAGAGAACAAAGAACATCAAAGGAGGTTCTGACAAACAGAGAGAGGGCAAAGAGAAGAAAGAAAGAAAGAGAGACAGAGACAACGAGCACGTGCTTCTCAGCCCCGTTCAACTGTCGAGGGTTCTCCAGGTCGGTGCTGAGAGGAAGAGAGAGAGACGCTCAGCCATGTTGGAGAGCAGACAGAGCTTCCAAAACTACCCGCTGTAATTACTCTCAAGCGCAGTAACGAAGGGTTGTTAGAACGGCAGCCAATTAATGAGCACATTTGTGGCTCTGAGGGGGAAGGTGAAGAGAGGAAGAGGAGGAGGAGGAGGAACCCAGGTAGTGAGGTGGAAGAGGAAGGTCTTGGTTGTTTAATAAGAAACAAACAGCTGATCTCCAGAGGAGAGGAAACGCTTGAACACAGTGATTAGTGTGAGTAACCCACCAGCAGGGCTGTCATGGACGAGACGTGGATCAAGGTCCAAACTCCTTTCCCGCATGTTCACATGGTGGATTTAAAGCACCAGGATCCATGAAACCCAGTGGTTATCCTGTGACCTGTAACAGGGTTTTGCCCTTTGACCGTTGAACCATGATACTCTCTGTGGGCGGAGCCATGCTTGCTGTGGTCAGGTCAGTCAATGTGCCACATGGTTGTTTATGGACAGCATCATTAAAAGGGGACGTGTCAGGTGTCGTATCTGTCATGCTGTATATACACATGATGTTTCACGCTGAGCTTCAGCTTGATGGAGATGAAACGTGGGTCAGTGATCTCAGCCAGCCAGTCCAAAGCTCCAGGAGAAAGCTGAATGAGATCAGGAGAGAGAGACTTAAACAGGCATGGGGCGGGGCTGGAGAGAGTGGCTACAGTCAGAGGGGCGGGGCCGGAGAGAGTGGATACAGTCAGAGGGGCGGGGCCAGAGAGAGTAGATACAGTCAGAAGAGCGGGGCCGGAGACAGTGGATACAGTCAGAGGGGCGGGGCCAGAGAGAGTGGATACAGTCAGAGGGGCGGGGCCGGACCAGAGAGAGCACCCTCAACCCATCTGGCCCTTTGTTGTTGAGTGTTGTTGAGTGGTGGAGGAAGTTGCTGGTCCAGTCTCTCTGGGTGTTGTAATCTGACACACACATACTCACACACACACACAAAGCCTCTTGCAGGTGAAAGGAAAGGGCAGCTCTTGCGGTGCCCTGCCCCTCCAGTAACCTCATTGTCCACTTTTCTCTCCCTCTCTCTTCATCTCTCTCTCTTCATCTCTCTCTTCATCTCTCTCTCTCGCTTCATCTCTCTCTCTTCATCTCTCTCTCTTCATCTCTCTCTCTCTCGCTTCATCTCTCTCTCTTCATCTCTCTCTCTCTCGCTTCATCTCTCTCTCTTCATCTCTCTCTCTCTCGCTTCATCTCTCTCTCTCTCCTGGTCTCTTTCCATAACTCCATAATCATCTTGCAGATATCAGAACTGTGGTTACATAGAGACTGGCCAGTGATTGGCTGGTTTGCCCAGAAGTAGTACCACACAATGTCAAGGTGCCTTAGCTCTTAAGTGTAGCTTGTGATTGTGGAAACACAACACTAAAGACTAAACACTGATCTTTAAAGCTTTTGACTGAATCAGTTTCTTTACATACAAAAACCAGAAATATTTCACTTTTTTCAAGAAAAAATATTTCATTTTTTCATGAGTGTCTAATCCGATGTGTTTAATGTGTTTTAGTTCCGTTATCATTCCTGCTTTCCAAAAGCTTGTTGGTGTTTTGTTTTGCCAAAAGCAGATTCTACCTTTCATATGATCTGTAACTGGATGTTTTTATAGTGTTAGAAAGTAGTGGTAATGAGGACCTGTGTGTTTTAATGAGCCCGTCCAAGGTGACCGCGGAGAAGAAAATCCCCTGAGATGGTGTGAAGACATGAACAAACGAGTGGACGAGCCAACTTGTGAAAGAATGAACAAACAACAAACACACAAACACACAACAGCACATTTTAGCTCAAAGATCCCGAAGACAAAAAGCAAATGTGACTGTAGTGTAGGAGAACAAGAGCAGCAGTCACAGTGTTTTGAGTTGGGAGGCCGTTTTGAGTTGGGAGGCAGTTTTGAGTTGGGAGGTAGTTTTGAGTTGGGAGGCCGTTTTGAGTTGGGAGGCAGTTTTGAGTTGGGAGGTAGTTTTGAGTTGGGAGGTAGTTTTCATTTGGGAGGCCGTTTTGAGTTGGGAAGTAGTTTTCAGTTGGGAGGCAGTTTTGAGTTGGGAGGTGAACGCTGGCATGAAACACAACGCAGCACTACATGGAACAAGATATGTGGAAATTCCCAGGGATTAAAAATGTTTTGTGAAACCAGAAGCTCTTTTGGGTTTGAGCTGATTGGTTTCTCAGAGGTACCCAGCACAAAGGCCCCCTCTCTGTGCGATTGGATGTGTGATTGTTGGTGTAATCCTCTCACATCAGCACAGACGAGTCAGACACTCCACATCCACACCATCATATAATTATCTCTCCTCTCTTCTCGGCTGACTCCCTCTTCCTCACCCTCTCATCCTATTTTGTTTGGATTTTCTGTCAGTTTCTGTCAGTATTTCTTACAAATTCACACTTCCTTGCCCTCTCTCTTTCTCTCTTTATCTTTCTCTCTCCTTCACTCTCTTCATCTCCCTTTCTCTCTATTTCTCTTTCTCTCTCCCTCTCCTGCTCCTTTTCACCCCCTCTCTCCCTCTCTCTCTCTCCCTCTCTCTCTCTCTTTCCCTCTCTCTCTCTCTCTCCCCCTCCAGAGTTCATGTGCTCCACTTGGCTCTGGTCAGAGGAAGGGAATGTCTGACATAAGTTCAGCATCTTACGCTCTGCACTCGCCAAGAATCCTAAAGAGGAAGAGAGGAGATGGGGGGGGGGGGGGGGGGGGGGGGGGGGGGGGGGGGGGGGGGGGGGGGGGGGGGGGGGGGGGGGGGGGGGGGG
>JAOXYF010000023.1:9752205-9769769 GCA_028565775.1 Sternarchorhynchus goeldii
ATATATTCTACACAATACAAAATATACAAACAATGTTGAGATTATGTACATGTTAACAGCATACAGAATACAGCACACAAAGTGCCAGTGTGTGTGGTTAGTGCTGGGGTCAGTAGTGCTTGTGTGTGGGACGGAGGTGCTTTGATGGAACACCGTACATCTGCTGGTTGTGGTCTACAAGGTTCTGTAGCTCCTGTGACTGGTGGTTGTGGTCTACAAGGTTCTGTAGCTCCTGTGTCTGGTGGTTGTGGTCTACAAGGTTCTGCAGCTCCTGTGTCTGGTGGTTGGGGTCTACAAGGTTCTGTAGCTGCTGTGACTGGTGGTTGGGGTCTACAAGGTTCTGTAGCTCCTGTGACTGGTGGTTGGGGTCTACAAGGTTCTGTAGCTCCTGTCAGAGGGGAGGAGCTACCAACTCACCTGGTGCATTACAAACCTCATTAGCAAAACATAAACAAAGCGTACAGCAGAAGACCGAGTGGGGGAATGGGAGAAGGGCAATAGAAACAGAAACAAAAGAATGAGTGAGTCGACAGGCTTAAAAGAGTCTCTATCTTCTATCTTTCTCTCCATCCTCTATCTCTCTCTCTCTCTCCTTTCTTTTCCATCTCTCTCTCTCTCTCTCTCTCTCTCTCTCTCTCCAGAGATGCTCTGTGAGTACCCTAACTGCCTAAGAATGTGCCAGTCACATCCACTGTGCACGTTTCGGCACTAAATCCCTTATTAATTAAGGCTCCTGATTTGTTAATTGAATTGTAGCTGGTGGAGAGAGCTTCCAGACCCTCCTAACAGAGCCTGTTTGGCCTGCAGCTGTGTGTGGATTAGCAGCAAAAAGAGAACCACTTGAATCATTTATTACTGCCTGACCAAGCATCATGGGGGAGCAGGAGGATCAGTGCAGAGAGAGAGGGAGAGTGTGGGAGAGAGTGAGAGAGAGAGTGTGGGAGAGAGTGTGGAGAGAGAGGGAGAGAGAGAGAGTGTGGGAGAGAGTGTGGAGAGAGAGGGAGAGAGAGAGAGTGTGGGAGAGAGAGAGAGGGGAGAGAGAGGGAGAGAGAGAGAAAGAGGGAGGGAGAGATAGGGGGAGAGAAAGAGAGGGGAAGAGAGAAGACAAGAGATATTATTTATTTGTTTACTATGTGAACTCTCCGTTTGATATTGAGATTGTTTTCTTGCCTGCATCACCAGAGTCACAAGTAAAGGGTCCTTCCTGTAATTACAGCAGGTTCATGTTTACAGGATTGTTTCTGTGTTTTCCTCCAGTAATATTTGTTTGAACTTTTTTATATCAGTCAGTGTGGGAAGGGCGGGGATTTTGTTAGTAATTCTGTGCAGAAAGAATATTCTGATGGTTTTGTATTTTGGACATTAAAGAATGAAGTGCCTCTCGGTCTCGTTCTGTCCTGACAGGCAGTGGTTGTAAATCCTGTCCTTTCTGTACACTCAGCTTCTCTGTGACCACCTTACAGTCACTCGTGCTGGATTTGTTTGTCTTCGTCTTTAATTCTGATGAGTAATTTGCTCGTTTGATTAAAGAATCATAACGTTTTACTTTGTTCTGATGCATAATTTAATTTTGCATAATTTAAATACAGGTTATAACTTGCTTTGCTGCAGTCTTGGTTGAGTTATTTCTAGGTTGTACGTCTTGGCTGGAGGTGTGGTGGGCTGTTTGGGTTTTGTTTAATGCTGATAGAAAGTTTGCCTCGGGTTGGTCAGGGTGGTACCAGAACCTGCAGCGTCTTTTCTGATCTTCTGCAGCTCCGCCCTCCTGTTCTCCTGCAGAACATCTTTCCAGCGACACGGTAGCCGCGCTCGCCGCCTCCCTCGTCCCGTGTCTGTGTGTGTAGGTGTGTGCTTCGTGTGTTTTATACGAGTGTGCGCGTGGCGTTAGGTGTTCGTTTCGTTATGGTATTCCGTTTCACCTGTGGCTTGACTAACCTGAGTGTATTTAAGCGTGTGTCTGTCTTGTTTGTCGATCTTTATCGATGTCTACGTACGTTCCCGTTGTTCGTGTTCAAAGTTTATTTTAACTAAAGTATTTTTTCTGCTCTCCGCTCGGCGCCCGCTTCGCTTCGTTGGACACGTTACTGACGTTACATACAGGATTCAAGATGCAGCACTTCTGTGGGTATTGAATCAACACCCTAGACATCACTGCTGTATATTATTACTGCTTGAATTATTGAATTAAATCATTTTGCCTAAATTTCAATACGGTGATTAAATCTAGAAATTTTTCTGATTATTTAGTACATTCTGCATGCTTTTTTCCGTTAGTGATGCAATTACTGTTTTAAAGTTCTTTGAGTTTATTTTCACACCTGGGTAGGTGTAGGTGTTGGTGTGAGATATGGTCAAAATAAAACTGGCATGTTTTCTCTTGTGCTCTGGTCTTGTTTGGGACCGTTAATGTACTTGTAATGTACGTTAATGATCTACTTTAAGGACTACAGTGTTTCTAGTACCGACTTTTATTTTGAAGTGTTTCTTCTGTTTGTCCTGTGTCCTGAATCTTATCACGCGTGAGACAAATCTGTCATAAGAAGTAGATTTTATTTGGGAAGAATTAAGTAATAGAACGAGAATTCTCTTATACTATTCTAATGCATGAGTCGGCAAGGGAAGATGCTGTTTGCTCGACCAGTTGCATCTCCCTTAAGCTCCTATTGTGCTTCCACAAAAGCAGGAAGAGATGGTCAAGGCTGGTGCGATGTCTTATCAGTCAGTCATCCAGCTGGTGCAGGAAAAAAAAACAATTCCTTGCACAGTTCGCCAGTCAAGTAGCAAGAATATTTGAACATGCAATACGTGCAAAACCCCAGAGTTCTGTTCTCTGAGAAACAAAGTTATTAAACATATAGTGATTACATAAACATTCACGCAGAGTAAATAATTTCTTCCACACCTGTTATTACTAAAATCATCTGCATTCATTAGACACTTTATTTCTTGGTGTTCTAAAATTAGTCGTGCAGTAGATTAACGTTGTAATTTGTTGATCTAGTCTCATATAGTGTGTGTGTGGGGGGGGGGGGGGGGGCACATGAGCAGTGTGAACAGAGGCGCAGGCTTTTCTTAGTCTACCAAACGGGCAGAGATTTCCTCTCCACATTAATATGAGGGGCTGGACTATGTAGAGATGATCCGTGTTTTGGTAAGAAGCCAATCTGCGATTTATTAATTACAGCAACTGTTCAGAAATGTTTGAATTTTGTAATTAATTAAACTGCGGAAAACTTTTCTTAATATGCTGCTAATGCAAGTTCCTCTGTAGTTTTTATGGGGTGAAATTTATAACCACTTTTGAGGATTGGTTTGATTAAGCCTTTGATCCAGATTTTGGGTAATTTAACAGAATGTAGAAAGTTTCAGCACCTGCCATCTGAAGTTCAGGACCTTCATAGTTTCTGGTCTAATCATGGAGGGTTGAGAAGCTTTGTGTAACTTCTGCTTTTTACGTAGGTTAAGCTCTGATATTGTGATCAATGTGTCCAGTTGGGTTTCCTTGTTCTGTACTTATTCTTCTGGTTACTTGGTTCTGTGATGGGGTAAGACCTGGACGCTCTGGAGTTTCATATGATGACGCGATATGATTTCTAGAGATTTCCATTGTCTGTTGATGTAGAGGACGTGTGCTGTAGAATTTAGTTGTAGTTCTTGGTTTGTGGAGTTTCTATCGTTCTGATGTGAAGTTAAGGGTTAAGGGGGGGGTGGGTTCTCGGTTTTGCACATTCATTGTCAAACCATTTTTAGTCAAATTGGAAACTGGAGCAAATTTAGTTTTTGTCTTTTGAGATTGGAAATGATTGCAGTGTAAAAAAACGTCATTACACGGGGCATCTCGCGCGAGGTTTACACGGGGGCGTCTCGCGCGAGGTTTACACCGGGACGTGTAATTTCTAGGACTTTGGGCTCTCAATCAGAAGGTTGCACAAATTGCAAAATAGCGGTTTTACATCTGGGTTAAAAATCTTAATCCTGTGTCATGCATTTCGATTCTTAACTTGAAGATGTACTTCATCTCAGTGTTTCTTCAAACTCTTCCCTTTTCTCAAATATTTGTATTTCAGTAGATGCCGTGTTATAGGGGTGTGATGGGGGTTTTACTGCAAAGACATCAATAATATCTGCCTTGAGGTTCGATATGACGTAGTCTACAATACCACAGTGAACAACACTATGTACCATTTCCCTGAGGATCACCTCATCCTTCCATCTGAAACGTAGAGAGCAACACTTTTGCAAAGTTTCAGCTCTTTTCCCCTCTAATAAGTCTAGACTTTCTGACCCGTGCACTGCAGGGCTGAGTGAATGTGGCTTTTCTTCTGCACTTATGTAATCAATTTGTTTGCCTTTTCTGGCATTTAAATCTCCAAATATTAATACATCCCAGAGGCTGGAGATTTTTCTGGAGGTCTGGATAACCAATTGTTTTTGGTAATATGGAGAATTAGAAGGTGGTACATGCATTTCTGTTTATATTTACATGAATACAGAGCCATATTGTCATTAATACACGTCTCTTAACTGGCAGTTACATACTTCAGTTTTCTCTTATTTATTCATTTTTTTAATTCCAAATCAAAACACCTCCTGACTCTCAGCGATGTTCCACGATGACCACATGCCCTGTATATTGCAGCTGTTTTCATTTATTTTAGGGCTGACGTTAATGTATTTAAGTTGGATAAAAATACTTATTGCATTAACAGATTTCAGTTGTTTATATTTGCAGTAGTGCTACACTCTTTCCTTCTCTTTCTCTCTTGTTCTCACTCGAGCATCCAGACATCTCTGCAGCAGGTGTACCTGTTCGTAGAGACGATTTAGATAAATGTCCAGGTGTTAAGTGTACGTTGGGAAATACAGTGGCGTTTGACCCCTAAACTGCGCACGCCGAAGGACGCGTCCCACACCTCTCTGGTGACGTCAGTCACTCTGGATGGCTGTAACTTTCCAGAAGCTTCAGAGCAATGAGGTTCCAGCCATGCCTGGTGTTCCTGCTAACAGGCCCTTTGTCCAGCGCGTGTGATTGTGTCTTGAAGCCTCGAGTCCTCCAGCAGATTAAAGGCTCTTGGAATTATTGGTCCTCAGAGTTTGATGACTCTTTTTCCCAGGAAACATCTGTAGGTATTCGGACACTTGCTATTTGCGTCACATGTTCAGGAATGTTGAGTTTAGATTTTGTCCTTTGATGTGAAGCTCAAGCTCGTCGGGCGTTTCATGAGATGGCTGTGGTGTAATATGTGCACTGATTTGTGTGGTTGGAGGTGAAGGAGGAGGTTGTGATCGTCCTGCTCGAGCAGTTCATCCTTTACTTGGTGAACATCTCTCTGAGTGGGAGGCCTGGGATGCTCAGGCATGAGTTTAGAGCTCGGGTTCAAATCTGGAGACCCTCCTCCTTATGAATCTGGTTGTCTCACCACAGACTGGAGCTGTTTAATGTTCTCTCTCCACTCATCTACCAGGGTTAGATGTTTATTCACAGCCAGAGGAGGATTCTTTGAGCTCAAGCACACTCTTCCTCTAACACACACAGACCCAGCCTCGGTGATGTTGCTGAGACGGACAGGAATGTCATCCGAGCTGTGAGGTTGGAGTAGGTGTGGTAGTTCCATCTGTTCTGGAGGGGAGATGCCTGCATCTGTTCGTCTCGCTCTATTCTGATCTCATTTGCTAGGTCATATAGTTGATGGTGGTTTTATTGAATCTTCTGGACTGTGTACAGACCCCTACATAATAATGGGACAGTAATGGTAGATGTTTGATTAGGGTCTCATGATCTAAATAGTTGATTCTAGTCTGTAATGTTACACATTTTTCTTTGGATGAATGAATTTCTGTTGTGTATATTCTGTCTCTAGGGTGGTGTCTGGTCCAAAGTTTCATTATTCTTCAGGACTTCACTGGACACCAAAAAGTGTTTTCATCCAACAATTTTTTTTGCTATAATTAACAGATGAACAACCCAAAATGTATGCTAAAATTAGTAATGGATCTCTTCAGGACCAAAAACAACCTTAATTTATTCTCCTTTTTGTGTTTTAGCTTTCCATTCTCTTTCCTACAGCTCGTACGTTCTTTTAAACGATGCCGTAGTGGAAGGATGGTCCACGCTGACGTTGTAAATGTTCACGTCATTGTCGTTCGTCATTGTTTCTTGTTTTTGTGGGAAAAAAAATGTTTTTTGGAGCTCAACTGTTTTGCTGTTGATTAGAACCTTCGGAACTGTGCTTCTCTCTCTCTCGTGTTATGGGCAGAGTGCAGGCTGTTTTCGACTGTTACTCGGAGTGTAAATATTCGCTGCTTCACCCCACAGACACGAGAGAAACCGAGATTAACTGGATCAGAGGGTGTGCCTGGCTTCAATGAGCCAGATAGAAAAAGAACTGACAAGCATGTGTGTGTGTGTGTGCGTGTGTGTGTGTGTGCGTGTGTGCGCAGAGGAATCCCACTAGCCAGGTGACGGAGAGATAGCAGACCGACTCCCTCCATCTCTCTCCGGTCCGGATCGCTGTGTGTGTGCGCCTCTGTCTGGGAAGCTTTCACACTCTTTTAAATGCCTGATGAGATTCTCTTTGGTCAGGGATATGCGTGTGGGTTGTAAAGATGTTTGATGGGTTGTCTCTAATTCATTTATTTTTTTATTCGTTCGTGTCCTGTCTGGAGAGTAGACTGGCCACTGCTGTGTTCCATTTCCTGTCTCGCAGCGTTTCTCGTTATCAGAACAGTTAATTAGCAAAGGATTTATTCATGTGAATTGCACATTTAGTGTCGGCATGTGTCTACAGATTTGTGTTTCCCCAGTACTGGATGTTAAGACGGGCTGTGATGTGTCTTCTGCAAAGATGAAATTTCAAGATTAAAACCTTGCATGCTATTCATCTCTTGCCTTTGTGATTAAAAGCCAGAACCCCCCCACCACAGTACCTTAAAGTAGCTTAAAGAATCTTTGAGTACGAGCCTCATGGTTTTAAAGATGAGTAATGGAGTTAAGCTATTGTTTTTGGTGGTTCTTGGTTTTGTTTATTGTATTTTACTTCTTTTACAGCTTCTCCCTGCTGTACGTCCTCTCACTCTACTCTCTGAACACAGATGCAGTCATTTCAATCCTGAGAGTTCTCAGATATTATTTGTTTTAGCTGGTGCAGGTCTCTGGACGCATCGTTTTCTGTTGTCTGTGGCTAAAAGTCAAATTTCGCTCGCTAGGGCCGTTACAGTGACTCGGCATAAACGCTGTTCTCAGACGGGGCTGTTAGTGACTCGGCAAAATCCACACTGCTCTTATGTGCTTTAGGTCATATAAATGATCATAGCAACAGTTTAGCTTACAGCCCTGAGCTGCTGCTGTTGTGCTGCATACATAAAAGACTATTTCCGTGTGTGTGTGTGTGTGTGTGTGTGTGTGTGTGTGTGTGTACGTGCTCAGAATGCGGCTTGTCCTGATGATCTGATTGGATGCTCTCAGAATCCCAGACTCTGATTCCTTTTAAACGAGGGCAGCGTGTATTTCCTGATTTTAGGTAGCAGAGGAAGTTTAGCCACACCGGCTGTCAGACTACAGGTGTGTGGGTGTGTGTGTGTGTGTGTGAGAGAGATGGTGTTTGAAGGTGGACACCTCTGTCTTTACTGCCAATACCAGAGTGATGAGGCTGGTCCTCCAAGATGCCTCAGATTAAGGAGGTGTGTGTGGGTGTGTGTAGGTGTGTGTTTCTGAGGTCCAGCTCAGCACTGTTACGTGTCTGGAACAACTTCCTCTTTGCCTTCCACAACGATGAAAACAAACTCTGAACAAATGATATTCTCTGTCTGCTGTTTGTATGGAGATCGCTCTCCGAGATTTGACTTGGAAATGAGCAAATTATATCTGCCCCATTTCTCCAGAGGGCAACATTTAATAAATATTTAATTTTAATTTAAATACCAGCTTAGGGTCAACATAACCTTGAATGTTTCATATAATAAAAGTCAGTTGGCAAAGGTTTAATGAATTAAGTAGCTTTTAAAACACCGAGTGTAACTTTGTGCAGTGGAAATGAAGGTGGAGGTGGTGAGCTTGGCCCTTTTTCTCCAAAACGGCCCCAGGAAAACCTGGACAAAAATATAATAATGTGTACTAGATTTTACAAACCCCCCCCCTTGTGAGTTTAACCCATACTGAGAATGTTCTTGGCCGGTCTAATGGATCTGCCAGGTTGTGTCTGATGGTTAAACAGGAACGATACATGAATGCTTGAACTTCTAGATGTCTATTAGCAATTATGAAAAGAAGGCCTCACCCTCCAACAGTGGCAGCATAAGACTTCAGCTTTTACCAAGTGGAAAGTTTGCGGTTCAAATCTGGGATCGTTCTGGGCCCTGGGGGCCTGTGGTTGGCTGATTCCAGCTTTGACCGAGATCCCAAAGAAGCTCAAGTGTGTGGAAGACAATTCGCTGCCTTCCAATAACAATGTTGAATGGCTGTTATTAACCATGTTCTCACCAATGCCGGCACTAGCCTTTGTTTTGCTTCCTGGGTTTTTTGGGTTTTTTTTTTTTTTTTCCTGCATTCTTACTGCATTTTTTTTCAGCTGGCAGGACTGAAGCCTGTAATGGGATGTAGAACATCAGACAGAACCTTCCAATGTTCGAGTGAATCAGGACAGAAAGCAAAATACAGAGTGGAAAGTTTGAAATCGGCCTGGATAGTTGTGGGAAAAAACTGCCCATCACATAATTGGCCAACAGAGCGCCAATTAAAAAAAAAAAAAAAAAAAATTTTAACAAAGATTGGAGTCGAGATGTAAAGGTGAGACTGTCGGTGGTGGTGGTGGTGGTGCTGGTGGTGGTGGTGGCCCACGCCTTCATTGATTTATTTATGATTTTTTTGCATTTATTTTTGGATTCTGCTGGAATCTTCAAATGCTGTGTAAAAGAATAAAGAAGGAGAGAAATTCTGGATGTAAACAAAGTAGTTTGATCATCAAGCTGGACTTCACTGAGAAACAACAGGCGAGTCGAGACTGGTGAGGTTTGGTGGTTAAAATCTCCGCTTGATATCTGTCCACCCTACACCTCCTCCACTGCACAGGGTTTAGCTTTCCTGCTTTAGCATACCTCGTAGGGGGCGGGCAGTGGGCGGGGCAGTTTGGGGAAGACTGATGTTGGATATGTTGTGTGTAACTGATCTTAGTTTATTCCTCAGTACATTTGAATGTTCAGACCAAAGTTGCTTATTGATTGAGAAGACATCTGGTAGATCTGGTGATGCAAGCGTGTATATCCCTGCCTGTGCTTTCACGATTGATAATTATCCTCCGGTGGTGGATATAGATGAAAGTTTAAACAGAAAAAAGCACTTTCTGGGTGAGCAGGTGAGTTTAGGGAGTCACAGGAGGCCTTCAAACTTCAAATCACACCTGGGGAGATTCAGGCTAATTCAGGATAACAGCAAAGGCAGCTGAAGCAGGTCAGTGTTTCTCTGGTGGTAATTGGGGATGAGACGTACACATTGCCGAATAGCTTGAAGCCCCCTCTCAAATTCCTTCAGCATTATTATAGCGAGAGCTGACAGGAGTGCTATAGCTGCATTACGAACTAAAGCATCTGGATGGAGCCGAAAGGTTCCTCTTTCAGAAACTGGTGGGAGCGCGTGCAGGCTGTGCTGCGGCACTGAGATGATTGTCGCTTCATTGTGAATTCGGAGCAGTCGGCTGAAGCTTGGACAGACTGTTTTATGAGTGCACTGAATTCAGTCGGAACGATCACAATTGCTGGCAGAGAAGGACTTAACATGCATGTGAGATTGTCTTATCCATGGAACTAAGCACCTCTGGCCATCGAAAATCTCTGTCAAATTTTCTGGGAGGATGAAAGGAACAGATGTGAATCAGATCGTTCAAAGGCAGGTCCGCCAGTAGACAAATGGGGCAGTTTAAGTCTTGCACAAGTGAGGAGGAGAATTTTCAAGAAACCTAAAACAGAACGGTGGTTGCGTTGAGCAGGACTCGCCACATCGTTGTTTCAGAGTGAGAAATATTCCACCTGCAGCTGAACGCAGCTCGTGCATTTTGAGTTGCAAAGCAGTAAAAGCCCAGGATGTTCTGGCTGAAGTTCCCTCTTTACAGAATAAAGTGGAGGGTTGTCGACCCTTCAAACAGTGGGCCCGTGAGAACGACGGTGAGCATCGGTGTGGATGGAAGAGGGGCGGATGTGCGTTTGGGCACATGGGTAGAAACCCTGTATGAAAACAACCTTTCTTGTCTTCATTCTGATGCACATGAAGCAGCATATCCACTCAGTGGGGACGTTTCATCTCGGTGGGCGCGTATCCTTTTGCTTAGATACTGTATGTAATGTCATCTCTGAGTCATAACGAGAAACTCTGCCTCTGATGATCATGAAAGGGTTAGATGTGCCCTGAAGGAATCTGGTCTGATTGGACAAATAAAATGTCTTTAGTTAAGGGAGCTGGAGACACTGATTGAATGTGAAACAGGAATTATAGCACCAAGGTGAAGTTTTCTTCAAAATCGCAGGAACTGTTAAAGATTTCAAAGTGACAGTCTGTGTTTGTTTCACAAGGCCAGGCCAGGGCCTACTTGTGGAGGAAGGGAAGTTGTCGGATCGTTTAGGGAAATCCTGGAGTCGCGTCTAAAGTGGTAAAGTCACTTCACCTTCTAATGTGATTTTGTTACACTGACAGATTTCTGAAAAATGTCTCGAGCTTGCAGCAGCGTCTGGAAAAGGATCATCACTGTAACATCTGTGTGAACACCAGAAAATACCCTCCTACGGTGTTGCAAAGTTATGACACTCAAACACTTGGTTATCTTGTGATGCCTGGTCTGATTAGTGTGGGCTGGAGATGAATGTCTGATGGTCTTTTGTTTCTTGACAATAAACTGATGGGAGGAAATGTACTCATATGAAAGAAGCAGGTGCCTGTGATGGACATTAACGTCAACAGCCAGCTATATAAGAACGAAAACCACCTAAACCCTGACGGGTTACGTGAGGACGTTTTGCTTTTCATATATGGAGGTCAGCAACTGCTAAAGCTGCAGGTCTGACCGCTACAATCAATCGAGTCTTGGACGGCTGGATGGGTGGTCAGGGTTAGGTTATGACGGGCTTGGGGTGCTCATAACTTCTCTGCGCAGGAGCTGAACCTGGTCAGCAGCCTTCACACTGAGCACCCAGGTGTTGGACTGTAGCTGTGTCTGGTGGTTCGGACCTGGCAATGAGATTGAAAGAGTTGTTCAGCATTGTGGAGCTGCAGAGAAAATCCCCGCAGCCTTCCTCTTCCACCCCTGAGGACGCCTACAAGAATCTAGCAGAGAATTTATATGGATTTTGCCAAAAAAGGAAAACAGTCTTTTTGGTAGCAGTGGACAGCTGTTCACAGAGAGTAGCTGCTCACAACGGTTTTGCGGGTTTTCTGCATCGGCTATGGCAACCAACGTGATCGATGAGGTACTGTGAAGGTTGTTTACAGCTTCCGAAGAAGTGATTACAGACAATGGGAGACGATTTGTCCTCTCAGAATTCACTCACTTTCTAAAGAGTAATTGCATAAAGCAAACGTCTTCATTCTCCTGCCCCTAACGGTGTGGCTGAGGGAGGAGTGCAAGCGCCAAAGCTGCTGATGAAGCAAGCGTGAGGAGCTCTGTCAGCAGAGTGCCTCGTGGTTCTCGCTCAGCAAACCTCATGCCTTTGTTTTGAGAGGCCCTCATGCAGTTTCGAGTTTTACTAGCACAGCTTTCACTGAAGTTTGAGTCATGTGTACAGATTAGTTATCACTGGACCCCGAATACGCAGAACCACTCCTGGTTACACTAGCAGTGAGGGACTTCTAGCAAAGGTGGAAGACGTGGGCAGGTGGAGGGGAGGGGGCGTGTCTAGGGTTAGAAATGTTTACCTGTTAAGTTTATGGATCCAATACCTGCTGTGTTACAAGAGGCGATGCTGAGTGCATGATGTTCACCTGCTTGCCAGAGTAGGAAAAGGTTCCTGCAGACAAGGGGATGAAGGCATCTGCCAAATCCTGAGACGTGGAAGTGAAGGACTCGGACGTTCAGAAACTCTCGCTGTCG
Source organism: Sternarchorhynchus goeldii (assembly GCA_028565775.1). Taxonomy (NCBI): domain Eukaryota; kingdom Metazoa; phylum Chordata; class Actinopteri; order Gymnotiformes; family Apteronotidae; genus Sternarchorhynchus; species Sternarchorhynchus goeldii. The sequence goes on from JAOXYF010000023.1 coordinate 9,764,277, forward strand.
AATGAACCTCTGACTTGAGGGGCTCGCTCACCCTGCACCCACACGCACCCTCTGTGGATGAAGGATGTACTGAGAACAGTACGTGTACAGTTTCACCATCGCTAGAAGTAGGGCTGGGGGATATATCGCAAATATCGATATATTCGATAGTATTTTTTACACGGTTTTGAAAATGAATATATTCGTTATGTCGAGTATGGCGAGGACACGCAGGTTTCTACCTGAGCACATTTAAAACAGTGCACACATCCTGTTCACCTATCTTTTTCTCGCGCGCGCGTCCCCAAGCTCGCGCATACAAACAAACACGCGCTACATTGCCCTGCCGTTTATGCTGCTGTAGCAGTTCTCAGCACGTTGATCATTTTCGCTCATTTCTACCTCTTTGATAACTGAGTAGGTCAACAAGGGACACAAATGAAACCAGTGACGAAGCTTTAATTCCAAAAAAGACCGCCACGGGTCGGCTGTATAGAAGTGGTTTGGCTTTCGCAGGGATGATGCTGAACAGACTAAGTTTTGTGCAAATTGTGTGGTAAAAACGTTGCAACTAAAGGTAACAGCACGACTAATTTATTTCATCATCTCAACCTACACCATCCACAGTAGTTTGCTGAGTCAGTGAAATACCACGATGTGGAGCAAATTAAGACGAGTAAAACCCACTCCTCTGTCGGAGGAAAGCAAACGACACTTTTTCAAAAGTTATACCATATGAGAAGACAAGCAACCGGTGGCAAGAAATAACATCTGCTGTGGCGATCTATTTGGCTCGAGACATGGTGCCATTAAGCACAACGGAGAAAGATGGATTCAGGAGGTTACTTAAAATGATTGACCCCAAGTACGAACTTCCTGGTCGTAAATACTTTACGAAGCAGGCACTGCTTATTGTTATTAATGATTTATTTTCTGTTATTTATGCGTTTTTTACTTGGATATGTCCTACATATGTTTTTTATGTTTGGATCTTGCTTTACAAGATGTACATAGTTACATGTCTGCAGAGTGCATCACATATTTTAGACATACAGATAATTACAGTTAGATAATGTAGCATGTTCCTTATGGTGGTACAAATAAACACTAATCCTTCAACATTATATTTTGTTATGGTTTTCATATCGTATCGTATATTGCTATTTCTTTTAGGCACATCGAGATATGAGATTTTTGGCCATATCGCCCAGCCCTAGCTAGAAGGTCCAAAGGGATCCAGTGGTTCTGAAATACCACCACTGACTGTCAAAACCAAAACTTTGCCAGAACAAGTTGAGGGGTGAGGTACATGGGCTTGAGTTTATGTTCTCCTGATTTATGGTGTCTCACCGGAGCCTTGGAACGATGAAAAGGGTACATTTTTATTTGGTTATTTTGTAGTTTTATATTTAACAGGCAGGAATATAATAGATTTATAGACTGTTGCAAGAACCGGTTTTAGAGTAGTCGAGAGAAAATGGTCTGATAATTCTGGTCCCAGGTCTTTGGAAAACAGTTTTAAAAACATGTTCCTGTTTGGGCTGTTGCATCTTTTTTGCAGCATTGGTTGTGGTCCAAGCTTGGATTATATAAATTAACCCTAAAAACCCCTCCAACGTACACAACAGCAGCTCTCTTGGAATGTAATGGGTTCCCGTTTCAGTAGCTTTGCCGTTTAGCAGGTGGTTACGTGATGTGGTGACGTGGGTGAAGCTGTGAACAAACATCTCGTGTAGCTGCTCTGTTCGAAAAATGTGCTCAAACAGGAGAAGGAGAGCTTATGCGAAGACACTGGCAGGACGCCTCGGCTCTGTGGTGAACGTGGACACACTGGGGATGAAGGCTTGTTCTTGCACACGTTCTCGCACACGTTCTCACACACACCATCTCCAACATGGCTGCTTCCGCATCTGTTATTACTCTTTATTCAGCATTACTGTGTTTCTAATATGTGTAGAGGAATTTGTGTAGAAAAAAACGCTTTTTGTCAGTCTGTTATGCTTAATCTGTCTTTTCCTTCCCTGCTCTCGTTCTCCCCCTCTCTATCCCTGGTGATGGCCTGTTGTGTGTACTGAAGGTAATGAACTGTGCTCTCTTCAGGTTGAAAGCTAATTGCAGTGTGTTCTACAGTCGTTGGCCTCTCCCTCTCCTAGACTCTGACTTATTAACATGCTCAGCTGGTCCTGTAAAACCTTGAACTCATTCACTCACTATGGGGAAACATGCACTATGGCTCCTATAAGAGAGGTGTGTGTGTGTGTGTGTGTGTCGACAGTTTAACTATCGAGAGGTCTCTTGATTGCTGTAACAGTCAAGTGAGAATTAAGGTTCTGTGTGATGCGCCTCATTTGTGTACTGTAAACAGATAATGGCTCATCCTTTACAGTACATTCTATTCTCATGTCAGTTGCTCAATTTAGTAAAATATCTGTCTATTATAAGGCTGGAAAATAATTTTGGTTTGGAAAATGGGCTTGTTTGTCAAATGAGGACAGAACCTGAGGCATGGCTGTCGTCCAGACCACTGCTCGGTCTCTGAGGTTTAACACCCCCACCCCCTCCCGCACTGCTCAGAGAAGATTCTAGAGAGTGAAGTTATGATTCCTGATGGTTAACCTCAAACCAGGCTTGTCCATCCAAAGCGCGCCTGCAGCCCAGAGGAGAGTCTGCCTGATCTCTGCTGGAGAGCCCAGGACAGGAGAGCGATCTGATTGGCTGCTTGCAGGCTGTGGTTGAGATGCTTGTAGAGTAGGGATGGGCATGTTCTGCAGTGATGGCCCACAGCCAGCACCATCCCTGCGTTCGCAGCTCCACTCCTCAACCGACCTTCAGCTGGTGTGAATCCCCCAGGACCATGTGCTCACAGCAGGGGTGAAACTGGGCCAGAATCGACACTTGAGGGTTAGAGGGTAAGGAAGATCTCTCAAACACACTCCCCTCAGCGTAATGGAGGAGGGAGGGAGGGAGAGAACTGAAAGATTAAAACTAGTTGGAGGGAGAGAGAGAGAGAGAGAAAAAAAATCACAAAAGAATTAAAAGAAAGAGAGAAGGAGAAACTGGGAGTGTTCACAGCAGCTCGGCTGACTACTGGCTATCAGGGCCTGAGTCTCTGAGCTGACACCAGTCCTGTTCACCCGCAGGGTGAGACAAGGGAGAGAGCAGCCAGACTGGCAGGAAGAGTGTATGGACAGAGGAATGTAGGTGTTCTTGTTCCTCACGCTTGTGGAGTGCAACACCATTTGTAGTGTTGTTGAGCACTTCTCTATATGAGATCTTCTTTTTAGGCTTTCTCTCGGTCCGTCTCTCCTTCCCCCAGGTTCAGTGGTCGGACGGTCAGGACTATAGAGTTTCTATTTGTGGGTTGTAAAGGTGTTTAATCTGTGGGTCGTATTTATCTTTCTCCATTAGTAAAGGAGTGAGTTGGTGTCTTTTACTTCAGCATGTTTATCTTCAGGAGACCAGACCTCATTATTACATGTCATCTCATCGTCTTGGTCTCCTCCACCCAGGATCTTTAATCATGGCTATAAGCTGGGAAGCAGGGCTTTGTGTTCCTCTCCTGACAGCTGTTTCTGTGTCTACAAGGTCTGTGTTTGTGTTGTAAATCAACATGGTAAGTAAAGCGGTAAAGAGCAGCGAGAAGAGAGGGGTGTGTTTTGTGTGGTTGATAGTGAGAAGGTTCTGGGTGTGTGGGTGGGTGTGAGTGTGGGGGTGCGTATGTGTATCTCAGGAGAGTGTCCGTGTTTGAAATGGCCTTTATTAGTAAATGTCACACTGCAAGGGGGCATAACACACACACACACACACACACACTTCTCAGTTCTGGTGCCCCAAGGGTAGAAGACTCGAGACAAAAGACATTTAAAAAGTGGCCTGGAGACCACAGCCGTTCCCCGTCCAGAGGGGAGGGGTGTGTAAGCAGCTCCTCTGATCTCCAGAGCTGGAGCCTAGTGTTCCTGGCTGAAGCATGATGAAACGTATCTCCAACAGTGTGGCTCCTGTCTGACCTCACTGAACCCACTCTGATGAAAACCACACATACTCTAGTTCTGAAGATCCAACCAGTCTTGCCTATTGCTAATTTGGTCAATATTTTGAATTAGTCGTGTTAACATTTCCAGTTCCTTTTAAACTGGTACTTTTTAGTTATGAATTATTCAAAAACACAGTATGTTCTGAGCATGTTTTCTGTGCAGAAATAACTGCTCTGATCTCCCACGATGTGTGTTACTCCATGGTTGAGTGGAAGGGAGAAGTGTGTTTGCTCTTTGTCAACAGGAGCACAAAACCACACACACACACACACACTCGCACGCTTGCCGTGTGGTTGTACTGGGTCAGTCCGCACTCCTCTGTGATTGGACCGTCTTTGTTCTGGCTGGTGGGCCTCATTTGCATGTGTTCTCTCTGGTCTCTCTCTGGTCTCTTTCTGGTCTCCGTGACCCAGGAAGGCCTAGAGGAAGTGGGCAGGGTTGCTGAGTGACATTTGCTCTGGATAGGGTAATGCTAACCTGTCCGTCACACCGAGGTGGGCGGGGATACATGGCTGCCTGGATGCTGGCTCCACCTACAAGCCTCTGTGAAGCCTTTGATTGGCTATTGATCTGTTCGTAGGCTGACTGTAGGCTGACGCCCCAAAGGATTTTGAGAGTAAGGGAGGCAGGGGAAACCAAGACAAGACTATTAGCAGATGAAATCAGAGGCAGTGAAAATCATGGCTCTGTTTAACCCTCTCCTGTTCAGTCCCTGTAAAAACACAGCAGCTCTGGTTTTGATGTACCGCAAACACACCCACATGCAAAACCCAGACATCATGGATAGTGTTGGCACTGGGCCAAATTGTTTTCTCCATTTGATTCAGTTTCACAATGACATGACAAAACTATGGAAATCACTCTGAACAAGTGACTTGCCGGGTGACGTTAACACAAGGTGCCTGGCTGTGAGTCTGAGTGGGATCAGAAAACTTGGTGCATCAGGAAAACTGAGAAACTTTAGTTGTTGGCTTGTTTTTTTGTTTTTGTTTACTTATTCATGGCAAATGCTGTTTAACAGATTGGATAAAATGTTGAATTTGGCTTTGTGCACTGATGGTTAGAGCTGACAACACCACGAATAAGTGCATTACGATTAGCATTTGAAATCTTATGAACGGGTGCTTTTGAAAGGCCTGGGAAAAAAATTAAACTGAAGAGCTTTTGGAATGTCAACACTGAAACGAGACTTGGACAGAGGAGCGAGCTGGGGGTGGGGTATGTAGAGGGTATGAGTGGTTGGGGGTGGGGTATGTAGAGGTTGGGGGTGGAGCATGTAGAGGGTATGTAGAGGTTGGGGGTGGGGTATGTAGAGGGTATGAGAGGTTGGGAGTGGGGTATGTAGAGGTTGGGGGTGTGTATGTAGAGGGTGTGCGAGTGGTTGTGGGTGGGGTATGTAGAGGTATTTCCAGTTTGGCCTTTCTTATTGCTGGCTATTTAAAGAAACTGTTTCCAAATGCCAAAAGTCTCTACATTCACC
>JAOXYF010000023.1:9816396-9832893 GCA_028565775.1 Sternarchorhynchus goeldii
TTGATAAAGGCGAGTGTGGAAGCACGGACTCCGGAAGAAAGGTCAGTTCACACGACGGTCCTCTACTCTAAACCCCCGCCCAACCCTGACCCCCCCCCCCCAACCACGACTCTGAGGTGTGAGGGACACCAGGTTGCTATGGAAACACGTACCAGGAGATTTTTCACCAGTTCCTTCACGTTGGCTGCTGTCTCTGTAGACTGCTTGCTGCTGGACGCCAACTTGATCAACGTGGACAGGAAGTTCCTGCACTTTTTAACGTTTTCTAAGGTTTCCTGTGAACGCACCGGTGAAAACAGACACAGGTGTGAGTGAGTGTAAGCAGAACAGTTATAATAAACACACTGTACTGAGATGCATTTTCATGGCATCTTCATGGAGATAAAACAATAGCGTTTCAATGTTAGAATACCCAATATTCAGTTACAGGGACGCAAGTTTTCGAAGGAGATGAACAACACATTAGCGCACAGCAGTAGAACACTCTCTCACCGCGGAGACAGGAGTGGGCGGGGCTCCGCCAGGGGCCGTCCCCGCCTGGCCAGGGGGAGGCGTGCCAACGGGGGGCGTGGCTGTGCCACCTAACATAATAGTGTTCTGCAGAGTAAATAATCGCATATGGAGGTGTGAGCCACATTCCAGCCGTGTCATAAGAGGGTTAAACTCAGCCTCAGTTAAATGTTATTTGACCCTTATAAAGCTACTTTAGTGGCTCTCAATAGCAGCCATAAAACAGCTCGTTAAGCAACATTAATTGGCTGAAGCGTTCGCACAGGTGTGCGGCTCCCGGGCTGGGGAGCAGGGGATTGGTGGAGGGATGGCAGACCTGCAGGACCGGAGGCCTTTGGAAGGGAGCGGTGGCCTGGCCTGCAGCAGCAGAAACTGGAGGGCCCTGTTTGATCATCGTGGTGGGAGTCACCTGTCGTGTAATGATCGGGGTCCCGGGGGTCTGGAGGATGAGATCAGCATGAGACAACATCACGGGGAGAGAGAGAGAGAGAGGGAGGGAGGGGGGGAGAGAGAGCGAGAGGGAAAGCTAGAGAAAAAGAGATGGAGAGACCAAGGGAGAGAAAGAGGGAGAGAAGGAGAAAGACAGAGAGGGAGAGAGACAGAAAAGGAGAGAGACAGAGAGGGAGAGAGAGAGAGAGAGAGAGAGCAGAGCTCTGTCATACTTGTACTGAGGTAATGTGAACAGGTGGACTGCTGGTGGGTGTGGTGGGTCGCGTTGCCATGGCGCCCTGGGACTGAGCTTGCATCTGGGCCAGTGTCTGCTGATGGATCATCAAAAGCTGACCACCCTCACTCCGCACGAGGACCATCCCTACACACACACACACACACACACACACACACACACACACACACACACACACACAACAGTCCAGACTGCGTGCTTAGCTTTGCTGGCCTTGCTTACAAAGCCTCTGTTTAAGTCTCTTCTCAGTGCCACTCAGTTTTAACAAGCTTCAGTACGCTTCCTTGACCACTGCACCATCCTGCACAGAGCCGACCGCACGCGCTCAAACACCAGGCACACAGAACCGACCGCACGCGCTCAAACACCAGGCACACAGGACCGACCGCACGCGCTCAAACACCAGGCACACAGGACCGACCGCACGCGCTCAAACACCAGGCACACAGAACCGACCGCACGCGCTCAAACACCAGGCACACAGAGCCGACCGCACGCGCTCAAACACCAGGCACACAGAACCGACCGCACGCGCTCAAACACCAGGTACACAGAACCGACCGCACGCCCTCAAACACCAGGCACACAGAACCGACCGCACGCCCTCAAACACCAGGCACACAGGACCGACCGCACGCCCTCAAACACCAGGCACACAGGACCGACCGCACGCCCTCAAACACCAGGCACACAACCAGTGTGCAAACAGCATCACACCAGCTTTTGCCCCAGACTGGTGAAGAACATGCTCTTCCCTGCACAGAAGAGGATCTAGTCTTAAAGAATAAACGAGAAAACTACCATCCCAGACCGGAATAAGAGGAAACGCTCATCATGCTTGGACTCAGCTGGGACTTCTGGAGATGAGGACCCTAAAGTTTTAGCTCTCCCACGGAGCCCTGCATGAACCTTCACATCTTCAGAGCTGGTGACATTGTTCAGATATTTCTATCCAAAACGACAAATCAGAAACCATTGCAAATGACTCAAACAAATGTCTATATTCATTTCTTAGTCTTCAAATCACAAGTTAATAGACGATGGCCGCTCGCGCTCTGTTGTGAGCCTGCACAATAGCTGTACTCCACTAATGGAAATTCGCAGGTAGCACGAGGGACTCGTCGCTCATCTTTATTACGAACATGACGTTAGTGCCGCTCTGTGTTTAGCGGCAGTCAACCAGCCTTTTCCACGCACAAAAATCGCGCGCTCAATGTTATACGCCGCGCGGAAAAGCTTGGACCTTTGTCCTGGTGTTCTGGACGCGCGTCAGTCAGCACTATCTCCTGCAGCTCCGGCGCCAAGCACAGCAAACACGATAACATTCGTCCGGCGCAGATACAGGGGTGCGTCACTAGAAATGCAACTGACAGGAATCGCGCTGTTGTCAAAGGAGGTGGCGCAAGTTTAGGTGGAAGTTTTATTGTAGTAAACTTTCATTTGTTAGTTCATCTCGCATGAGTAAACCATTCGATTCAGTTGCAAAATTAATATGCACATAAGATAACGAGTGTGTTCGATGTTATATACTTCAAACCAGCGCTACTAAAACACTAATCACCAGAACTACATTTGTTTAACCTGTCGCGAGAAACTGATAGACAAAAATTGATAGTTTTTCCCGTTACCTGGCGGAAGCTGTATGTTCTGCACGTTTGGCTGGCTCTGCGCAGGAGGCGGAACCCTTGGCGCCAACACGTGCGGGACTATCGCCCGGATCCCGCCAGCGCTGGAAGTGATGGTCGTGGGCGCGGAAGTTCTTGTCATATTCTGCAGAAGCGGGACTTTTCCGCCGCTTACCGTCGTATTTGTTGTTCCAGGGTGAAGGGCGGTTTGCATGGTTTGCCCGAGAGACCGATTACCTGTGCTCGTGACAACACCTGATGTAGGCGCCTGAGCCGTCGTCTGAATAATAGTTTTTGGTGAGGCTGTCTTGTTAATATGGACCTCTGAACTTAAGTGTCCCGTCGTACTCGCCGCGGGTGCGTGTGCAGCGTTCACTCCGGCGGTCATAACTGAGTTGTTCGGTGCTGTCACCGTACACGGTGTTTGCATAGGCGGCCTCACGAGTGTAACAGTAGGTCCGGTGCTCAGACAGGACGTCTGTGCCGAGATCACAGCTGAAGTGACAACATTCTGCGTGTTCATTAAAGAAGCGTGAATAACAGTGCTGGAGGATCCTGTAACTCCAGAGCCAGGTCCGTTATTTACAACAGTGACCGCGGGTGACACGGCGCTACTACAATTGCTGGAAGATGTGTCGGAGAAAGCGCCAGCATTTCCTGAACTATGAGAGTTTACGACCGCGCTACTTCCATTCAAAGTTGGGATTCCCGAAGCGTCTTTTTGGCCACTGTCTGGTCCGTGGCTCGGAGTGGATGTTACTGAAGGGTTTCCGACTCCGGTCTTGACATTGGCGGGCGAGCCCGACCCTGGAGCCGTAGTTGAACCCGGGGTCCTTTTATTGTGAATGACTCCCGTCGGTATTCTGGCCCCTTTTGCGACAGAAACAGACGACAAAGAGTAAAACTGTCAGCTCTTTCTTACACATAAGAGTGAGAGAACGATCCCTTTCCACTAACTAAGAAACGGGAAGGAGAAAATCAAAAAACAACGCGAGCAAAACTAAAGCAGCGACTACATCTTACCTGCTTTTACAACCTCTCGTGCAAGTCCCATTTTGTTGTCCTGGATATTGGCGTTACCGATCACAACAGAAGCGACTCTGTGGTTGGCGGCAGGCTGGACCCTGACCGGCGCGTTACCGTGACCTGACCCCGTGAGCTCGGACTCTAAAGACCCTACTAAATCGCTGACTACTTTCTCGTCCACCTCCGTGTTAAAGAAAACATCGTCCAGCAAATCGGAGCCCGCCGCCATCTTTACTCGGCTACGCTCGGACGTAAGACGCATGCGCCGATTGGATAACGCGTCGTTGACATCGGCTTCCGACGGATTCTGATTGGTTGGTTCAACATTTGACTTGGACAAATGGCTGAAACGTACAGTACGGAATAGTTAGAGGGAGGTGCGGGTCGGTAGGGCAGCAGAGTAATCACTTCTGTGATACGGTTCTCTGATCAAAAAACTTGCCCGTCAGATAGTATTTCGACCCACTTCTTCCTTGACTGTACTTATAGCATTGTGTAAAGGCAGAAAACGACTTTACGGTGTTATAACTGAGTTCAAGATGGCTGCGATGTGCCCCCCCCGAACTGTCCGTTTGCAGTTAGACCTGTGATGACCGAATGTGTGGCGCCGCAGCACGCAGGAACACCGACCAAACCGACCGGTTTGTTTCCCCCCCGAACTGTCCGTTTGCCGTTAGACCTGTGATGACTGTGTGTGTGGCGCCGCAGCACGCAGCAACACCGACAAAACCGGTGTGCGCACAGACGGACAGCGCGCGCCGATAACGGAGAGATGTGTCCGGTTTGAGGGTGGCGTTACGCGGACAGTTGCTTTTGAAACATCATGCTCGGAAATAAATGGTTTTCATGATCCGTTCACAGAATTGTCAACATGATTGCTGCTTAGAGCAATGTTGTAATTTGATGGCGGAAACTAACAGTGGGGTAAACAAACTAGGAAATCAAGACGTTTTTCGGGATTAATATAGATTTGTATTTTAGAACAGAATCCAATACAAAAGTCGCGTGAATGTATGTCACATTTGTTCTTTTAATACCTACAAATTAATGTGACAGTCAGTTTCACAGCAGTGCAGTAGCCTGTGCTGTTAGGCTGTAGCTGAGCACGACTTTAGACCACGAAGATGACTCACTTTTAATTGCAAAGTACAGCCATACCGTTACATCGTTGAATGGCACGCAGAGAACCACAAAATACACTTGGTTAATTACCCTGCCATGAATCTGAAGGGAGTTTAGATCCCTAAGCCTGAATTCATTGGGCTCTCTGAACTTTTGAACCACGTAGAAAAAAAAATTTTCGTTTAAACATCAACTTATAAACTGGGTTCACCTCCTAGACGTTCAGAAGCACTTTGCACATCTGTTTAAGGAAATGTCCTCTTTGGAAATCGTGTTCTACACTGAGCGTTTTGTTTCATCGGCATTTTAATTCGATCGAAGTTAACAATATAAACCAGGGTGGGACCACGGTGGTTGTTGTGACTGCTGCTCAATATCAGATTCATCTACCCTCATTTGAAAGAATATTGTGCTCAGAGTTTCTGCAGAACAGCGCAGTGTCTCCACAGAACGCTATTGCGTCGGTTATAAATCCATGTCTAGGAATCTATTTTATTTTTTATCAAGGGTTTGATGTAGTTTTTTCAAGGAGAACACAGGCTATGACGACTTTGAACAACTGGGACGCTACTCTAAAATGTATAACGTGCGTCAGGTGTATTTGGTGCGCACTCCATATGGATGTGCGCTACGGTGGGATAAACCGTCAGAGCAGTGGACCCCCTCGCGCCAAACTACACCCTGGAACTCAGCGTGTTGGCCACGCCCACCGGAGCGTGTCGGAATACAAAGCAGGTGTAAGAACGCCAATGAAAGGGGCGTGGTTTGGCGCCCCAGGGTATTACCTATAAATTACCCAGTTTTGGCGTTTCATTTTTAGAACTTGTTGATGCGTCTTGGAGAGGGTAATGTGATCAGTCTACATTAAAGGTTGGCGTATTCTACAAAACGATTTGTGTTTGAACGGGCCGCTTTTCGCGGAAAGCTTGCTTTGGGCGACAGGTTAAATCTTCAAACATGAGCACGGGCACGCCGTACATCGGTAGCAAAATAAGTCTAATCTCAAAGGCTCAGATTCGCTACGAAGGAATATTGTACACGATTGACACAGACAACTCCACTGTGGCCTTAGCTAAAGGTAGGTTTGTCTTTTGTTTAACCAAAAGCTCAAGTAGGTTGGTTCAACAAACTCGTGCGCGTGGCTTTCGTGCACGTGGAGTTCGTAAATCTCTACGTTTTTTTTCTCGTTATGGTGGTAACGAAATATGTCATCAAAGCCTCATGGATTTTCTGACGTGCTTCGAAGACCACTTAAATTAACTTTGCCCTTCTGAGGAAAGTTCTTAAGCCTGTGTTTATTTACATGATGCATGACCTAATGAATATTGTGTTGTAACTGGTCAGTGAGGTCCTTTGGAACGGAGGGGAGACCCGCAGAAAGGCCAGTTCCGCCTAGGGATGAGGTTTTTGATTACATAATCTTCAGAGGGAGTGACATCAAAGACATAACTGTCTGTGAGCCGCCCAAGCTTCACCACGGTTTGCCCCAAGACCCTGCAATTGTTCAGGTATCATTCTTCACCTTTTGTCTCCTTGTATCAAATAATGTGGCTTTTCCTCCTGATGCTTTTAACTTTTTGTCTCTCCTTGCCTCTGCATTCCAGTCCTCAGTGGGAAGCTCCTATGGCTCACAGGGAGCCTACAGTCCCTACAGAAGCATGATCCCATCCTACAACCAGCTAGCTGCTAGCTCTCTGCTCAGCCAGCAGTATATGGCTGCCCTCGGCCTGGGTAAGGGGCAGATGCCGGGGTCATGCCTGATGGTGACTCTGTGGGCCTCGGGTCTGTCAGGCTGATTGTTCTGCTGAACATCAGTGGCTCTGCTGTTCATTCCTTTTGGTTCATGCTAAGGTGTAAAAGCAGTTATGGTGCTGCAAGATTTTGTGCATCTGCTGTACATAAAATGTGCTCTTGAGCTGAACCTGAGCTAGATGTACAATTGGTGTTAAATTCCAGGATGTTTGTTTCTGTGGTGACCGTGCATAGTGTGCTTGTCTGTTTAATTTTTGTTTGGGTGGTCGGTGGTTTGACCTGGCAGCGGGTCTGCACGGGCACCTGAGGAGGGGTCCAATGGTTGAGCAGGCCGTCCAGACGGTGCCTCTTGAGAAATCGGCTCCAAAGAAAAGCTTGCTCACATCGCAACAGCAGGTGCGGGAGAGTGTCGGACCACAGAGATCCAGCAGGGGGAGCCCTCAACCACGCAGGACTGCTGACCTCGGAAGTACGCTCACATTTACCTTTTGCTGTTAAGGAGAGTTAAGTAACTTCCAAAGGTTCTTTAAGAAATGGCCGTTATACTGCCATCTAGTGGTCTGAATGGTTCAGTTCATGTACCAAATTACTTTAAACATGGCTGCCTCCATGTGAGGAACCTCCTCAGTGTGGCGCAAACTGGTTTGTTTGAGGTTTTCAGAACGAGCTGACCAATCTCATGAGCTGCACTTTTGTGGGAAAGTTTAATCAATTTTAGTGAAGCGCACGTGGTGTCTGTCGTCGTGGTGGTTTACACCTACTAGCCTACCTGTTATTGTGTTGACGTGATCTTCATCCTCTGTAGATGCTTCAGCCTCTCAGCAAGGTGATCAAGGGACGAGCCGAGCTAACGACGAGAACCGGCCTCCTCAGAGGAGGAGACAAGGTGGCCATCCCTTCCTAAAGACTTTAAACCCGATTTTATGGCCATACGAACATCTGTTTTCTGCGCAGCCAACCGCAGGTCTCGGAATCGTGGACGAGGTCAAATCATCGTAGGAAACGCCAAGCCCACGACCCTTCAGTTCGAGTCGGACTTTGATTTTGAAACGGCTAACGCCCAGTTCAACAAGGACACCCTTGCGAAGGAACTTCAGGACAGCCAGACTGTCAAAGGTAACCATGTACCTATTTGCTGGCAGGATTGCTGGCTGTGGCTGTTTTAAAGCCTTGCTCTCTCCATGCAGACACGGAGGAAGTGAAAGCAGACCCTGGGCAGGTGGTCGGGGAGAAGGATGGACCAGAGCCCGACGACCTCCAGGGCCAGAAGTGCTTCTACAACAAAGCAAAGAGTTTCTTTGACAACATCTCATCAGAGCTCAAAGCCAGGTATTGTGCACTCCACACAGGCATCCTAACCTCATTTAAAAGGTGAGGTCATTTGCTCTGCTCATCTACCCCTTTTTTTTTTAGACGTACAACGTGGGCAGAAGAACGCAAGCTGAACGTGGAGACGTTCGGAGTGCCAGGCCGCTTCCTGCGGGGCCGTGGCTTCAGGGGTGGTTACCGAGGGCAACGCGGCAGGGGGATGGCTCGGCGTCTTGCCCCCCAGCCGGCAGTGGGTAGTGGCAGGCTCTGAGGCTGGGTGAGTGCCTGCCAGCACTTGCCCTTCAATTCAGTGCTCATGCTTTGGGGCACTAATTGGAGAGCAAACTGTGTAGCTTCAGGACCTGCGAGGCCTCAACAGGATTTAACCTTCTGCAGTGTGTTCTGGGTGTTGAACCAAAGCTTTTGCATTATCCCAGAGATAATGTGGTCAAAATGTAGGCTAGTCTCATGCCTGATGCAGCCAGGATTTGAGGAGGGGGAGGGGTGTAATAATGCACATGACCGCTCTGTCTCCTTTTATGCATTTGGTCCGTATTATAGTCCTAGTGTTTGGGGTAAGACCACCAATTCAACCAAGGCAGAGCTGCTTTAAATCTCCTCCACGAAATCAAACGCACTGTGAGGATGATGTGGAATCTGCTCTTGATCAGGAGGTGGGTGGGACGGCTCCAGCCGCCGTGCCCAGCGATGGCCTACTCGGACCGTGTCTTAATTTGCTCGTTTCTTCTCTTGCAGATGCCTCATCAGACTGAAGCCACCAAGTGGTTTGTGTAAATACTTTATTTATTTTTATGATGAATCTAATTTCAGTTGAGACCCACCGTCTTTCAACTGTAACCACTGTTTAAACCAGTATAAACGTTTCTTTTTCCCTTTTACCTCCAACCCAAACCCCCCCCACCCCCTCCTATTGGCCTGTGCACTATTTCTGGTGCTCTGTTGTCCAACACGCGATATGAAGTGTTGCACGGACACTTAAATGCACTTTACCTCAGTCATGTTGGTTGATTTCCAACCAAAGCACTTTTTGTTTCTTCTGATGTAAATTACTGGAGCTGCCAGATGGGAGTTTGATGATGCCGGGCTTTGGTATATGGTCCCCGAGTATTGACTGACTACTTTTTTTCTTTTCCATTTTTTTTCCCTTTATTTTTTGATTAAACTTTAATGGGGACTTTGTACAAAAAAAAACCATTAATAAAATGGGGACTGGTTCATTAAGGTGGTGTTGTGGTGTTTGCTTGGAGCTCCATCATGCAGTTCCTAGTCTCTTCTTCTTCTCGGTCTCTTCCTTTTCTTTCTCAATGGCCGACACGATCTCTTCTACCTCTCTGGGTTCCAAAATCTGGGGACGGAAGCAAAAAGGTGAGGTGGGGAGTGTGGCTGGGTCATGGTGGTCTGGGGCAGAGCAAACGTACCTTCATGACTTCACCTCTCTTCATTGTGGCGAGTTCAATGTTCTTTGCTCCAGCCTGCACCACCTGGAAGGAGCAATCATGCATCATCGATCTGTTCTTATGCTGTAGTCGGGGGGGAACCAAACATGGATTGGGTTCAAGTTGCAATGCTTAAGCCTCTGCTCTCGCTTATTCAAGCAGTCCAGTATACTCTAGGTCTACATACCAACCATGATCTCATTCAAAAAAGCTGTCTGTTCTAATTACAAGAATCGCAGGCAAAATAAAACCGATTTGGGAAGCTGCTTCTATGCTGTGTGAAGATGGATGTAAACAGTTAAAGGTGTGGTGTAGCTGAGCGTTGGGCCATTTGCATCTGTACCTCTAAAAGTGCTCGGACAGCCAGTTTCAGGGCTAGCTCATCAGACTCCATGTCTTCCTCTTTATAGTTTTTCTCCAGGAACTCACGAACAGTTTTTGCTGATCTCCCAATGGCATTGGCCTTAAACAAGACATGCAGTCAGTTAATTGCAATGAAATCCAAAGAGACTAGAGTTTAATGGGTTTCAAGAACTGGATTTGGATGGAGTCACTGGAATGAGTGTTAAAGGTGTGATGCACTTGTTCTTGGTTTTAGGTTCTTTGTTGTACAGCACCGGTCAAAAACTTGGACACCTAATTGAATGTGTGGTTTTTGTAGCTTTAACTTCATATGTATCATGATTTGAAATTTACTCTCTGGTTTTCATTTAGAACTTTAGTTCCTCACCCTTCATGCGTGAGAATTGTCAACTGATTGAAAAGCATCACAGGTTGCTGCCTCGTGAAGCTGGAGAACACCAAAGTTTCAGTGCAAAGCTGTCAAAGTACAGAGTGGCTACTTTGAAGAATTTAATCTAAGATGGTCAATACACAGTATAATTGAATTATTTGTTTTTGCTCTGTTTTTTCTTTTCTAAAATGCCAACAAAACAAAAAGGTGTGTCCAAACTTTTGACTGGTGGAATATGACTTCTTATAGAAAGTTTTTGAAGGAACCTGGGATGAAAAGCATACAAGCCACCCCTACCTTCCAGGCATGGTATGTTCCAGATGGGTCAGTTTGGTAGAGGTTGGGCGTACCATCATTGTCAAAGCCAACAATTAGGGAAGAAATCCCAAAAGGCCTTCGTCCATTACTCTGAGTATAACGCTACACACACAAAATGGATACAAGACATGCCACAGATTAAGGGATAGTAATATACTATTTTGGCTCAGTTTATGTAGATTATCAAGAGATGTTACCTGTTTAAGACTTGATATGTAACGGGTGATGTACTCTACAGTTACAGGGTCCTCAACGGTGAGTCTGTGACTCTGACATTCTACTCTAGACCTGTTGATAATGATCCTCGCGTCTGCAGTCAGTCCTGTAGATCCGGAAATGCACTGCTGTTATCGTATTAGTCACATGAATATGGACAGAACAACTAACGCGAGCCCACGACCTTATAGTGGCTACACCGTGACATTACGAGAGAGGCCAGGGTTAGAAGGGACTGAGTTAGATAATTGCTTACCCGCAAATGCCATGAACACATTATCATCCAGAGCGCAAATTTTGCGCACCGTCCTGTCGTCCTGAAGCATCGCCGCGGATTTCTTCTCCACCCCGAGTATAACGATATGTTTGCCTCGTATTCCAACCTACAATTTACCATGTAATTTTTATTACACTAGTTCAAACCTCCGGGACTCTTTTCCCATTCAGGGGCGTGCACGTCCAGTAACCTGTCATAATGCATATTTTGAAAACCACTACGCCGGTCTGTTGAAACTTTTAACCATTAAAAACTGCAAACGTGGGGTCTTTAGTAATGGCGTTAATTAGCGTCACGTTTACTCACTGCTGTAGAGCCTTTCTTGACAGCTTCTTGCGCGTATTCCACCTGGAACAGGTGTCCGTCCGGAGAGAAGACTGTGATGGCTCGGTCGTAGCTCATTCTTTATTGTACTTTTATCACCTTTTGTTGTTTTCACAATTGTTTCGGGACGATCCGTTTGCTCTCCACCTTTAAAAAAGTAAAAGTGAAACTGATCCGACTGAATGAAACGGCGAAATCTCAGCGCCTCCCTCCGATCGCGAGGTGTAACTGTGGACAAGAGATAAAACGCGATCTGCGTCGTTTGCGCTGTACCACACACGTACCTGTCGTTGTGAATCAGCAGTTGTGTAACAGTAGAGAAACTAGTGGTTCGCTGGAACAAATTGGAGTATACCAAGAGTGGTAGGTGCTGCCTCCATCAATCCGACTGGGAATGTCATCATCGGTACTACTGACGCAAACACTGCCTGTCTTCCCCTTTGAATCAAGATCTTCGTTGTTTTGAAAGCTCTTTGACTCTGGACATATTTGGGGACTTGACAGTTAATTGAACAACAGACGCATCCAGAGGACATGACACCCCCATTTTTTAGCGGAACGACAAATCCTACCAGGTTATGTGATAAGAGCTTGAAAGCAAGATAATAAAAATAGAAATAAAATAATTCTTATATAGATCTGTGCATTTTTGTTCTAAGATAAACACTATGTCAGTCGCTTTTTCGTCTACACGTCCGAGGGGGAAGGGAGAAGTGACTCAACAAAGGATTCAAAAGGTAATTGAGCTGCCGCGCGACGTGCGGACGGGAACGTTTTCAGCAGAACGAGCGCAGAAAAGCCGTCGGTGCCAAATGGTGGAAACGTGTGAGCATCAACGACTGATGTGGCAACCGGTCCGCGCTGGTAGATCGCGGGAATTCGCCTGTTTGTAGTAGTATTTTATTGAACTATCTGCGTCACCGCTGTATTAAAAGCTAATTATTGTATATTTATATTTTATATGTATATATATTTTGCTTTTATGTCACATTTAATGATTACGCGTGATCGTTCATAAGCGAGTTGTCATGTGCTTC
Source organism: Sternarchorhynchus goeldii (assembly GCA_028565775.1). Classification (NCBI taxonomy): domain Eukaryota; kingdom Metazoa; phylum Chordata; class Actinopteri; order Gymnotiformes; family Apteronotidae; genus Sternarchorhynchus; species Sternarchorhynchus goeldii. The sequence continues at coordinate 9,828,787 of JAOXYF010000023.1, forward strand.
ACATATATTATTGTTAAGTGGTGAAACGGTGGCAAATTGTCATTCGTCACGGAATTACGTTATTTGTTAATATAATTATCCCACTAGTTGTCTTTGTTTAAAAAATAGACCACTTTATTAAAGACTTCTGCGTGTATTAATGCATAAAGCCTCGGCGGTGGTGAACACGTAGGTCGCACACGTAGATCTCCCAGTGAAGGATGGACACCTAGGATAAAGTGCGCGAGCTGTACGGATCTTTGTTGGCGCTGGAAACGTGCCGCCGTTATTCCCTCTGGCCGGTTAACGTAGGCTACGTTGTCTTTGTGATGTCAGACTGAATCGTTCTTCTAACCGACGACAGCAGTGACTCACACTCTGCTCTTCTCGAAGTCGTGACGACGCTCTTTCGGGATCTACTTCGGAGTGACCTAGTTTGATCAGAGAGAAATCGCGATTAAAAAACAAAACAAAAAAAAAACCCGTCGCGCTCGTAGACTGACGTGAAATGTTTAGCTGAAAATATATTGATGTACGATTAGTTTACTAGTGGGCTGTTTTTTTTTCTATCACAAAAGATGCTGGATGAAAACCATCAGTTGATACAGTGTATTATGGACTATCAGAGCAAAGGAAAGACCGCTGAATGCACACAGTACGTATTATCTATTCTTACTTTAACGTCTATTAATTCCCAATGTAGTGTGTATGTGTATTATTTATATATATATGATGAAGTTATGAAAGGCGCGATTTGGGATTTTAGTCCATTTTATTGTATTTTGTTTGATTAGGTATCAGCAGATATTACACAGAAACTTGGTGTACCTGGCGACTATAGCAGACTCCAATCAGAACATGCAGTCGCTGTTACCCGCGGTATGATTTCAATGATTAAACAACATTTTTCTTTCTTTCTTTCTTTCTTTCTTTCTTTCTTTCTTTCTTTCTTTCTTTCTGTCTGTCTGTCTAACCAGCAACTTCAAAAACGACACATAATTAAACCAGCATGTTAGGTATATCCCACAAGAAAAATGACCTGTGGAAGGAATGGAAACTACCTTCCCTCTCTCTTTCTCTCTGCCCATGTCTGTCTGTCTCACCTCCTGTCTCCCTCTCTCTCCCTTTCCTCCTCCGCCCTTCTCTTTCTCTCTCTCTTTCTGTCACTTAGCCACCAAACCCCAGCATGTCTCTGGGCGCAGGGGGTGTAGGTGTGAGTGCTGGAGGCCAGTCTCTCCACTCCCAGAATAACCTGAACGAGAGCGCAGGTCTGGTCATGCCTCCTACATCACTGATGCAGACGCAGCTGAGCAATGGTGAGGCCCTACGAAGCTCCCACACCTGTCTCTCTAAGTGCCCACTCGTCTGTCTGACTGCCAACCTGTCTCTCTGCCATGTCTCTCTAACTGCATGTCTCTCTAACTGCATGCTGTCTCCCACTCTGCACGTTAACCATATGTCACCTAAGACCTGTTTTTCTGTCTCCTCCGTCTCTCTCTCCGTCTGTCTTTCTCTCTGTTTCTCCATCTGTTTATCTCTTTTCCAATATCCATTACATGACTTGATTCTCTCATTGCTGGTCTCAGTCAATGACCGTTTCTCTCCACTAAATGTTTGCGCCCAGTTATTGGCGTTTCCCTTTTTGTTGTTGTTCTTGTTGTTATTGTTCTCTAGACATCATGGTTTACTGATGAACTGAATGTGTGACGTTGTGTGCATACCTTGTGCCTTACCCTGACTGGACGGTTGCTTGATTGTGAGTGTGTGTCGTTAGGCCCAGGCCACGCCCCCATGCAGCACCAGCAGCCGCAGCAGCAGTCCGTGCTGGTGGCAGGCTCCGCCCCCTCCATGAGCCTGCCCTCCAGTGGGCCTGGCTACAGCCACCCCCCTGTGACCTCGTCTCAGGGCACGCCTCTCCAGGGGCAGGGGGGATACCCGCCCAGTGCCACCCGCACCAACCTCAACATGCAGTCCAGCCAAGGTGAGCCCGCGAAGCGCTTGGCTGTCAGTCACATGCGATGGAGGCAGGCGATTGGACGAGATGGGGGAGAGAGGGGGGTGGTGCAGTAAAGGGCGGGTTTAGGAAAAGAGAGTGTGGAAATGATTAGGAGAGAGCGGACACGTTGTTCCAAGCTGAAGATTATATATGGCATATTATATATATGTGGCATGTTTGAGCATGTAGCACTCTGTGTTCAGGGCTGTCCCCGATATCTACCCACCAGTGTGTACGTAAATACCACTTTCACATTGTTGCATTAGAGTTCCTGTTGTGCTTGGCTAAGAGGTTGAATACATTCAAGTTCCTGTTGGGTAAGAAGTTGAATACATTAGAGTTCCTGTTGGGTAAGAGGTTGAATACATTAGAGTTCCTGTTGGGTAAGAGGTTGAATACATTAGAGTTCCTGTTGGGTAAGAGGTTGAATACAGCAGATGAAGACAAACGCATTCAGTTCATCACTCAGAATTTGTCCCTCCCCCCGCTGTTCAATTATTTATCCTCCTCCGCTCTCAGGGTTCCTTGACCTTTGAACCCACCTCCGACATGGACACCTTTTGTCCCCTGGCTGTCGGCATTTCCTCTCTCTGCTGACCCTTACCCTGGCCTGGCTTCTGCTCTCTCCCACAATTCCCCTTCAAGTTTGGTTTGGATTTTAGTTTTTCCTCAGCACTTTACATCCCTCCAGCTGGCAGTCCTTCTCCGCCCACCTGCACGATTTCTCTTGACTGGAATACTTTTTTCACCCCTCCATGTTCTGATATAATTGGTGTTTGTATGACTGTCATGCGTGTGTGTGTGTGTGTGTGTGTGTGTGTAATGTATGTGGTATCATTCCCTCCACCATTCCTTGTAGTTTCTTTGATGCATCAGCAAGGTGTGGTACCCCATTACCCCTCCTCCCAGAGCGGGGGGCAGCACTACCAAGGCCAACAGGCCATGGGGATGATGGGACAGGGTAACCAAGGCAACAACATGATGCCCCAGAGGCAAATAGGAAGCTACCGCCCAGCACAGCAAGGTAAGTGACTGATCACCCCCCCCCCCCAGCTTCTATTGGGTGTGGTTTGTTGCAGATGTGTTTATGAGACATAGACGGTGGTTGGGCGATGGATGCAAGAACATGTATGAGCCTGTAGGAACATGTAGGAACATGTAGGCTAGGGTTAGCATTAGCTAAACAGCTACTGGCCTGCTGCTGTGCGAGGCCTTACCTTTGATCACGAGATCAAAAGTGCACTCCAAGCGGATAATGTGCTGATGATGTTATGATGGAGCAAATGTGTGTAAATGTGAAGCTAATTGGTTTGGATACCTGGGAGAGTTGGCAGCTCGGTTAGGAATGGAAGTGATGTGGGAAGAAATCAACAGAGATCAACAAACCTGGACTCCATCTCATCTCACAGCGCCTCGCCACAGACAGTTTCTTTCTCCTCAGGGCTCTCTGACTTGCCCCAGTGTGTTGATATAAAGTAGTTATGTAAGTTTGTTGATGGCGTAAAGGATGAAGAGGCTCTATCTTGGCTGTTTGATGGAACAGCTAAAAAAACTCTTCTAATGCAACATCTCACCACTTTGGATGTCGTTATCACTGATAATATCTGGAATTGCAGTCAATACAAAAGTGCTTTTCTAAGAGTTCATACAAGTGGACAACACAATGCATCAGTTAAAGGCTCTAAACAATAATTGTGATGTCTCTGGATTTTCAACAATAAATCAAAGAATTTTGAATAATGTATTGCAAAGAATTCATCAGCAGTTTTATCCTAAAATAGAATATGGAAAATTGGATTGTACACAAATCGGTTAATGCATGGGATTATTTTGTGACTGTGTTTCATCGATAAGACAGTTCAACTGCATTTTAATTGATATTTTATTGCGTGTATCACAGCATACGTGGATCAGTGGGTCACATGACATGACTGTTCACTCCATGCTCACTTTCATGAGTTGTCACTTGTTGGTGACGCGATGCACAGCTGTGTCATGGGTCACAGGACTTTTACAGATCTTCCGATACCCAAAAAGCACTCACCTCGCAATTTTTTTACATTTACATTTATGGCATTTAGCTGACGCTTTTATCCAAAGCGACTTACAATTGTGACTGAATACATCTTGAG
>JAOXYF010000023.1:9835683-9850405 GCA_028565775.1 Sternarchorhynchus goeldii
GTGTTAGGGTCAGGGTTAGTGTTTGGGTCAGGGTTAGTGTCAGGTTATGGTTAGTGTTAGGGTCAGGGTTAGTGTTAAGAGTCACGATTAGTGTTAGGGTCAGGGTTAGTGTTAATGTTAGGGTTAAGTCAGGGTTAGTGTTATGGTCAGGATTAGGTCAGGGTTAGTGTTAATGTTAGGGTTAAGTCAGGGTTAGTGTTATGGTCAGGATTAGTGTTAGGGTCAGGGTTAGTGTTTGGGTCAGGGTTAGTGTCAGGTTATGGTTAGTGTTAGGGTCAGGGTTAGTGTTAGGGTCAGTGTTAGGGTCAGGGTCAGTGTTAGGGTCAGGGTTAGTGTCAGGTTATGGATAGTGTTAGGGTCAGTGTTAGGGTCAGTGTTAGGGTCAGGGCTGTGGTCTTGGACTCCAATGTTACTGAAGCACTGTGTGTTAGACTAGATGTTTCATTAGTTTGCTTTCACAGGTGATGGTTTACTGAGGCCCAGATTATAACGCTGGTCTTTCCCATTACTGAGATGCTGCCTGTTTGTTTGGTTTTGTTCTTCTTTTCTGATGGTGTAATGTTTTGTGCTGCCATGTTATGTTATGAAATGCATTAGAAATCTCATTGTTTTCTTTGTTTGGCTTTTGGGTCTGTGTGTGGTGAATCGCTGATGCCACCAGTGAGGTTTTTGCTGCGGTTTGAAAGGAAACTGGAGTCTCTGCACACCAGCACTTAAAACCAGTTTCCCCCTTTTTGGCGTGTGTTGCTATTCTCCTCATGTATATTTGGTTCTCTTTCCCATTCACACTGTAGTCCCGTTGTTATTCCATATGGATTTGTTCACATTTTAGACTCCATTATCAGAGTTTTTTTTCTGTTGATTTTAGGTAATTGGTCATATTTGTTTTGTTTGTCTGGTTGCTTGTTTTTGTCACAAGTCTTATTATTCATAATTAATTTTAATCATCTTTGCATTTAATGCTAACATTATTCCTCTGGTATAACACTGCATACTAATGCACAGTCAGTAATTGTCTTCTATTCACAGAGATCTTGTTTTGACAGAGGAGCTTAAAATTCCTAAATACTCCAAACTCCAAACAAATACTTTGATGAAGAGCCTGTACTAGTACAGACGTCCTCTATCCCTACACCCCCATTCCCGACATTTTCTTGACAGGCCCCGAAGCGACTGCCGAAGTGGTGCAGTGGGGTGTGTGATCCAGCTGATTAACCAACCCTGTTGTTGCCCCATGTTTCAGGATCTGCCCAGCCCCTCATGGGCCAGGAGGAGTTCTACGGAGAGCAGTATGGACACACTGCCACCTCCAGAGAGCCCTCAATCCAGCAGTATTACCCTGATGGTAATAACACACACACACATACACTTGCACACTAATTCACCTCCCTGGAACATCTTCCTCTTCTCTTCCTCTGCATCAGTCCCACACCTGTCCCCCAGACCTGTCCCCCTGCCTATGAACCAAACCTGTCCCCAGACCTGTCCCCCTGCCTATGAACCAGACCTGTCCCCCTGTCTATGAACCAGACCTGTCCCCCTGCCTATGAACCAAACCTGTCCCAGACCTGTCCCCCTGCCTATGAACCAAACCTGTCCCAGACCTGTCCCCCTGCCTATGAACCAGACCTGTCCCCCTGCCTATGAACCAGACCTGTCCCCCTGCCTATGAACCAAACCTGTCCCCCAGACCTGTCCCCAGACCTGTCTCCCTGCCTATGAACCAGACCTGTCCCCCAGACCTGTCCCCAGACCTGTCCCCCAGACCTGTCCCCCTGCCTTTTCTCGAGTTTCATGTGCTTTTGCCTTTTTTTTCACTACATCTCAGGATTCAAGCTCGATACTTTTCTCTTCAAAGGCACTTTGATACATATTTTTCCTTTCCTTGGTATGTCTGTTATCTGATTTTCTCTGAGCTGAAATAGACTATGGTCAGTCTCTCTGCTTTGTCCTCTTTCATTGCCCTTTTGGTGTGTGGACATTTCAGATCTACCTTCCCTGTGTGTTTGCACTTTTCTTTGGTATGGACGTGGGTACAGCAGTGGTACATCGTGTACAGCATAGGGAGACTTGCCTGGCCTTTGTCTTTCAGTGTTGGGATCAACAACATTGGTAAGGGTAGTCCAGTGGTTATTTGTTTGTGAGCTGTTTTTGGCGCCCCCTATAGGTCACGGGGAGTACTCCTATCAACAGTCCACCTATGGAGAGCAGGGCTACGACAGGTCTTTTGAAGAGCCCTCACAGCACTATTATGAAGGCGGTGAGTGATAGCCCATGGGGGGTGCACTTCCGAAAACACTTCTATGATATCAACATTGCTAACAGCAGACTAAATGTAGGAGAGCATTTTACTAACATCCAGTCATCCAGTTTCAAACTATTCATTTCTGCATCCACATGGCATACAGGAGCTTAGCCGCTCTCCATGTAAATCTCGCCTGTGTCAGGTAATGGGTTGGATTGTGTCGGTGTTGTAGGAAACCCTCAGTACAGCCAACAGCAGCAGACCCAGTATCAGCAGACCCCCAACCAGCAGCAGTTCAGCCAGCAGTTCCCTTCCCAGCCAGGATACAGCAGCCAACCCCAGGGATATGGCAAGGACACACACACATTAACACACACATGCACATGAACACATACAGTCACATTCATACATGCACACGCTAACACGCACGTTAACACAGTCATGCACACGCACACACACTTAGTTACGCACATACCAATGAACACACACACAGACACATTCACTAACCTTCACAATCACAGACATACACAATCACATACCCATTTACACACACACACACACTCACTGACCTACATACACAAACACACAAATATAGACACTTTCCTTTTCTGCTTGTTGGTGTGTGTGTGTGCGCGCGTGTGTGTGTTTGTGTGTGTGTGTGTGTGTGTGTGTGTGTGTGTGTGTGCATGCAGGTCCAGCTCAGGGAGCCCCTGCTCAGTACAATCAGTACCAGCAGGGTCAGGGCCAGTACACCTCATTCCGTTCGGGTCAGACAGCCCCATCTGCCCAGCCACCCAGAACCTACACATACGAACAGGTGCGCATGCACAGCAGTGCTGTTCAATCACCAACCTCTCCAACAGCTAGCATCCACACCAACATCACCAACCTAGCCTAACCTAGCCTAGCTAATATCACCCAGCCTAACCTAGCCTGTCTAACCACATCACCCAACCTAACCTAGCCTAGCTAACCACATCACCCAACCTAACCTAGCCTAGCTAACCACATCACCCAACCTAACCTAGCCTAGCTAACATCACCCAGCCTAACCTAGCCTGTCTAACCACATCACCCAGCCTAACCTAGCCTAGCCTAGCCTGCATCTAGCTAACCACGTCAACCTAGCCTAGCCAACAACCATACCTTTCATACCTTTAGTCTAACAATGAAAGTGTGTGTTTAAATGTGTTAACTCAGTATGCTTATCTTTAAACATGTTTGATCTGCAGGGCCAGTATGGAAACTACCAGCAGTAAGGATACATTGCCACGGTGATACAAACGTCAGGGTTTTCAAAAGAGCACGTATCCTCCCAGGATGGTTACGCGTGTCCTGCCGGCAAATAGGAAACTTGGGTTTGTCTGAAAAGAATTCAGATCAATACTGGAAACCACTGTCATTACACGACTCTTAAACTGAATTTATTCTAACTACTTTATTTCACCTACCTCTTTTTAATTTCTCAGAGGACTTTAGATTACCAGTAACTCAGAAAAGAGAAAGAGTAGATATTCCAACCAGATACAGGACAGACTTAAATATTTAACGCAAACCTTGATTAATTAGTTCAGCATCTGTTCATATGTTTATATTTTTCGTGTCTTAGCTGTAATTTCTCTTTGATGGAGAAAACGATAAGTGTGTGTTATCAGACAATGTGTTTTTACCCACTTTAGTCAGGAAGTTTGTGTTAAAAGTGTTGGGGTTTGGGAAACCTACTTAAACAAGCACAGGTATCATCACCTCAATATGGATTTTTCCCCTTGATTTTTAATAACATATTTGTAGCATTTTTTATTATTAATATTCTATTTATTTATTTTATTTCAGTTTTATTTTAACCAGGGTTGATAACCCCCCCACACACACACACACATACACTCCACATCAGCACTGTATCTTATTCTTATTGATTCGTCTGTGCATAAACTGTGAAGAACTGTGGAAGTTAGAACCTGGTGACGTCGCTGATTACTGATCGAACTCCCTTTTACGCACTCACATACATGCTTTATATGTATACATCCACGCTGATACTGTGTTTCGCATTAATATTTTATACAGAGAATTCACTCAGTGTCTTAGCATGGTCTACAGCCAGATGAGTAGAAGTAATATTATGTTTATGTATAGGATTTTATTATACCTTTTTATGTCTTTTTTCTTGTATTTACATAATAAGAAGTACATATTTATTTAGCATTTTATTTTTTTTCAGTGAATGATTAAGTGAATGAATGAATATGAATATATTGACAAACATCCATTCTGTCCTTTCTGTTTTTAGTATGTTTTTAGTATGTTTTTAGTATGACCTCCCATGACATGCTGTTTATTGCATGTCTGTGTACTTGATGACTTGAAAACATTTTGATTATTTCATGTTTATTATTCCACTTTTGTTATACATGTATAAATATATATTTGTTTCTTTTTGGCATATAGATAAATAAACATAGGATCCATTTAAGTGATTATAGCCAAAGTTTAAACCCTATACCTTCATAATTTGTACATATTTTGACTTAAGCAGATTGATTTTCAGTATACCTTTTTTAATGAATGTAAGTTTTTCACAGTCAGAATGTTAACTGTGTTTTGTGGTAAGATTTTCTGTAGTCTCATTTCTTAAAAGGACAGACATTAAATCATACAGTAAGTTGGAGATTTCTTGAAAATGTCAAATTTTAGGTATCATTTCATTTCTAGAAATGTTAGCCAAGGACATTAGTTGATTTAGTGGTTATTTTTCTTGAGACCAGTGCAATTAGAATATTATTATTATTATTTCGTTTGCTATTGTGTTTGTTTTCTGTAATAAAAGTTCCAGTTTTGCCATAACGGAAACAGAACGTGAAGGGTTCACCCCCAAGGGGACCTGTTAAAAGAGACTCACTATAATTAGCTGTCAGACAGCTCCTTTACATCACAAAGATAATTCAATCGCAGGTTTGTCCAATTCATGTTAAATATGAACTCATGTCAGCGTTTTAAATGTTTCATTCCTGTGATTTGTTTATACATGGCTAGTCGATGGAAGTTATCACTGTCATAGGCCTATTAAAGAAATGAAATCTATTCGTTTCACCAAATATTGAATGTTACACTGGCGACTGAAATGTCTGTTGCTTGTAAAAATGTCTTTTGTTAATGTTTAATAGAAAAAAATAAATCAACCTTAATGTTGAACGAAGATTTGACTGACGTTAATGACATGGCGCGATTGAAAAGGAAGCGTCCCGGCTGCCGTAGTCTCCGCCTCCTCCACGCTGTTGAGCTGTTAGCGACATAGTGCCGGAAAGCTGACGCGCAGTCAAGGTGATTTGATTATTTCACGACAGCAGAAACTATATTGGTCACTGTATAAAAGTGTCTTTACATTTTAAATCGTGTACTAAAATACTCCTTGCTATTTGCATAAGCTCCATAGTCAGGTGTGAACTATTTTATGTACATGCGAGCAGCCCGAGTACAGTTAGCTGCGTAGTTAGGCCATCTTAGATAGCATGCTAATGTTAATGTATACTGACATTAAAAATAAACCACAACAGGGACCGATGTGTTTTTAGGTGGGGTTGGTTCAGACACCGACACCCTGGTGATGATGGCGACGCGAGTGACGGCGCATCTGCGGGTTAGGATGCGTGAGCAGGCGTTCAGCCGGTCGGGCGAAGGTTTTACGGTGACAAACCGTTTCATGTATGGACTCATGGTTGGAAAAAGTCTTGAAATCGTTAGAAACCTATCATTGAACTGTCAGCTCCGCGCGAAAGCGCGTGGAAAGTCAAAGAAGAGCGAGATCTCGGAGAAGAAGTTGGTACGTGATCCACGTGACTTTGGAAGAGGTTTACTCGAGATAAACTGTAAATGCACTGGAAAATGGCGTTTATTCAAATAAGGTTTTATGGTGACTTCATCTGAGATATTACGTGCAGGCTGTTTTGTTCTGAGAAGTGTGTTCTGATGGGTTCTTGCCTCAGACGCGGTACTTTGTGGACCACCGGCGGGTGAAGCTGAAGGCGGGTTCAGGTGGTAATGGAGCGTGCACCTTTCACAGCGAACCCCGGAAAGAGTGGGGCGGCCCGGATGGGGGTAACGGCGGCAACGGGGGAGACATCGTCATTAAAGGTAATAGCAGCTTGTTCCTGAAACGGGACTCTTGATTGGCTGTTCGGGAGATCTGTTTCCATGGCTGTGGGTTGCTAGTGAGCGTTTCCATGTGCAGTGAACAGGCAGGTGAAGTCGCTGGCGCAGGTGTGTCCCGTATACAGGGCACAGGATGGAGAACCAGGAGGAAGCAAGAACTGTTACGGACGGAACGCCAGTCCCACCTACATACCAGTGAGTGTTTTACAAAACGCACCAGTTTATCGCTTATTTAGATACAAAATGCTTACAACATGTGCTTTTACTGAGAGCAAAGTACAGACGGATTTTTTCTGTCTGACCCAAAAAAATCTTACTCCTTATACTGTTAGGCCTGAAGGAGAAGCATTTCATTTACAAATAGGCAGTTATCATAAACTGGTAAACCTTTCTATTACTGAAATAGTTTGAACTTTTTCTTTGTTTACTGAACACACACGTTACACCAATTCAAGACAACAAAAGGAGGAACACAGAATGTTCGCTGTTGGATAGAATCTTTTACGAAATCAATAAATTCACTCCACGACTTAACTGTGTCCTGAAGCCCTGTGAAACACAGATGCCAAGCAGTGATGACAGAATGGGGGGTTAGGGTTAGGATTAGGGTTAGGGTTAAACCAGGCCTGTGACTTGAGTGTGTACCGCTGCGGTGAGAGGGCGTTAGGACCCAAGTCATCACTCAAAGGAAGCAGAACATGCGGTTCTTTTGTTAAAGCCGACTGTATCTGACGAACCTTCAGCCACGGTGACCCAGGCGACAGACGGTAGGGAAACTCCCAGAACGCATGGAGCACCACGCCCACGCCTGTTACACCGGCGGAAGTGTGGATAATTGGAGCGCGTGATTGGACGTGCTCTAGATGGGAGTTGGGAACCGTGTGGATGCGTTTATCGTGGATTAGCTGATGGGGTGAACTTGGAGGTGAAGAGAAGGTGTTGGCCCACGCTCAGAATGGTTGAAGCATGGTCTCCACCTGCAGGTTCTAGAGACCCCCTGTTCTACCCGAGGGAGCAGGAGGCCACATCTTTACCCAATGAGAAGCGCTTTGTCAGGGTAGGAATAGGTAGAGGGGCTCTAGAAGGACTCTTTCAGGAGAGCAATAGCTGGTGTATGTGCAAATAAACTTCATGAGTACAGTTTTGTTTTAATCAAACCAAAACTCACGTGTGTGAACACCCCCCTAATGAGCACTTGACCTTGTTGATATTCTGAGTGAGTGAGTGTGTGTGTGTGTGTGTGTGTGCATACAGGTCCCCATGGGAACCGTTGTGAAGGAGCAGAGCCGTGTAGTGACGGAGCTGGTGTGCCATGGGCAGGAGTTCGTAGCTGTGCATGGAGGAGCAGGGGGCAAAGGTAATCGCTTCTTCCTGTCCAATGAGAAGCGTGCACCAGTGACGGCCACGCCTGGAGAGAGAGGCGAGGAGAGAGAACTTCACCTGGAGCTTCGTATCATGGCCCACGCTGGACTGGTGAGGGGGGGGGGGGATGTAGTATATGTTTATACAGGTGTGTGTGTGTGTGTGCCATTCCAGCCCCTAGCGTACCTGATCCAGGTGATTAAAGGCTGCAGATACAGGAGTACCTTGAACAGTACGCAGCTCTGGCAGATCTAGTGTTGACTGCTTGAATACTGTGCTGTTTTCTATAGTTTTGTAGTATTTTTCTAGTACCCTTCTGTTCCTATGACTTCTTTTGTCTTGTCTTGTTTGTCTTGCCTTTTAAGCTTTGAACTCAAAACAAGTGCTACATCATCATCATCTTCCTCCTCTGTGTCTCCAGGTGGGGTTTCCGAATGCAGGGAAATCATCGTTGCTGAGGTCCATCTCCAACGCCAAGCCTGCAGTCGCAGCATATCCCTTCACCACCCTCAACCCACACGTGGGCATCGTCAGGTACAGAGACTACGAACAGCTGGCAGGTATGACCTCCAACCCCCAACCCCAAGGAAAGGGGGGCCAATACTTTTGTCAGTGTAGTGTATTATAACTACTACTCTCTATCTACTGTCTCTCTGTATGTCTGTCTCTGTCCATCTGTCTCTCTGCCCAGTGGCAGACATCCCTGGCCTGATTAAGGGTGCCCATCTGAACCGTGGTCTCGGTCTCTCCTTCTTGCGTCACATCGAACGCTGCTGTTTCCTGCTCTTCGTGTTGGACATGACGTGCACGGCACCCTGGGAGCAGCTCCGGGACCTGCAGTACGAACTGGACCAGTACGAACCAAACCTCTCCACCAGGCCCCACGCTATCGTGGCCAACAAAATGGATGTGGCGGGCACTCTGGAGAAACTGGAGGCCCTGAGGAGTCACGTGACCCAGCGGGTCATTCCCGTATCCGCTCTGACGGGACACAACACGCAGGAGCTCGTCTTGCACCTCCGCGAGCTTTATGACGCCCAACAGCAGACCAAGGAGAAACCTGTGAGGTGGTAGCTGCTCCAAGAGATGGAGCATGTTTGACAAATCAAACGGAACACCTGCGTTATTGGCCAACTGGATTTTATTCTGAAAGTTTCTTCCCAGCTGGGTTGTTGTTAGCAGTTTGGTAGGTGTTCAAGTACAGGAGCAGGTGAATGAACAGAAGAACCAGACGAACCGTATTTCTCTCTGAGACGGATGGCCTTTGACGAATCTGTGTAGAACTGTAAAATGAATAATTTATTCCATGTATTTATTAAAATGATTTCTGTATGTATCTCGATGTACAGTCTGTTTTATGGTACTGTTTCCAGGCTGTGAGACACCACCTCTGAGTGCTCTGATGTGTAGACATCAGGGACGTTTTGATCAGATTGTCTTTGTAGAAAGTTTTCCATTCTCTACACCCTGAAGTCTCGATCATTTTGCCTAACGCCAAGTTGTCTAAGACAACTCTGGCTTCAGCTCCCCTTTCACTGCCTGAGGGTTGAGTAACAGCAATAAACAGCAGGTGAGGGTTGAGTGATGTCACGGGTGAGGTAATGGGTGCTGGGTTGAGTGATGTCACTGGTAGGTTTACGGGTAATGGTCTTGTACTATTCCTCAGCTGCAAATCGCTACACCTTCTCACACGCTGGCAGGTGCAGCAACCACTAGACTCATGAAGTACAGTTATGTTCCTAAAGGGTTCCTTGTGTTGTGAAGTGTGAGGTAAAGAGCTGTCTGACCACAGTGCAAAATGGATCATTATAGGTGATTTACCTGCACAGGCAAAATCCTGGGACCACAATGCCTTTTGGAATGTAAGATTATTGCATAATAGTACCATAATGATGTCACCAGTAGGATTTTTTTTGTCCTTGTATTTGACATTTCTGTCCTCTGAAAGGACTTTTAATCATCACTTATAAAGACGTTATTAATCAGGACTGTAAGCTGTTGGTTTGCTGGAAGGGGATTTTAATAGGTTTTTTGCAGTTGGGATATGAGCAGTAACGTGGTGGTGCAGCAGGGGGCGCTCTAAGCCTGCGTTTGGTAGTAGGACTGCTCTTTGAGTGTTTACTGTGTTTCTGCTGTCTGGCTGGCCTGATGAGCAGTGAGTAACGGTCACATGACACCCACCGACATGGCGAGGGCACTGAGCAGGGTAGGGCAGGGGGAGAGGGACATAAAGGGTGGAGATGGACTAGAACGTCTCCAGTCCTCACTAGTTAATTACTTGAGCATCCTGGTACTCTGACGTCAGTTGAAATGTGACCATTATTCTGTAAAGGGTGGGGGTTGTGGAACAGCAGTGAGGGCTGTGTCCTGTGGTGATACACGAGAGGGAGGGAGGGAGAGTGTGTCACTGATGGTAGTAAACTCTCAGGATGCTGGGAGAAGATTATACCCGACACTGCACACACCGGGGGTCTGAGGCATCTCCTGAGTCGGGTAGAGTAGTTTCCTGCTCTTTCCTGTTGGAGCACCAGCTGAGTTGTTTTGCGTAAGTCCGAGGGACGTACAAGGGTGGGCGGGGCTTTGCTGAGTACCTCCTCAGCACTGTGAGGAGCTGCCGTTCCGGGTGCCATGACGACGATGCGATGACGCAGCACGGCCTCGCCGGCGCTTCGAACTCCAGCGTTCAGGGTCACGTTTCCACGTGTGCTTCGCTCTGGTTTCCAGACCACCATGTGCCAACCATGGACGAGGACACAGAGAAGAGAGCCAGAGTTTTGTGGGATTACCTGTGTCTCCAACAACCTCTGGAAAAGGTAGGGAAGTGTGTTTAGTTCCCACACTACAGTGTTGTGGTGAGTCTGTATTTGGTTACCATACCACTGTATTATTAGCCAGTTTTAGATGACTGGCTGTATAATTTTATAATTTTGTATGGATCGGGGAGTGTTTGAACAGTGTACAGGGTCACCAGGGTAAGGGGGTGAGGGCAGGTCTTTACTGCTTTCTCCGTACGGGAATGAGTTGTTCTCGACTTTGATTTGGGTCGCGCAGAGTGATGTCATCATTGGCCTGGGGTGCCAGGACCTGCGTGTGGCGGAGAGATCCGCTGAGCTCTTCCTGGGGGGGTGGGCCCCCCGCCTCCTCTTCACCGGTTACCTGGGAAACCAAACCGCAGGTCCGTTGCATGTTGATCAGGCCAGAGAGACTGGATGTCTCTCCTGTACTAAAAGCCCTTATGGATTCAGAGAAATGAGGGAACTTTTGAGCATATTTACCTAAAAGGCCAGCCTGGGAGGTGGAGCTGGTATGATTGAGCCACAGCTCAGCCTGGATAAAGTCCTTCCTTCTAAGGAAATGTACAGCTTGTTTGTCGTTTTGAAGGTTGTTTATTCATTCGTAGAGTGAATAAACACTTTGTTTTTGTCACAAAGCTACTTTATAGAAATCTCATTCATTGTAAGTAACCTAGGGAAACTTGTTTTACAGCTGAAATTAAAAGCTACACAAATAAGTGTTTTTTGTTAGTTTTTTTTATATCTAATAAAATGTGATTGTCACCTTCACTTGCTATAGGAGTGTGGACACGTCCAGAGGCTCAAGTGTTCCGGGACGTTGCCTTGGAGATGGGAGTCCCTCAGGGAAGCATTGTGCTGGAGACAGCTGCCACTAACACGGGAGAGAACATCCGCTTCTCCTACCAGACCCTCAAAGAGAACCGAATACCAGGTGCACACAGATGGATGAAACCCCCAGCAGCACTGATGTCCAGTCAGTCGAGTCTCACCCCCTCCAGTGTTCGTGTCCAGTTAGGCCAGTCCCACAATGCTGAACTCCAGTCAGTACACCACTTCTTGTATTTGTGACAAAGCATCTCACTGTTGTTCTATGTCAGTATTTCCCAATCTTGATTCAGGAATTCCCTTGCATCCACTCTTAAACTTACATGATGTTTGTTAATTAGGACAGGAAATCTTGGAATATCGTCTATGATCGTTTGCCCCAGCCATTTTCAGACAAGCTTCCTGGCCTCTGTAGTGTATGTACGAAACCCTTCCACTAGAGGGCAATAGAGGCTCAGAAGAATATACTGTGTGAATGTGCAACACAAGCTTACAAAGTTATCTGTCTATATCGGAGATATTAAACTTCTTTGGAACCCCTGCTTCACTACAGTTCTGAATATCTCCAAGCTACATCTCTTACTACAGTACACTACAGCTACTCGTATGTAATCATGTGGAGGTTTCATTTTTTTAAATATTAAATGTTTCTCTTCCCAGGCTGTATAAAGTACATTTAACTCTGTACACAACTCTCCACCTCTGTTAGTCTGCAGTCTAACTGTGCCATAATGGGACATATTAAGTAACTATTAACTCTGTATGAATTTTATATCATTTCCTGAGTATCACTGTTTTTTAAATTGTTACTCAGTAACTTCTGTTTAGGGGGTTAAAGTTTTGTTAGGCATGACAAAGATATGAACAGAGAACAGTGTTTGTGTTTTTTTTTCCTCTATGACGGCGTTTTGCTTTGTTGAGTGGAATGTGTGTAAGTTTGGATGCTTGTGTGTGTTTGTGATGAAGCAAGGAAGCTGATCTTCGTCCAGCAGCCCTTTATGGAGAGGAGGGTTCGGGCCACGTTCCTGCAGCAGTGGCCTGGTGCAGCGGACAACATCCATGCCATCGTCACGTCTCCTCCCATGGACATGATCGAGTACCCCTGTCCTGCGGTGGGCTCTGCTCAGAGTCTCATCAGCTACATGCTAGGTACACGGAGAGTGTGTGTGGGCGTGGACCGTGGAAAGCATCTCATTTGCGACATGTTGGGTACACAGAGCGCGCGCGTGTTCCTTGGAACGCCGAGCCGCAGCTGTGCATCGTAGCATAACTGTTCTGTGTGTTTGTTGCAGCCGTGGTTGAGAGGATCCGAGACTACCCAGAGAAGGGCTTCCAGGTGAGGCAGGAGATCACCCCAGAGGCCATGACCGCCTACCAGTGGCTTCTCCTCGCTGGCTACGAGCCTAAGTGACCGCAAACACGAACCATGAGCTGCTGTGGCCAGTGGGCGTGAACCTTTAGCAACCCGGAGAGAAAATACAGCAACAGTGATATGAAAGCTGCGAATCCTGTCCATGTGTTTGTTCTCATGCCGTGTGGTGGATCTGTTTGACACACGTGAGAAGGATAAGTTCTAGAGTCCGAGACACGCAGAAAAGACACGGGTTTCTTTAGCGGGCCTTGTGCAAGTGGGACTGGGTGCGATCACGCCCCCTGCCTAAGCCCCTCCCACTCTTCCTTATTCAGCTTCCTCATCACAATGATAAACGGACACTTCCCTCTCATCTGGTCCTCATTTCCCCATACCAGTTAAACCCTCATTCATCTGTTTAAACCCTCATTCCCTGTCACCCCCCTAATGAAGCTTTTACAGTCTAACACATGCAGTACAGTTTAATAGAGGGTTCAGGTTTCAGTTTGGCTCGGATTCCACAGTATTTTATTTCAAATATTTATTCTTCGTGATTATATTTGTTTCAGTTCATGAATTCCTCTCCAAATTGCCCTGTGTGAACCAGTTTCCATGCCGTTTTCAAAAGCTCAAGAAAGGTTCCTTCCTTTTTCTTATAAAGGTCGTCAACCATACTTCAACCATACTTCAACTATACTTCATCCATACTACATCCATACTACATCCATACTTCATCTATACTTCATCCATACTACATCCATACTACATCCATACTACAACCATGCTATGCTACACCCATGCTAGCTGCTTCACCCTGTGGCCCTCCTTGAAATGACAAGGATATCAAGCGGACAGCTTCCAAAATTGATTTAGATGTTTCTGCTCTACACTGTAAAAGATTTGGCTTTTTTTTCTTACTCAAAATTTTAAACAACTTGAGATTACTTCAACATTTTCACTTTATACATGCTTTAACCTACATTATAAAATTGTTAATAATCAATATATAATCATTTCCTTTATGTGAAGCTGTGTAAATTCAATTTTACATATATTTGAAACAGTTTTGTTTGGAATGAATGTATACTGAAAATAATAATAATTATTATTATGATGTATAATGCCAATTCTGTAAAATAATTCAGAGCAAAAGACATACAGATGAATTCCTAATGCTCACTGTTTTGTGAAAGAGACCCTTTCACCTACTGTCACATCAACCCCAGTTGAGACCTTTTTCAATGAAAAATCATTTAAATAAATTACAGTAAACTGTGATTTAAAATGGATTTTCTGCGCACAAACACACTGCTGTGAGAAAGACATGGCCGTCCAAAACATCATCACAGAACGTGATTCCTCTGTGCTGGACTGGAGTATGATGCTGCGTCTGTGTCTGTTTCATTGTGTCATTTTACCATGGTTTTCCTGCTACTAATTGATGAGGTCCTGTGGAAGCAGCTCTGCTAGTTTTGAATTTTGGGTCCCGATCTTGGAATTCGTTTAAAGTGCAGTCCATCTCTGCGACACACGTCATCCAGCTCAAACTCCACCTCAGGGTTCCGCTCATTTGCATATAGGTGTGGCTCACAAGCTCATCAAGCTCCTCCTCTGCAACCTGAAGAACCAGCGACCTCTAAAATGCAAACATCACAAGTTCAAAGGTCATATAGAACTCTGTATTTTTATTTTAGTTTCATGTACCTGATGTTGACAGAAGAGTAAAATTGTTATTTTACCTTGGAAGATATTTTAAACAGTACCGATCTCCACTGACTGAGAATATGTTACCAGAACATCCCTGTAAAGAGTGATTGAAACAGATAAAACAAAAAACACAGTATTTCCCCTCCCTCTCTCTCTCTCTCTCTCTCTCTCTCTCTCTCACACACTCTCTCACACACACACACACACATGTATATATACATGAATACACACAAATTGCAGTGCAAGACCATTAGTTATTCGTTAAGGTCTGATGGAGTACCTTAACCA